>CM019066.1:376339526-376915825 GCA_009667805.1 Leptobrachium leishanense
TTCTACCTCACTAACATCATGCATTTCGTGTCCCGTTACCCGTATTGGCACATCATGGCCGCCCTTTAACCTGAACAAGTCTTTAACCGCCGGACAGTAAGACCTGTTTCATTATGTGGGTATTTCATATAGCACCACAACCTCCCATAATGTAATATGTGAGGGTTGGGAGTTGCTTTAGGTGTTTGTGGCAGATTTCTGGTTATGCTATAGTTAGGGTAAGGAAAGGCGAGGGTTAGGGTTACTGTTAGATTTCTTCATTTATTCTTTTGTCTACTGGCAGCAAAGACTACACAGGAATCTGTATCTATGATGGAAAGCAGAGGCTCTGTGGGTAAAGGGGTGGTCTCCACCTGTAACATCTTCGGTTCTTTAAAATATAGGTATACTGATGAAAGTATTCACACCCCTTTTTCATACCCACCCTTTAACTGAATTTTCAGAAAAAAGTAAAACACATGTTTGGGGTTTTTAACTAAGATTGTAAATACCAAATTTCACACCTTTGGTTTCACATCTTTGGTTTTTAAAATATAGGTTTACTGATAAAAGTATTCACATCCCTTTCCCCCACCCCCCTTAACTGGCTATTCGGAAAATGGTAAAAGGTGGGGGGTTTTTTGTACGAAGAATGTAAATTTCAACTATTATTTCAACTGCCAGGAGTAACAGCCCAGCTGTTCCTCTTTCCATGTTTTTGTTTTTAATCCCAAATGGGAAGTGTTTGGTGCGTGTGTATAAATAAAACCCACCATATCTTTGCCTCTCCTTGGCTGAAAAGCAGCAGGAGGGGCTTGGAGCTGCTCAGTAGAGCGGCCTTTTGGTTACATTTGTTAGGTACTCACTCTGTAAAGAGGTGCCGTGAAGTGGCGATTGAGCTTACGTTGCAATGGCCATTGAAACAAAAACCTCAGTTTTGTTGTACATGGAACACATAGAAACGAGTGCAGATGACACCTTTTTTCCTTGTTATGTTTTATACATTAACTGGGCTGTTACTCCTGGCAGTTGCTGCCGCTCCGGTGAGTATGGGCGCGACGCCATTTTTTCTGTATTTATGTATATCATGCTTGTAACGCCAGTCCGTCGTTCTGCAGCTGTTCCTCTTTCCATGTTTTTGTTTTTAATCCCAAATGGGAAATGTTTGGTGCGTGTGTATAAATAAAACCCACCATATCTTTTCCTCTCCTTGACTGAAAAGCAGCAGGAGGGGCTTGGAGCTGCTCAGTAGAGAGGCCTTTTGGTTACATTTGTTAGGTACTCACTCTGTAAAGAGGTGCCGTGAAGTGGCGAATTAGCCGAACACCCCCGAGTTCGGTTCGCATTCGAACTCGAACTTTTCAAAAGTTCGAATTCGAAATCGAACTCAATGCAGGTCAATGGGACTCAAAATTCGATTTTTAGAGTGCCCTCCAAGAGGGCATATATGGTAGATATTTGCCATAAAAGGTGTATGGGGGTCCGGGTAGTGCCCTGGGGGACAGGAAACAAGGACAAAAAGTAAAAAAAAATTTTTTTTAAAGTTTTCCATGAAATAAGGGTTAAAAATAAAAACAAACAATTCCTTCAAATAACTTGTCTAGGAGGTCCCCATAACCTGCCCGTGAAGTGGCGGATTTCTAAGATGTATAGAAACATTTAAATCCAATGTCCGGGTCCGGGTAGTGCCCTGGGGGACAGGAAACAAGGACAAAAAGTTTTAAAAAAGACGTTTTTAACCCCATTCAGGACACGTCCTCAGTTACTCCCGCTGTATGCTGAGGAGGACGTGTCCCACACGTCATCAACTTTGCGGGACCCCCGGCGGAGTGACTCACCTCTCTGCCCGGGGTCCCGCGTCATTCTGACTTCAGCGTCCTCAGACGCCGTGAGATGCCGTGTATAGAGATGCTGTTGGGGTTGTGTATAGAGATGCTGTTTGTATATAGAGATGCTGATGGGGTTGTGTATAGAGATGCTGTGAGGCTGTGTTTAGAAATGCTGATGGGGTTGTTTATAGAGATGCTGTTTGTATATAGAGATGCTGATGGGGTTGTGTATAGAGATGCTGTTTGTGTATAGAGATGCTGTTTGTGTATAGAGATGCTGATGGGGTTGTGTATAGAGATGCTGTTTGTGTATAGAGATGCTGATGGGGTTGTGTATAGAGATGCTGTTTGTGTATATAGATGCTGATGGGGTTGTGTAAAGAGATGCTGTTTGTGTATAGAGATGCTGATGGGGTTGTGTATAGAGATGCTGTGAGTTTGTGTATAGAGATGCTGATGAGGTTGTGTATAGAGATGCTGATGGGGTTGTGTATAGAGATGTTGTTTGTTTATAGAGATGCTGTTGGGGTTGTGTATAGAGATGCTGTTTGTGTATGGAGATGCTGATGGGGTTGTGTATAGAGATGCTGTTTGTATATAGAGATGCTGATGGGGTTGTGTATAGAGATGCTGTTTGTGTATAGAGATGCTGATGGGGTTGTGTATAGAGATGCTGTGAGGTTGTGTATAGAGATGCTGATGGAGTTGAGTATAGAGATGCTGTTTGTCTATAGAGATGCTGATGGGGTTGTGTATAGAGATGCTGTTTGTGTATAGAGATGTTGATGGGGTTGTGTATAGAGATGCTGTTTGTGTATAGAGATGCTGATAGGGTTGTGTATAGAGATGCTGATGGGGCTGTGTATAGAGATGCCTTGCGGCGCCGAAGTGCGGCCTCGCTCCGATGGGGGACGCCATCTTGGATGGCGGCTCCACCCCCGGGTCCCCCCCTCACTGCCTGACGTCCTCACGCATAGCGTGATGATGTCAGATAGCCGGGGAACCCCTAGCTGCCCGGAATCCCCTGGTGGAGATAGGGGGTTCATTTGAACCCCGATATCTCCAGAACCGTGGCAGCTAGGGGGTCATGGAGGGTGTCAATCGAAAGGCCTGAGCATGATACCCAACATGACCAGGTATAATGTAAAAAATATATATATATAAATAAAAACATGTATTTTTTTTGTGTGTTATTTTTATTAATGCAGCAATATTGTTCACATTTCAATTATTATGTGAACAATGATGCTGCACTAATGATTTCTTTCTATGGGGTGCGTTTGCTACAAATCACGTAATTCCCCCACAAAATGTAACAAGTCCCCATTTCTAATTTTTGTACAAGCGCACCCCATAGAAAACATAACCGCAAACGCTCATGTGATAAAATGTGAAAACAAAAACACTTTACACACAGCAGATGATTAAAAATTTAATTTTTATTGCATTTTTTGTCATAATATACAGGCAGGACATGACGTATACATATAAAAATGATATATTATGAATCTGCGGAGTCTGACGGAAAGAACGATATCTAATATGTCTGGGTCATTTAATAAAATGTGGCTTCAAATCGCGTTTAAACATGATGAGCGAAAGCGGTAAAAATGAGCTAAGTGGTTAAACAGCATATCAGAGGAAGATTTAGTAGAGAAATGAACACTTCTCAGAAGCATAGGTGTAGTTTGATACATGTTCAGATCAGGAGACACCACACCCTCCGTCTCTAACAATGTATCGAATTCATCAGACCAGACTAATTAAAAGCACAACACTAATTAACACCTGTTGTTTACGCCGTTTGAGAACACAGGTCATTTAGAGGTGAGAATCTTTGCACCTAGAAATTAGTTTTTAATTCAATATCTAATAAACCATTGCTTTTAATATCCTGCAGTAAAGAGTCTCTTTATTTCTAGATTTTTTTGTATTTTTTTAAGCATTTTTTTTCAAAACAAAAAAAATTCCGAACTCGAACCGAACACGCCAAAAAGTTCGAAGTTCGCGAACTCGCGAACGGCTGTTACCGGAATCTGCTAGGTTCACTCGGGACGAAGCCGGACCGGACATGAGCAAGGATTGTCTGAACACGAGTCTCTTCAGGAAAGGCAAACTTTATTTGTGACGTCACACAATGCTCACACAGGATTAAATTGCAAAGAGTGAGCCCCGATTTCACCCCGACAAGGGGTTTTATACCCCGAATACATAATTAGGTACATTCCAATTAGCCCACCTCCCGGTGACACTATCCCACCCCTCGTGGGTTAGTACCTCCCTTGGTTAATTACAAAGGCATTCCATACATTGGCCGTAAATTGGCAAACTTCATGTTAGTCTGACAGTTCGTGATTTGCTGCGGCACTCAATCCGGGCCGTGCCCACCTCCCTAGAGGCTATGTTTATTTGTCACAGATAAGACATGGTCTGTTTTCTACGCTCTCTTTGTCTCTCTGCAGGCCTTTGTGACCTTGATGTATCCATTCGTCATCCTGTCTCTCCGTGCCAAGAGCGGCCCGGATCTTCCTCAATTTTAATTGCTTCTCTGCTAATCTAACACATTCCTAAAATTCTATGTAAACTTCATTCTAGTTTCTACTGAAATCTACCTAGTTATTTCAAGTGAACCAATATTCTGAACAAAATGGCCGCCTGGCTCATAATGGCGACCATCTTCCAGCCTGATTCCACTTCACGGCCAGAGTTCGAATCGAACTCCGAACTGATCGAACCGAACAGCTCATCCCTAATTAAGAGGAGGCTGCCATCTTCAAAAATGCAGCACAGGGAAGCAGCCATCCACCTGCACTGCAATTCTGCACAATGTCATCATCACTCCGAGCCGGGCAGTGCAGTGCCGGTTATCATGGAGATTGCGAGTGAAGAGGAAGTGGGAAAGAAGGAATGGATTCAGTGCAGCAGCTGCTCTTGCAACTCATCTAGGAGTCTGTCCTGCTGCCTCTCCCATGTAAGCTCGTGGTCCTCCTGAAGTGAGTGGGAGCAAGCGGTTGGTGATGGGAAGAGGCGGAGACAGTGGAGAGGAAGAGATGTTATCACAGTACACTCCCACACTGTCTGGCAAATTGTCTCTAACTCTAATCACTTGCAAGCAGGCAGGACACCACACGGCAGCATGGCAGAAGCAGATTTTTGGCCCCCCTCGCTCTGGCAGCAGGCCAGCATGATGCCGTCTTACATTTGCCCCAGCCCTGAGTGTGAGTGTCCGCTCTGGGCTCCCTCCTCCATAGTCTGGAGGTATGCTGGCAAGATTGACTGGCTCTGTTCGCAGGCTCCCACATCACTCTCGAGCTCCCTCCTCTCCTGCATGCATCACGTGGATGAAGGGGGCGGTGCTGGCGCAACGTGCCGTTCCCTTCCCAACTTGTGGTTTTAATTTGGGAGGTACGCGCTTAGCAGACCGCGGCCGCCCCCGAGTAAAAAAAGCTAATGGGAGCATTCCAGTGGTCGGGGCCGGCTGCGCCCTAGGCAGCACTGCGCTCTAGGCGGCCGCCTAGCGGTAGCACCGGCCTTGTAGATATATATATAAAAATTCAAACGATAACCCGCCACACGGAGACTTAGTAATGAAAAACTTTTCTTTTATTAATTTGACGTTTTAGTCCTCATAGGGACTTTCATCAGGAAAAAACATACATCACTATCACAGGTTTATATACACAGTATACAAACATGGTTCAATCAGCAATTCACCACATGATCTCAAAAATAAACACATCAGCAAGCCCTTAGTGTTGCCATAGCAACGTATCAACAACAGCTTCCCTAACGCATCAACAAGACCTTATTGTTGCCATAGCAACGTATCATCAACATTAGCTTCAATAAGAACACATAAGTAAACTGTTCCCATTTAATGTACTACTGTAACAATGCATCATTTCTAGACATGTGCATTCGTTTTAGTACTAAAACGATTTAGTCAGAATTTTGGGATAATTTAGTTTTAGTATGACTCAAGAGATACGAAACTGCTCAGTACAAAAAACGAAAGAAACTAAAATAAAATGCACTACATTTTAGTTTCAGTCCTTTTTGTGATATTACATTGATGAGTGAAGGAGACCAGTATTGAATGCAACATCGCAAAGCTACAGAAAAGGTTTGTTTGTGTAATCCTTCCTGACCCCTACCCAAAAATCTGACAGTGATAGAGCTCCAGAATACTCACTCACAGCACAGACACCCAGCACAGGAAAGGAAACCTTTACTTAAACCTTGCATGTCTATGAGGCAGACAAGATGATATAAGCAGCTGGAGAAGGAAAACATTCAAATAAATCACACTGAAAGCTAATGACAGAGGAGGGCTGGATAGTAAAAACCATTTATAACAAGCAGCGCTGGGAGAAGAGAGGGACTTTATAAAACGTGAGTTATCTCCCCACCCGCTCTGCATAATAGGGGCTTAGGTCTGATACATTTTATATTATCCAGGAGCACTATCCCCCTTTCCTCATCTATAATACACATTTTAAATAAAGTCCCTCTCCTCTCCCAGTGCTGCTTGTTATAAAGTTTTTTACGTCTGATACATTTAGTATCCAGCTCTCACAGTTACTCTGTCATTATGAGCCTTCAGTGTGATTTATTTGAATGTTTTCCCTAGATTTAAAGTGCTTTATTTTATTATAAAAATACATTTGCACCAGTCATCTCTTATATATTTTCCCTCTCCCCTGCTTTTATATTCCTGTGTCTCCCCCACAGAGATACAAAGTTTAAGTAAAAGTTCCCTCTCCTGTGCTGGAGAAGCATTGCATTCCGAAGTTCTGCACCCACCACATGCCAATGCAGTAAGATGTTCTATACAGAGAGGCATTAATTAATGTAGGTGGATGTTGTATACATTATACGGAGAGGGGTATTAATTAATGCAGGAGGATGTTATCTACATTATACAGAGAGGGGTATTAATTAATGCAGGAGGATGTTCTATACATTATACAGAGAGGAGCCTTTTTTTTTTAGCCCTTTAAATCCAGTGGCTGTGAGCGCTGAGATCGGCTGCTTGTTATATTATCTCTCAGTACAATGTATCAGGCTCCGCTGTTACAGTAACTGACTGTAACAGTGCTCAGATTTTCAGTAAAACAAGGAAATAATATTGTTCTAACCTCTTATATATAAAAATATTATTTACTAGTTTTACTGAAACTCTGAGCACTGTGATGAGCAGCAGTCAGTTACTGTAACAGCTTTGCCTGGCACATTGTGCTGAGAGTGAGTGATACTGTAACAAGCAGCGATCTCAGCCCTCTGAGAAGCCACTGCAATAGTAATTGTATCCACTGGTTTTCGGATGAATGAAATTAGTTTTCATACTAAAGAACTGAAAACGAATTTCTTTAGCAACTAAATAAATTGCATTTTAGGACTAATCCATTAGTTCAAAACGAAATTTTGTGCTGTGCACATGTCTAATCATTTCTGATCAAACATAACTATATATTTTATTAGAAAATATACAAGAATAAACAAAAATATTAGTTTACTCAAAAGTTAGTGTTCATTTTTTTTAAAGTAAACGGAGGTCTCCGCACCATAAGGAGCAGCTGGCATGAAGAAAACAACAAACTTTTGCACCAAGTGATTCATCATCTAACAGGTAAAAAGGGGGGTAATGAACTCCTCTCATTAAGCCCCCTAGGTACCAAGGTATCCAGCTGGTGGATCCAATATGGTTCTCTCTTTAGTAACAATTTTGCCAGATAACCATCCCATAAGATAAAGGAGGAATATGATAGGGCAAAATTGTGTATATTCTTTAAAAGACACATCTGTAATCACCAATCTACAGGCACAATTGAATGTTCCTGTAAAAAAAAAAAATACAAAGATTAAAACAACTAAACTGTCTCAAAGTATGTCATGCCTGTTTATTATCACTGGGTTCTGTAGCGCCATATAGTATCTGGCTCTCAATGTTTCCAAATAGTAAATATAGTTCTTAATTTACTGCCGTCCCTTAAAGTGCAGATATGTATATCAACCTTGACACAGATCTTAGAATTTACCAGCTGTGATGTCACACTCTTTATGATGTCACAATCCACACGGAGTATAAATCATGCAGGTGAGGCTAGAGCTGCTCATTCGAGGTTAATAGTTGTTGAGAATGGTTTCAAAAATGTCTTGCATTTTCGGATTATTCTGGCTATTGGCGATTTTGCATATGTTTGCTGCGGGCTTCCCAATACGAGCAGGGAAAGGTAAGCAGGATTAGATATTCCTAAATACAGATGCTTTTGTTTTCTTTAATAGTTTAATTATTTTACAGTAAATAAGTGATTGCTCCACATCAACATTACATGTATTGTTGTATACATTGAGTTGTGCGTGTGTGTGTGAGGCCGTAAGGGACAGGGGGCTTGTAGATAAAGGGGGATATAAATAGATTAAGCTAAAAAAAAACATATTTTGGGGAAATTATTGGTTTACCTGATCCAAGAGCACGGAATGAGAGTTTGATGATAGTTCGCAAACAAAAAACCTCACTTTCACAAAATGCAAATGGTAAAGCAATATGGCAGACCCATGGACCAGCAGGTGTTTCATTGTTGAACATGTTGGGACGGGGAAGAGAAGAGACATGGGAAAAGTCATGAAGAAACTTCCATTATCGGTTTATTAGGAACCTTATATTGTTCATTGTAGAAGTGTAGTCTTTAACCTTTCTTAGCCTTTTACCATTCACTCATGTAATGGAACATAATAAACGCTTTATATTTGCAGAAGTTGAGATGCTTCCTCGTGAGGAACATTTCCTTCGACCCAAGATCTGACGAAAAATACTAACACGGAACTGATTCCAGAAAAAGGTAAAACGAGAACCACTAACCATTAAGTTAGGTTATACTGTTTATCATGTACTTACTTTATTCCAGAAGGGCAGGTGACTTGGCGAAGTGGATAAAGAGTTAAAAATCACTTTTTTGTCTGTGCCAGACCAAAAATAAGGACTAAGTAATTAACTATTCCGCACCCACTCCCTTTAATTAATTACTGCCACCACAGCTATTATGCCTAATATATGAAACAGAGATGACTTGATGCGCCCCGTTAAATTACACACAAAAAACAAGGTTTAGTAAACCGACCCCACCAGACCCAATTTGGTAGATCGTCCCAAAACTCAAGGTTATCATAATAATGTCTGTACATTTAACTTGATTCTTATCAGACAAAGGCAGAGCTTAATAAATGAATAGTTTATTATGACGAAAAGAGTGACAGTCCATGACAGAGTTAATGTAGCAATATAACACACTGTTATGTAAATAAATGCTTTGTGCTTTCACTTGTAGCGATGGAGAAGATTCCTTTCAAGGCTATACATGCTACGAAAAGGTATAAGGCTTTGAAATTGAAGAAAAGAGTGGTACCGGGAAAAGGTAAAATAGTAAATCGAATGTCCACTGACCTTTCATACACACACTTATATATCACCTGACATTAATCCATATATAAATATATATTGCACGTTTTTGTGATTTGTTCTTTGATATTCTAACTTGCAGGGCCTGACCGGATTGTGTATCGAGAAGACGACGATTCTCTTCACATCAAGGCTAAAAAAAAGGCTAGAACGGTTGCCCCAACAGGTAAAACTATAAACTGTCCAACCTATGTCCTGTTCTAAAAAAAATTACCGTCTGACAATAAATGCATCAGCTGAGGAAGTGACCTACAGCACAAGAAGCCAGAGGTTACCTAAAAGTTAAAAAAAAAAGAAGAAAGCAGCCCCATTTATTAATTCCTAAAGAAAATGTTTATTTAGTATACAAAAATGCACTTTTAATGTCCCTGTGCTTATAATGAATAGCTGGGTTCCATGCCCGGAGACGCTCATTCTATGGAGGCTGAGCAGCATGTGCCTTGCAATGTCTATAATTCTCATTTTTCTCTTTTTCCTTGTACAGCTCCAGCTTTACCGGCTTATGTAAAGCTTACGGTAATAGCACTGTTCTTCTTGGCGATTGCTATTGGTGCCGTCATGTACATCTGCATTGGCATGTTGTAAGTGTCACTCTATATATTTCAAAATAACTACTAAAAAAATGCAATGTATTAATATCTAAATATGTAGACATGTGAGATCAATGAATGAACGAATGAGAATTTTTTTTAGGGATGCTCTACGCAGTAGGAGCCCATAATCTTATCTAAGTGATCACACTAGGGTGAGCCCCCCTTCATTCATAGGGGGGGGCTAAGAAGGTTAATTCTGCCATCCAAATGCAGTGGCTTAGTCCTGCCCAGAATTTCAGCTCAGGTATCCTGGGTTTGGAGTACATTAGGTATCAGCCCAATCCAAAAGGATCAATGTCTTCCCGAACTGAGAACCTCTAGATTGGCTGCAGGGACCACTGGATTTAAGAGCATTTTTATTGGAAACTAAATGGGTTAAACTGGGAGAGAGGAGTGTGGACGGGGTCAGGAAGAATTCATGTTTAACCTCTCTCTTAAGTACCCCCTTCTGTTTTAACCATATAATTTCCTCTTAAGTATGAGACATACATATTTATATATACATGCTCTGTTAATTTGTTTTTGTTCAAATCCTTAATTGGGATAAAACAAAGAATAATCATAATTTATACGGCAATTAAGAAAATATTTGTAGAAATACTTTGAGTCTGGATTTATTTTTTAAATATCACTTATTGTTTACATTTTTCTCCATCTTGTCCCATTGTAGCATTGTGCAGGAGAGAAAGCTCAGACAGGCACTGAAAGAAGTGATGGAAGAAGAAGACTTTTAAGAAGGTAACTGGAATCACTAAAGTGAAATCGGAATGTGAATGAGATAAAGTGTGATTTAATAATCAAGCTGTGTATTATTGCTCTAAACAAGCTATTGTGGCTTAAATATTTCCGCTCCCTTGGCAGCTCACCTCCGCTGTACAAAAGTCTTTATTTATAGGATAACTCCATGATATCTTAATATATAACTATTCTTTTATGAAAGATATACTCACAGTATCAACGATTTAGAAATGATAAGGATATAGAGGTTAGAGGAGATATAAGTATTAATATGAATATGGAAGGAAACGTGCAGAAAGTGAATTCTCTAATCAGCAATTATTGAGCAATGTTATTAAGTTGATGCACTAGGGGCTAACAATGGCTCCTTTTAAATGGATTTTATTAAATATGACATTTTTACACTATGGATCACAAAGTTGTTTTGTTAAAATCTTTTAAGACTGGCTGATCCAATCAGGAGTCTGGAAACAAAGCTTCTTTCTCCTTAAGAATGAATACGAGATCAAATTACAATTCAATCACTATCCTCCACTATCTCATCTTAAAAGTAACCTCCGAACTGTTTAGAATATGACATTTTTCATGGAACACGGTGTGTAATTGAGTAATGACATAAAGTAATTGAGTATTAGAGAGTAGATAATTATTTTTTTCATTAAATCATTTTAACAATAATTTCATTTTCTTTCCCTAGGGAGCGGGGAACCGACACGTACAAAGACTGGGAAGAGGATAAAGAAAAAGGAGAGCCCTCCAGTCATCAACCCCTTCCCACCAGACGGGTAGTGCCCAGAGGGAGGACCTTAACGCCAACAGGGTGTCATAGCACACCCCGCAGCTCTCTCCTGCCCCTCCTAAGGTCTGCCTCTGCAGTCAACATCACTGGCTGATGGGGGACGTTCCGAGTTCAGTGAGCCCACGTCCGGAAATGACCGGTGCCTGCAAGGGTACAGTCCAGCAAGTGGCAATTAAAGTCAACATGGGTGCCGCGAGGACTTTTTAGAAGGTCCCACGCCGGGAAGGGGTTAATTTAGAAAGTTCAACGTTGAAGACTTTCATAAGACTCTCTGTTTTTTAATGTCGCATTGTTAACCTTAATCTTAATAAAGGTTCAATAGACGACATTTTGGACCGTGTGTTTATTCACTTGCCCTTTTCAGCACTGTTTCTTTAGATAATTGCTATGTTTCTACCTCACTAACATCATGCATTTCGTGTCCCGTTACCCGTATTGGCACATCATGGCCGCTCTTTAACCTGAACAAGTCTTTAACCGCCGGACAGTAAGACCTGTTTCATTATGTGGGTATTTCATATAGCACCACAACCTCCCATAATGTAATATGTGAGTGTTGGGAGTTGCTTTAGGTGTTTGTGGCAGATTTCTGGTTATGCTATAGTTAGGGTAAGGAAAGGCGAGGGTTAGGGTTACTGTTAGATTTCTTCATTTATTCTTTTGTCTACTGGCAGCAAAGACTACACAGGAATCTGTATCTATGATGGAAAGCAGAGGCTCTGTGGGTAAAGGGGTGGTCTCCACCTGTAACATCTTCGGTTCGTTAAAATATAGGTATACTGATGAAAGTATTCACACCCCTTTTTCATACCCACCCTTTAACTGAATTTTCAGAAAAAAGTAAAACACATGTTTGGGGTTTTTAACTAAGATTGTAAATACCAAATTTCACACCTTTGGTTTCACATCTTTGGTTTTTAAAATATAGGTTTACTGATAAAAGTATTCAACCCCCTTTTTGCCCCCCCTCCAACTGGATTGTTGGAAAATGGTAAAATAAGTGTTTTTTTTATTTCTCAAGACGAATCAAAATACGAATTTTCACAGCTTTAATATGGTCTGTTATTGAGATATAGGTATCCTGTTTAAAAGTTTTCACCCCCTTTTTTCACCTACAGTTGGGATTTTTGGAAAATGGAAAAAAGTATTTTTTTATTTTTCAAGAAGATTGTAAATACCAAATTTCAAAACTCTAACATCTTTGGTTTTTGAAATATAGGTATACTGATAAAAGTATTCACATCCCTTTCCCCCACCCCCCTTAACTGGCTATTCGGAAAATGGTAAAACGTGGGGGGGTTTGTACGAAGAATGTAAATTTCAACTATTATTTCAACTGCCAGGAGTAACAGCCCAGCTGTTCCTCTTTCCATGTTTTTGTTTTTAATCCCAAATGGGAAGTGTTTGGTGCGTGTGTATAAATAAAACCCACCATATCTTTGCCTCTCCTTGGCTGAAAAGCAGCAGGAGGGGCTTGGAGCTGCTCAGTAGAGAGGGCTTTTGGTTACATTTGTTAGGTACTCACTCTGTAAAGAGGTGCCGTGAAGTGGCGAATTAGCCGAACACCCCAGAGTTCGGTTCGCATTCGAACTCGAACTTTTCAAAAGTTCGAATTCGAAATCGAACTCAATGCAGGTCAATGGGACTCAAAATTCGATTTTTAGAGTGCCCTCCAAGAGGGCATATATGGTAGATATTTGCCATAAAAGGTGTATGGGGGTCCGGGTAGTGCCTTGGGGGACAGGAAACAAGGACAAAAAGTAAAAAAAAATTTTTTTTTAAAGTTTTCCATGAAATACGGGTTAAAAATAAAAACAAACAATTCCTTCAAATAACTTGTCTAGGAGGTCCCCATAACCTGCCCGTGAAGGACAAAAAGTTTAAAAAAAGACGTTTTTAACCCCATTCAGGACACGTCCTCAGTTACTCCCGCTGTATGCTGAGGAGGACGTGTCCCACACGTCATCAACTTTGCGGGACCCCCGGCGGAGTGACTCACCTCTCTGCCCGGGGTCCCGCGGCATTCTGACTTCAGCGTCCTCAGACGCCGTGAGATGCCGTGTATAGAGATGCTGATGGGGTTGTGTATAGAGATGCTGTTTGTATATAGAGATGCTGATGGGGTTGTGTATAGAGATGCTGTGAGGCTGTGTTTAGAAATGCTGATGGGGTTGTTTATAGAGATGCTGTTTGTATATAGAGATGCTGATGGGGTTGTGTATAGAGATGCTATTTGTGTATAGAGATGCTGTTTGTATATAGAGATGCTGATGGGGTTGTGTATAGAGATGCTGTTTGTGTATAGAGATGC
This sequence comes from Leptobrachium leishanense, assembly GCA_009667805.1. Taxonomy (NCBI): domain Eukaryota; kingdom Metazoa; phylum Chordata; class Amphibia; order Anura; family Megophryidae; genus Leptobrachium; species Leptobrachium leishanense. The sequence goes on from CM019066.1 coordinate 376,353,235, forward strand.
TGATGGGGTTGTGTATAGAGATGCTGTTTGTGTATATAGATGCTGATGGGGTTGTGTAAAGAGATGCTGTTTGTGTATAGAGATGCTGATGGGGTTGTGTATAGAGATGCTGTGAGTTTGTGTATAGAGATGCTGATGAGGTTGTGTATAGAGATGCTGATGGGGTTGTGTATAGAGATGTTGTTTGTTTATAGAGATGCTGTTGGGGTTGTGTATAGAGATGCTGTTTGTGTATGGAGATGCTGATGGGGTTGTGTATAGAGATGCTGTTTGTATATAGAGATGCTGATGGGGTTGTGTATAGAGATGCTGTTTGTGTATAGAGATGCTGATGGGGTTGTGTATAGAGATGCTGTGAGGTTGTGTATAGAGATGCTGATGGAGTTGAGTATAGAGATGCTGTTTGTCTATAGAGATGCTGATGGGGTTGTGTATAGAGATGCTGTTTGTGTATAGAGATGTTGATGGGGTTGTGTATAGAGATGCTGTTTGTGTATAGAGATGCTGATAGGGTTGTGTATAGAGATGCTGATGGGGCTGTGTATAGAGATGCCTTGCGGCGCCGAAGTGCGGCCTCGCTCCGATGGGGGACGCCATCTTGGATGGCGGCTCCACCCCCGGGTCCCCCCCTCACTGCCTGACGTCCTCACGCATAGCGTGATGATGTCAGATAGCCGGGGAACCCCTAGCTGCCCGGAATCCCCTGGTGGAGATAGGGGGTTCATTTGAACCCCGATATCTCCAGAACCGTGGCAGCTAGGGGGTCATGGAGGGTGTCAATCGAAAGGCCTGAGCATGATACCCAACATGACCAGGTATAATGTAAAAAATATATATATATAAATAAAAACATGTATTTTTTTTGTGTGTTATTTTTATTAATGCAGCAATATTGTTCACATTTCAATTATAATGTGAACAATGATGCTGCACTAATGATTTCTTTCTATGGGGTGTGTTTGCTACAAATCACGTAATTCCCCCACAAAATGTAACAAGTCCCCATTTCTAATTTTTGTACAAGCGCACCCCATAGAAAACATAACCGCAAACGCTCATGTGATAAAATGTGAAAAAAAAACACTTTACACACAGCAGATGATTAAAAATTTAATTTTTATTGCATTTTTTGTCATAATATACAGGCAGGACATGACGTATACATATAAAAATGATATATTATGAATCTGCGGAGTCTGACGGAAAGAACGATATCTAATATGTCTGGGTCATTTAATAAAATGTGGCTTCAAATCGCGTTTAAACATGATGAGCGAAAGCGGTAAAAATGAGCTAAGGGGTTAAACAGCATATCAGAGGAAGATTTAGTAGAGAAATGAACACTTCTCAGAAGCATAGGTGTAGTTTGATACATGTTCAGATCAGGAGACACCACACCCTCCGTCTCTAACAATGTATCGAATTCATCAGACCAGACTAATTAAAAGCACAACACTAATTAACACCTGTTGTTTACGCCGTTTGAGAACACAGGTCATTTAGAGGTGAGAATCTTTGCACCTAGAAATTAGTTTTTAATTCAATATCTAATAAACCATTGCTTATAATATCCTGCAGTAAAGAGTCTCTTTATTTCTAGATTTTTTTGTATTTTTTAAGCATTTTTTTCAAAACAAAAAAAATTCCGAACTCGAACCGAACACGCCAAAAAGTTCGAAGTTCGCGAACTCGCGAACGTCTGTTACCGGAATCTGCTAGGTTCACTCGGGACGAAGCCGGACCGGACACGAGCAAGGATTGTCTGAACACGAGTCTCTTCAGGAAAGGCAAACTTTATTTGTGACGTCACACATTGCTCACACAGGATTAAAACGCAAAGAGTGAGCCCCGATCTCACCCCGACAAGGGGTTTTATACCCCGAATACATAATTAGGTACATTCCAATTAGCCCACCTCCCGGTGACACTATCCCACCCCTCGTGGGTTAGTACCTCCCTTGGTTAATTACAAAGGCATTCCATACATTGGCCGTAAATTGGCAAACTTCATGTTAGTCTGACAGTTCGTGATTTGCTGCGGCACTCAATCCGGGCCGTGCCCACCTCCCTAGAGGCTATGTTTATTTGTCACAGATAAGACATGGTCTGTTTTCTACGCTCTCTTTGTCTCTCTGCAGGCCTTTGTGACCTTGATGTATCCATTCGTCATCCTGTCTCTCCGTGCCAAGAGCGGCCCGGATATTCCTCAATTTTAATTGCTTCTCTGCTAATCTAAAACATTCCTAAAATTCTATGTAAGCTTCATTCTAGTTTCTACTGAAATCTACCTAGCTATTTCAAGTGAACCAATATTCTGAACAAGATGGCCGCCTGGCTCATAATGGCGACCATCTTCCAGACTGATTCCACTTCACAGCCAGAGTTCGAATCGAACTCCGAACTGATCGAACCGAACAGCTCATCCCTAATTAAGAGGAGGCTGCCATCTTCAAAACTACAGCACGGGGAAGCAGCCATCCACCTGCACTGCAATTCTGCACAATGTCATCATCACTCCGAGCCGGGCAGTGCAGTGCCGGTTACCATGGAGATTGTGAGTGAAGAGGAAGTGGGAAAGAAGGAATGGATTCAGTGCAGCAGCTGCTCTTGCAACTCATCTAGGAGTCTGTCCTGCTGCCTCTCCCATGTAAGCTCGTGGTCCTCCTGAAGTGAGTGGGAGCAAGCGGTTGGTGATGGGAAGAGGCGGAGACAGTGGAGAGGAAGAGATGTTATCACAGTACACTCGCACACTGTCTGGCAAATTGTCTCTAACTCTAATCACTTGCAAGCAGGCAGGACACCACACGGCAGCATGGCAGAAGCAGATTTTTGGCCCCCCTCGCTCTGGCAGCAGGCCAGCACGATGCCGTCTTACATTTGCCCCAGCCCTGAGTGTGAGTGTCCGCTCTGGGCTCCCTCCTCCATAGTCTGGAGGAATGCTGGCAAGATTGACTGGCTCTATTCGCAGGCTCCCACATCACTCTCGAGCTCCCTCCTCTCCTGCATGCATCACGTGGATGAAGGGGGCGGTGCTAGCGCAACGTGCCGTTCCCTTCCCAACTTGTGGTTTTAATTTGGGAGGTACGCGCTTAGCAGACCGCGGCCGCCCCCGAGTAAATAAAGCTAATGGTGGATCCAATATGGTTCTCTCTTTAGTAACAATTTTGCCAGATAACCATCCCATAAGATAAAGGAGGAATATGATAGGGCAAAATTGTGTATATTCTTTAAAAGACACATCTGTAATCACCAATCTACAGGCACAATTGAATGTTCCTGTAAAAAAAATAATAATACAAAGATTAAAACAACTAAACTGTCTCAAAGTATGTCATGCCTGTTTATTATCACTGGGTTCTGTAGCGCCATATAGTATCTGGCTCTCAATGTTTCCAAATAGTAAATATAGTTCTTAATTTACTGCCATCCCTTAAAGTGCAGATACGTATATCAACCTTGACACAGATCTTAGAATTTACCAGCTGTGATGTCACACTCTTTATGATGTCACAATCCACACGGAGTATAAATCATGCAGGTGAGGCTACAGCTGCTCATTCGAGGTTAATAGTTGTTGAGAATGGTTTCAAAAATGTCTTGCATTTTCGGATTATTCTGGCTATTGGCGATTTTGCATATGTTTGCTGCGGGCTTCCCAATACGAGCAGGGAAAGGTAAGCAGGATAAGATATTCCTAAATACAGATGCTTTTGTTTTCTTTAATAGTTTAATTATTTTACAGTAAATAAGTGATTGCTCCACATCAACATTACATGTATTGTTGTATACATTGAGTTGTGCGTGTGTGTGTGTGAGGCCGTAAGGGACAGGGGGCTTGTAGATAAAGGGGGATATAAATAGCTTAAGCTAAAAAAATTCATATTTTGGGGAAATTATTGGTTTACCTGATCCAAGAGCACGGAATGAGAGTTTGATGATAGTTCGCAAACAAAAAACCTCACTTTCACACAATGCAAATGGTAAAGCAATATGGCACACCCATGGACCAGCAGGTGTGTTCATTGTTGAACATGTTGGGACGGAGAAGAGAAGAGACATGGGAAAAGTCATGAAGAAACTTCCAGTATCGGTTTATTAGGAACCTTATATTGTTCATTGTAGAAGTGTAGTCTTTAACCTTTCTTAGCCTTTTACCATTCACTCATGTAATGGAACATAATAAACGCTTTATATTTGCAGAAGTTGAGATGCTTCCTCGTGAGGACACATTTCCTTCGACCCAAGATCTGACGAAAAATACTAACACGGAACTGATTCCAGAAAAAGGTAAAACGAGAACCACTAACCATTAAGTTAGGTTATACTGTTTATCATGTACTTACTTTATTCCAGAAGGGCAGGTGACTTGGCGAAGTGGATAAAGAGTTAAAAATCACTTTTTTGTCTGTGCCAGACCAAAAATAAGGACTAAGTAATTAACTATTCCGCACCCACTCCCTTTAATTAATTACTGCCACCACAGCTATTATGCCTAATATATGAAACAGAGATGACTTGATGCGCCCCGTTAAATTACACACAAAAAACAAGGTTTAGTAAACCGACCCCACCAGACCCAATTTGGTAGATCGTCCCAAAACTCAAGGTTATCATAATAATGTCTGTACATTTAACTTGATTCTTATCAGACAAAGGCAGAGCTTAATAAATGAATAGTTTATTATGACGAAAAGAGTGACAGTCCATGACAGAGTTAAGGTAGCAATATAACACACTGTTATGTAAATAAATGCTTTGTGATTTCACTTGTAGCGATGGAGAAGATTCCTTTCAAGCCTATACATGCTACGAAATGGTATAAGGCTTTGAAATTGAAGAAAAGAGTGGTACCGGGAAAAGGTAAAATAGTAAATCGAATGTCCACTGACCTTTCATACACACACACTTATATATCACCTGACATTAATCCATATATAAATATATATTGCACGTTTTTGTGATTTGTTCTTTGATATTCTAACTTGCAGGGCCTGACCGGATTGTGTATCGAGAAGACGACGATTCTCTTCACATCAAGGCTAAAAAAAAGGCTAGAACGGTTGCCCCAACAGGTAAAACTATAAACTGTCCAACCTATGTCCTGTTCTAAAAAAAATTACCGTCTGACAATAAATGCATCAGCTGAGGAAGTGACCTACAGCACAAGAAGCCAGAGGTTACCTAAAAGTAAAAAAAAAAAGAAGAAAGCAGCCCCATTTATTAATTCCTAAAGAAAATGTTTATTTAGTATAAAAAATGCACTTTTAATGTCCCTGTGGTTATAATGAATAGCTGGGTTCCATGCCCGGAGACGCTCATTCTGCTCTATGGAGGCTGAGCAGCATGTGCCTTGCAATGTCTATAATTCTCATTTTTCTCTTTTTCCTTGTACAGCTCCAGCTTTACCGGCTTATGTAAAGCTTACGGTAATAGCACTGTTCTTCTTGGCGATTGCTATTGGTGCCGTCATGTACATCTGCATTGGCATGTTGTAAGTGTCACTCTATATATTTCAAAATAACTACTAAAAAAATGCAATGTATTAATATATAAATATGTAGACATGTAAGATCAATGAATGAACGAATGAGACTTTTTTTTAGGGATGCTCTACGCAATAGGAGCCCATAATCTTATCTAAGTGATCACAGTAGGGTGAGCCCCCCTTCATTCATAGGGGGGGGGGCTAAGAAGGTTAATTCTGCCATCCAAATGCAGTGGCTTAGTCCTGCCCAGAATTTCAGCTCAGGTATCCTGGGTTTGGAGTACTTTAGGTATCAGCCCAATCCAAAAGGATCAATGTCTTCTCGAACTGAGAACCTCTAGGTTGGCTGCAGGGACCACTGGATTTAAGAGCATTTTTATTGGAAACTAAATGGGTTAAACTGGGAGAGAGGAGTGTGGACGGGGTCAGGAAGAATTCATGTTTAACCTCTCTCTTAAGTACCCCCTTCTGTTTTAACCATATAATTTCCTCTTAAGTATGAAACATACATATTTATATATACATGCTCTGTTAATTTGTTTTTGTTCAAATCCTTAATTGGGATAAAACAAAGAATAATCATAATTTATACGGCAATTAAGAAAATATTTGTAGAAATACTTTGAGTCTGGATATATTTTTTAAATATCACTTATTGTTTACATTTATCTCCATCTTGTCCCATTGTAGCATTGTGCAGGAGAGAAAGCTCAGACAGGCACTGAAAGAAGTGATGGAAGAAGAAGACTTTTAAGAAGGTAACTGGAATCACTAAAGTGAAATCGGAATGTGAATGAGATAAAGTGTGATTTAATAATCAAGCTGTGTATTATTGCTCTAAACAAGCTATTGTGGCTTAAATATTTGCGCTCCCTTGGCAGCTCACCTCCGCTGTACAAAAGTCTTTATTTATAGGATAACTCCCATGATATCTTAATATATAACTATTCTTTTATGAAAGATATACTCACAGTATCAACGATTTAGAAATGATAAGGATATAGAGGTTAGAGGAGATAAAAGTATTAATATGAATATGGAAGGAAACGTGCAGAAAGTGAATTCTCTAATCAGCAATTATTGAGCAATGTTATTAAGTTGATGCACTAGGGGCTAACAATGGCTCCTTTTAAATGGATTTTATTAAATATGACATTTTTACACTATGGATCACAAAGTTGTTTTGTTAAAATCTTTTAAGACTGGCTGATCCAATCAGGAGTCTGGAAACAAAGCTTCCTTCTCCTTAAGAATGAATACGAGATCAAATTACAATTCAATCACTATCCTCCACTATCTCATCTTAAAAGTAACCTCCGAACTGTTTAGAATATGACATTTTTCATGGAACACGGTGTGTAATTGAGTAATGACATAAAGTAATTGAGTATTAGAGAGTAGATAAAAAAAAATTTTAATAAATCATTTTAACAATTATTTCATTTTCTTTCCCTAGGGAGCGGGGAACCGACACGTACAAAGACTGGGAAGAGGATAAAGAAAAAGGAGAGCCCTCCAGTCATCAACCCCTTCCCACCAGACGAGTAGTGCCCAGAGGAAGGACCTTAACGCCAACAGGGTGTCATAGCACACCCCGCAGCTCTCTCCTGCCCCTCCTAAGGTCTGCCTCTGCAGTCAACATCACTGGCTGATAAGGGACGTTCCGAGTTCAGTGAGCCCACGTCCGTAAATGACCGGTGCCTGCAAGGGTACAGTCCAGCAAGTGGCAATTAAAGTCAACGTGGGTGCCGCGAGGACTTTTTAGAATGTCCCACGCCGGGAAGGGGTTAATTTAGAAAGTTCATCGTTGAAGACTTTCATAAGACTCTCTGTTTTTTAATGTCGCATTGTTAACCTTAATCTTAATAAAGGTTCAATAGATGACATTTTGGACCGTGTGTTTATTCACTTGCCCTTTTCAGCACCGTTTCTTTAGATAATTCCTATGTTTCTACCTCACTAACATCATGCATTTCGTGTCCCGTTACCCGTATTGGCACATCATGGCCGCACTTTAACCTGAACAAGTCTTTAACCGCCGGACAGTAAGACCTGTTTCATTATGTGGGTATTTCATATTTCAACCCCCCTTTTTGCCCCCCCAAGGAGTTTTCAGAAAATGGTAAAATACCTGGTTTTTTTATTTGTCAAGATGAATCTAAATACCGATTTTCACGTCTGTAACATGTTCTGTTTTTAAGATATAGGTATCCTGTTTAAAATATTTAAAATATTCAACCCCCATTTTTTGCCCCCCCAGTTGAATTTTTGAAAAACGGTAAAATATGAGTTTTTTTAGTTTTCAAGAAGAATCTAAACACCGATTTTCAGGTCTGTAACATTTTCTGTTTTTGACATATAGGTATCGTGTTTAAAATATTCAACCCCCTTTTTCACCCCCTTAGTGGGTGCCTACATCATAAAAACAGTGCACCTTCAAAATTTCACGTTCCTAGGTTGAACGGTTTCAGCTGGGCGTTGATGAGTCAGTCAGTCAGTCAGGTCTTTCGCGTTTATATAAATAGATATAAAGGGCAGGTGCTAAGTCTTTTGGCACCCTAGGCAAAAAAACTATTTTGGCGCCCCACGACCACTCCAGCCCATTCCATTTCCACGCTTTTCACGCTTTTCACAATGCTTTATATCAATAGAACTCACAATAATGCTCAGTATGTACGAGCGTATCACAGAGCTGCACAGCAATAAGACTCACCTAAAATGTCTTTTCATACAGGCTGCCGCCCCAAGCAGTTGTTTATGAATAGATTAAAGGAAAAGCATTTACCGTCATTTGAAACGTCATTTTTTTTGTTTTTATGTTTTTAAATGTTTCTATACATCCTAGAAATCCGCCACTTCAGGGGCAGGTTATGGGGACCTCCTAGGCACGATATTTGAAGGAATTTTTCATTTTTATTTTTAACCCTTATTTCATGGAAAACTCAGTCTCTTTAACCCTTTCGCTGCTGAGGCTTTTCCCGCCCCTGTGCTGAGGTCATTTTTACCTGTTTTGCGCATCATGTTTAAACGTGTTTTGAAGGCTTATTTTAGTATATGACCCAGACATATTATATATCGTTCTTTCCGTCAGACTCGGTTGCATTCATAATATGTCATTATTATATGTATACGTTATGTCATGTCTGTATATTATAACAAAAAATGCAATAAAATATGTATTTTCAATAATTTACAATGTGTAAAGTGTTTTTTTTTCACATTTTAACATGCGAGCAATTGCGGTTATATTTTGTATGGGGTGCACTTGTTAAAAAAATTAGAGATGGGGTCTCGTTACATTTTTTTTTGGGGAAAATTACACTATTTTTAACAAACGCACCGCATACAAAAATCGTTAGTGCAGCATCATTGTTCACATTATAATTGAAATGGGAACAATATTGCTACACTAACAAACCAAAAAAAAATAAAAAAAAAGTGTTTATTTTTTTTTTATAATTTTGTTTTTTAATTTTTTTTTATTTTTATTTTTCATTTTTTTTTTTTTTTACAACTTTTTTCACTGTGGTGTTTGGTATCGTTGGAACGGCCATGCTCTGGCCGATCCAACCATACCAAAATTTAACCCCTAACTGCCACGGATCGTCTCCACCGTTGGTGGCAGTTAAGGGTTAACTCTAGGACTGGCGTCATCGTGCTACGCACGATGACGCCAGTCCTCAGGGGGAGTTTCCGGAGGCTTGGCCGACATCCAAGATGTCGGCCAGTCCGGGAAAGGATCGCGAACCGGCGCTTTTCAGCGCCGATTCGCGATCCAGCTCCCCAGGGGTTAATGCCAGGCATCATTTGGAAGGGCAGGCTGTGCCGTTCCAAATGATGCCTGGGTTAACCCCCGCAGAGTCGCCGATCGGGAGGGAGAGAGGTCCGAAGGACCTCCCCCCCTCCCTTTCAGGCGCTCCTCCGCACATGCGGGGGGGCGCCTGAATTGGTGTCATCGCGCAGCCGCGATGACACCAAATTCCGGCGGCTGCTGTTCCGGATGCCGGGCTGACATCCAGGATTGCAGCCCGCACCGGAGGGGCAGCGATCGGCCGGAACCCGGCCAAACGCTGACCCCATGGGAGGACGCGCTCAGCGCGTCCTCCGCATACCAGCGGGAATGCTGAGGACGCGCTGAGCGCGTCCTCAGCATCCAAGTGGTTAAAAACTTTTTTTTTTAACTTTTTGTCCTTGTTTCCTGTCCCCCAGGGCACTACCCGGACCCCTATACACCTGTTATAGCAAATATCTAGCATATATGCCCTCTTGGAGGGCACTCTAAAAATCGAACTTTGAGTCCCATTGACTTGTATTGAGTTCGTGTTCGTGTTCGAGTTCGAACTTTTGGAAAGTTCGAGTTCGAATGCGAACCGAACTCGGGGGTGTTTGGCTCATCCCTGTTTATAACAATAGAACTCGCAATAATGTGCAGTATGTACGAGCGTATCACAGAGCTGCACAGCAGTAAAACTCACGGTAATGTGCAGTGTGTATGATCAGATCACAGAGCTGCACCGCAATAAGACTCAGTTATGTGTGGAATGTATGAGTTGCCTGTGTGTGATGTGAGTCGCAACCTAAAAGACAGAAAACCAATGTGTGGACAGGGGAGATAGGGGGGAAAGAGAGATGTATACGTATACATACCCTTCCTTTTCACCTTTCATGTCAGCCCCTTTCACCCCAAACCTTAAATCATCCCTTTAACCCCCAAATCAGCCTCTCTTAGTCTAAACCAGAAATCAGCTCCTTTCATCTCTAAATAAGCCCCCTTCAAACCAAACTTCCTCAGACTATACACATACAAGCAAGAACGGGGCAGAAACGGGAGAGTGAGGGGGTCGGAGCTGACTGCTGACAGGAGAGGACGCACATCGCTGAGCTCCCTAGAGGATTATACATTTTGTGTGTTTTTGGCGTCCCTCCGTCTGTTTTATGTCCCCCACTCGGTGGCTATTGTCGTCTGGCTGTGGCGCCGGGGTGCCGTGAAGAGTTGAGAGTGTTCTTGTCGACGAAGGAGCTGGTGTGGGGTTTCGGGCCTACACATGCGGCCTATCCTGACGGCCATTTCTGAAGCCTGCATTGTCGTGGAGCTTGTGGTTCCTTCCCGGCGCACACCCCCTCTGTGCAGATGATAGATCCAGATTCCCTGCCCCTTACGAGGGGCATGCTGACGGAGCTGATGGAGGAATTTCGGGCTTCATGGATCCGTGACTGGCAGGAAGCTGGATGGCGCTCTGGGGTGGCACCAGCTGGGGAGGCTGTCGGTGGGTCCACGGCAGAGTTACCGGAGGTACGGCTCTCTGGGGATCGTGCTGTATGCGGACGGGGCCCTGTCGGTCCGGGAGATGTGGCACTGTCTCTGATTGCAGGAACTGAGAAGGTACGCCCTGATTATCTGGAGAACTTACCTGTAGCGGAGACGGATGCTGGTCCACTGCTTTCTCCGATGGCGGGACGGCCTGGCGGCCATGGGCTGCTCCCGGCCTTGCGGAGGACTGGAGACCGATCTGCTGCTGCCGGCGTTCTGGAGATGTCGAGAGGTGTCCCCCCGCTTCCGAGACGTCCACTGGAGACGCTGCTCGAGCCGAACGAGCTGTGCCTGCTGGACGGATGGCAGCCAATAGGAGAGCCGGTGGATGGATGCACTGCGGTTGTGGAAAGTATCCCCTTCCTGGAATATGATGTGTCCCGGCTGGATGTTGTCCATGAGGGAGCTGCGTGCCTCCTCGCACTCTTGTTGGACACGGGCTGACTCTCCCTGGCCTGACCACCTCATCTTTCTGGCTGCTGATCCCTTGCTATCGCCCCCCCATTTCCCACCTCTGATGACCCCCACAGTGATGACATCCCCCTCCCCCACCGCTGTCTGTACCCTGCTGGCTGTGGACTCTGTGGCTGATGTTTTCTCATTTATTTTTGGTTTTCCTCTTTTGACATGCCAGTTCGTGCACCGGGCCCACTTCCCCCTCCCCCATATTTTTTTTTTTGGTTTTTTGGGCATCTTGGGGCTTTCTTGAGGTGTGCCATTGTGGCGGCCACCATGGCTCTGCCCGCCATACCTGGCCCTCATGTACCCCGGCCTTGTGACCTGCACTCTTCCATGGCCTCCCCTTCCCGGGAGTGTGCCAGGAAGGTCACGTATTGGGCCTTTTGCCAACCATTTTTTACCCCTTTTTATCCTTCTTTCCTTTTTTCTTTTTTTTTTATTTATTTTTAATTTTTTTGGGTCCCGGTGTTGTTCTTGATCTGTGCCGTCCCCCCCTTTTTTTTTTTTAATTGAAAATTTGTAAAATGACAATGAAAAGAAGATCACGAAATCAAACTAGGTATGGCCATACTGTGCCAGCAATAACAATAACAAAAGAACTGGTATGAAGGCCGAAGGTAATTTGCGATGGGTAAGTGACAACAGCGCGAAGTTAGACGTAAGACATAAAATAAAACAAAGCATAAAAATAGTCCAACAAAGCATGGAAAGCGCAAAAAGAGGCCCATGTGGTAAATAAGAAAAAACGATGCAAAGAGTCCAGAACAGTCGTTAGTCCAGAATAAACAGCGTGGGGGGGAAGAAAAGAGTTCAACCGGGTTGCACCTCTGGGAAATCCAGCGGGAGACCTGCCGCTTTAAGGTCGGCCCAAGCCGTCGCCGGATCCGTGAGCGTGTACGGGACGTTAGCAAAAGTCACAACAAGAGAGCCAGCCAGGCCCCATCTATATCGGATTCCCTTCCTGCGGAGAGTAGCAGTCACGTCCCTAAAACGCCTACGGGCCATTAAGGTTAAGAATGGGAGGTCGTGGTATAGGGCAAGTGTGGAGCCTTCAAACTGTACAGGGTCACTGGCACCAGGGGTGGTCATAAGTTTCACCTTCAGGGACACGTCTCGGAAAGACACTACAACATCCTTAGGCGTACCCTTACCAGCTGTCGTCGGACGCCGGATCCGAAACACCGAACCCACCACCTCAGGTGTGTCGGGGGACAGTCCAGCAACTTGTAGTACCAAGCGGGTCACATAGGGCTGTAAGGCCTCAGCTGGCACTGAATCCGGAATGCCCCTGACCCTAATATTCCTGCGCCGGTGTCTGGACTCCAACGTCTCCACCGAGCGGGACAAAATCTCAACCTGAGATCGAAGAGCAGCCAACTGACCGTGGAGGAGTGTTTGTTCTGCTACTACTTCTGCGGTCGTCAATTTCACCTCTGCCACCTGTGCGCGTATCTCTCCCACCTCCACCCGAACCGCCGCTACCTCAGGTCTCCACATGTCCCTGATGTCCTCCATTAATCTGCGAAGGTCACCCTTCGTGGAGGGAAGATGATCATCTCCCCCCAGGGAGGGAATCACAGGCAAGCCCTTTTCCGGACCATACGACCCGGCCTGATCCCTTGGCACACTGGACTTCGGCGTCGATCCCTGTCGCTGACCTGACGTCACGATACCGTCTGCGGAGAGTTGTTGGTCCTCATCAGATTTCCCCTCCGAAGACCCCCGAGTGGACGCTTGGGCCGTCTCAGAAGCCGCTGACGCAGCTTTACGCTTTTTCTGCGCCCTTTTTTTTGCGGCAGCCGAAAGGGGTCGCATACCCTGAGATTGTGATGGGGGAGTAATCCACGACACTCCAGAGTCACCTCCGCGTGGCCAAGAGGAATCTTCGTCAGCAGACGATCCATATCCCGGAGGGAGAGAGGAAGAAGCCATGGCACCTAAGTTCAGCAACCCACCTGACAAAGAGTCTCTGATGTCCTGCTGTCGAGGACCCTTCTTCTGAGTTGGACGTTTGGGCATTCTCAATCGTCGCCAGGTATGAGGAAGCAGGGCTCAAGAGAAACTCTGCTGAGGCGCCCGAGGACATCCAAAATGGCCGCAAGTGCCAGGCCCAAATCTCCCCCCGACCAGAAAAAACAGCCGTGTGGCGCTCCAATTGTGGAGAAACGGTAACCCCAGGTCCAGGTCGGGTCCCTGAAGGCAACCAGGTGCAGTAATTGGGCAAACGAGCAGTAGATTCAGCTGTACAGCCGAGTCTGCAGCGGAGCTGCCTGAAAACGTGTCCGCTCGTTGCCGCGGTTAGCTCCGCCCCCTTTTTTTTCTTTTACCTTCCCGCTGGACCTTTTTGATTTTTGTTCCCCTCCCCCATCCCAAGCTGGGAATATTTTTTGGACTCTCCCTGCTATCTATATATTGTTGTTCCCTGGCTTGGGATGTTTAGAGACACTTTTTTGAGGACAAGATGTGGATTTTTCAGTGACTATACACTCATTGAGGTTATTGCCCTTATGTGCCGACTAGCCTGCTGTGGCCCTGCGCAGCCTTTTTTCCTGTTTGCTGTATTGATGACATTGTTACAAAATAAAATTTTGAATAAAAAAAAAAAAAAAAGAAAGGGGAGAGTGAAGTGACAAAGAAAGTGAGAGAGGAAAGGAGAAAAAGGTAGAAAAAAGGAGAGTTGGGAGGGAGAAAATGGGATGTGGAGACAAGTGGAGAGAGGGGGAAAGGGGGAGAGAGGGGGAAAGGGGAGAGAGGGGGAAGGGAGGGGGAGAGAGAGGGGAGGGGAGAGAGAGGGGGAATGGGAGAGAGAGGGGGAAGGGGAAAGAGGGGGAAGGGGAGAGAGAGGGGGAAAGGAGGGAGAGAGAGGGAGGAAAGGAGGGGGAGAGGGAGAAGGGGGAGAGAGAGGGGGAAAGGAGGGGTAAAGGGGGAGGGAGAGGGAGAAAGGAGGGAGAAAAGGGGAAGGGAGGGAGAGAGGGGGAAGGGAGAGAGAGTGGGGTGAAAAGGGGGAGAGAGGGGAAATGGGAAAGAGGGTTGGGAAAGAGGGGGGTAGGGTCAGAGTGGAGAGGAGTGGAAGAAAGAAAAAAAAGACAAAGTCCTGCCGATGGATCATCTCTGGAATACAAGTCAGAGCATGTCAGCCTCTCACCTGGGGCTGCTTCACAATGCTCTTAACAGGAGGCTGCCATCTTCCAAAATGCAGCACGGGGCAGCAGCCATTCACCTGCACTGCAATTCTGCACAATGTCATCATCACCCCGAGCTGGGCAGTGTAGTGCCGGTTACCATGGAGATTGTGAGTGAAGAGGAAGTGGGGAGGAAGGAATGGATTCAGTGCAGCAGCTGCTCTTGCAACTCATCTAGGAGTCTGTCCTGCTGCCTCTCCCATGTAAGCGCGTGGACCTCCTGAAGTGAGCGGGAGCAAGTGGTTGGTGATGGGAAGAGGCGGAGACAGTGGAGAGGAAGAGATGTTATCACAGTACCCTCCCACACTGTCTGGCAAATTGTCTCTAACTCTAATCACTTGCAAGCAGGCAGGACACCACACGGCAGCATGGCAGAAGTGGATTTTTGGCCCCCCTCACTCTGGCAGCAGGCCAGCACCCTGCCGTCTTACATTTGCGCCAGTCCTGAGTGTGAGTGTCCGCTCCGGGCTCCCACATCACTCTCGAGCGCCCTCCTCTCCTGCATTCATCACGTGGATGACGGGGGCGGTGCTAGCGCAACGTGCCGTTCCCTTCTTAACTTGTGGTTTTAATTTGGGAGTCACGCGCTTAGCAGTCCACGGCCGCCCGCTGGTAAATAAAACTATAGGGAGCATTCCAGTGGTCGGGGCCGGCTGCTCCCTAGGCAGCACTGCGCTCTAAGCGGCCGCCTAGCTCGCCTAGCGCCAATGTTACCGGAATCTGCTAGGTTCACTCGGGACAAGGCCGGACCGGACACGAGCAAGGATTGTCTGAACACGAGTCTCTTCAGGAAAGGCAAACTTTATTGTGACGTCACACAGAATGCTCACACAGGATTGAATCGCAAAGAGTGAGCCCCGAACTCCCCGACAAGGGGTCTTATACCCCGAATACATAATTAGGTACATCCCAATTAACCCACCTCCCGGTGACACTATCCCACCCCACGTGGGTTAGTACTTCCCTTGGTCGATTACAAAGACATTCCATACATTGGCCGTAAATTGGCAAACTTCATGTTAGTTTGACAGACAGTGATTTGCTGCTACGCTCAATCCGGCCTGTGCCCACCTCCCTAGAGCCTGCTTATTTGTTGAATATAAGACCTGGTCTGTTTTCTACGCTCTTCTTTGTCTCTCGGCAGGCCTCTGTGACCTTGGTGTATCCATTTGTCATCCTGTCCCTCCGTGCCAAGAACGGCCCGGATCTTCCTCAATTTTAATTGCTTCTCTGCTAATCTAACACATTCCTAAAATTCTATGTAAGCTTCATTCTAGTTTCAACTAAAATCTACCTAGTTATTTTCAAGTGAACCAATATTCTGAACAAGATGGCCGCCTGGCTAATAGCGGCGACCATCTTCTGGCTTGGTTCTCCTTCACCGGCCCTGTAGATATATATATATAAAAATTCAAGCGAAAACCCGCCACACGGAGACTTAGAAATGTAAAAACTTTTCTTTTATTAATTTGACGTTTTAGTCCTCGCAGGGACTTTCATCAGGAAAAAACATACATCACTATCACAGGTTTAATATACACAGCCTACAAACATGGTTCAATTAGCAATTCACCACATGATCTCAAAAATAAACACATCATTAAGCCCTTAGTGTTGCCATAGCAACGTATCAACAACAGCTTCCCTAACGCATCAACAAGACCGTAATGTTGCCATAGCAACGTATCGACAACATAGCTTCAATAACAACACTGTTCCTATTTAATGTACTACTGTAACAATGCATAATTTCTGATCAAACATAACTACATATCATTTGTTAATTAGAAAACTTACAAAAATATTAGTTTGCTCAAAAGTTATTGTTAATTTTTTTTCATGTAAACGGAGGTCTCCTCACCATAAGGAGCAGCTGGCATGAAGAAAACAACAAACTTTTGCACCAAGTGATTCATCATCTAACAGGTAAAATGGGGGGTAATGAATTCTTCTCATTAAGCCCCCTAGGTACCAAAGTATCCAGCTGGTGGATACAATATGGTTCTCTCTTTAGTAACAATTTTGCCCGATCACCTCCTCTAGATAAAGGGGGAACATGAGCGGGCAAAATTGTATATATTCTTTAAAAGACACATCTGTATTCACCAATCTACAGGTGAAGAATGTTCTTGTAAAATATTAAAAATACGAAGATTAAAACAACTGTAAACTGTCTCAAAGTATGTCATGCCTGTATATTATCACTGGGTTCTGTAGCGTAATATAGTATCTGGCTCTCAATGTTTCCAATTAGTAAATATAGTTCTTAATTTACAGCTGCCCCTTAAAGTGCAGATATGTATCTCAACCTTGACACAGATCTTAGAATTTACCAGCTGTGATGTCACACTCTTTATGATGTCACAATCCACACGGAGTATAAATCATGCAGGTGAGGCTAGAGCTGCTCATTCGAGGTTAATAGTTGTTGAGAATGGTTTCAAAAATGTCTTGCATTTTCGGATTATTCTGGCTATTGGCGATTTTGCATATGTTTGCTGCGGGCTTCCCAATACAAGCAGGGAAAGGTAAGCAGGATTATTCCTAAATACAGATGCTTTTATTTTGTTTAATAGTTTAATTATTTTAAAGTAAATCAGTGATTGCTCCACATCAACATTACATGTATTGTTGTATACATTGAGCCGTGTGTGTGTATGAGGCTGTAAGGGACAGGGGGCTTGTAGATAAAGGGGGATATAAATAGATTAAGCTAATAAATTCATATTTTGGGGAAATTATCATTTCACCTTATCCAAGAGCACATAATGAGAGTTTGATCATAGTCGGATGCTTCTGTGTTTCTATCAGTTTAGTGCAGATATGTATCTCAACCTTGACACAGATCTTAGAATTTACCAGCTGTGATGTCACACTCTTTATGATGTCACAGTACACACTGAGTATAATCATGCAGGTGAGGCTAGAGCTGCTCATTCGAGGTTAATAGTTGTTGAGAATGGTTTCAAAAATGTCTTGCATTTTCGGATTATTCTGGCTATTGGCGATTTTGCATATGTTTGCCGCGGGCTTCCCAATACGAGCAGGGAAAGGTAAACAGGACTAGATATTCCTAATTACAGATGCTTTTGTTTTGTTTAATAAGTTTATTTTACAGTAAATAAGTGTTTGCTCCACATCAACATTACATGTATCGTTGTATACATTGAGGTGTGTGTGTGAGGCTGTAAGGGACAGGGGGCTTGTAGATAAAGGGTGATATAAATGAATAAATCTAACATATTCAAATATTGTGGAAATTATTGGTTTACCTTATCCAAGAGCACGGAAATGAGAGATTGATGATAGTTAGCAAACAAAAAAAACTCACTTTCACAAAATGCAAATGGTAAAGCAGCATGGCAGACCCATGGACCAGCAGGTGTGTTCATTGTTGGACATTTTGGGACGAGGAAAAGAAGAGACATGGGAAATGTCAGGAAGAAACTTCCATTATCGGTTTATTAGGAACCTTATATTGTTCATTGTAGAAGTGTAGTCTTTAACCTTTCTTAGCCTTTTAACCATTCACTCATGTAATGGAACATAATAAACGCTTTATATTTGCAGAAGTTGAGATGCTTCCTCGTGAGGACACATTTCCTTCGACCCAAGATCTGACGAAAAATACTAACACGGAACTGATTCCAGAAAAAGGTAAAACGAGAACCACTAACCATTAAGTTAGGTTATACTGTTTATCATGTACTTACTTTATTCCAGAAGGGCATGTGACTTGGCGAAGTGGATAAAGAGTTAAAAATCACTTTTTTGTCTGTGCCAGACCAAGAATAAGGACTAAGTAATTAACTATTCCGCACCCACTCCCTTTAATTAATTACTGCCACCACAGCTATTATGCCTACTATATAAAAAAGAGATGACTTGGTACGCTCCGTTAAATTATACACAAAAAAACTGTTTAGTAAAACGACCCCACCAAGCCCAATTTGGTAGATCGTCCCGAAACTCAAGGTTATCATAATAATGTCTCTTCAGGTAACGTGATTCTTATCAGACAAAGGCAGAGCTTAATAAATGAATAGTTTATTATGACGAAAAGAGTGACAGTCCGTGACAGAGTTAATGTAACACTATAACACACTGTTATTTAAATTAATGCTTTGTGCTTTCACTTGTAGCGATGGAGAAGATTCCTTTTAAGGATATACACCCTACAAAAAAGTATACGGTTTTGAAATTGAAGAAAAGAGTCGTAACGGGAAAAGGTAAACTAGTAAATCAAATGTCCACTGACCTTTCATACACACTTATATATCACCTGACAATAATCCATATATGTATATATATTTCACGTTTATGTGATTTGTTCTTTGATATTCTATTTTGCAGGGCCTGACCGGATTGTGTATCGAGAAGACGACGATTCTCTTCACATCAAGGCTAAAAAAAAGGCTAGAACGGTTGCCCCAACAGGTAAAACTATAAACTGTCCAACCTATGTCCTGTTCTAAAAAAAATTACCGTCTGACAATAAATGCATCAGCTGAGGAAGTGACCTACAGCACAACAAGCCAGAGGTTACCTAAAAGTTAAAAAAAGAAGAAAGCAGCCCCATTTATTAATTCCTAAAGAAAATGTTTATTTAGTATAAAAAATGCACTTTTAATGTCCCTGTGGTTATAATGAATAGCTGGGTTCCATGCCCGGAGACGCTCATTCTGCTCTATGGAGGCTGAGCAGCATGTGCCTTGCAATGTCTATAATTCTCATTTTTTCTTTTCCTTGTACAGCTCCAGCTTTACCGGCTTATGTAAAGCTTACGGTAATAGCACTGTTCTTCTTGGCAATTGCTATTGGTGCCGTCATGTACATGTGTATTGGCATGTTGTAAGTGTCACTCTATATATTTCAAAATAACTACTAAAAAAATGAAATGTATTAATATATAAATATGTAGACATGTAAGATCAATGAATGAACGAATGAGACATCTTTTTAGGGAAGCTCTACGCAGTGTGAGCCCATAATCTTATCTAAGTGATCACACTAGGGTGAGCCCCCCTTCATTCATAGGGGGGGCCTAAGAAGGTTAATTCTGCCATCTAAATGCAGTGGCTTAGTCCTACCCAGAATTTCAGCTCAGGTATCCTGGGTTTGGAGTACTTAAGGTACCAGCCCAATCCAAAAGGATCAACGTCTTCCTGAACTGAGAACCTCTAGGTTGGCTGCAGGGACCACTGGATAATAAGAGCATTTTTATTGCAAAACTAAATGGGTTAAACTGGGAGAGAGGAGTGTGGATGGGGTCAGGAAGAATTCATGTTTAACCTCTCTTAAGTACCCCCTTCTGTTTTAACCATATAATTTCCTCTTAAGTATGAGACATACATATTTATATATACATGCTCTGTTAATTTGTTTTTGTTCATAGCCTTAATAGGGTTAAAACAAAGAATAATCATAATTTATACGGCAATTAAGAAAATATTTGTAGAAATACTTTGAGTCTGGATTTATTTTTTAAATATCACTTATTGTTTACATTTATCTCCATCTTGTCCCATTGTAGCATTGTGCAGGAGAGAAAGCTCAGACAGGCACTGAAAGAAGTGATGGAAGAAGAAGACTTTTAAGAAGGTAACTGGAATCACTAAAGTGAAATCGGAATGTGAATGAGATAAAGTGTGATTTAATAATCAAGCTGTGTATTATTGCTCTAAACAAGCTATTGTGGCTTAAATATTTCCGCTCCCTTGGCAGCTCACCTCCGCTGTACAAAAGTCTTTATTTATAGGATAACTCCCATGATATCTTAATATATAACTATTCTTTTATGAAAGATATACTCACAGTATCAACGATTTAGAAATGATAAGGATATAGAGGTTAGAGGAGATAAAAGTATTAATATGAATATGGAAGGAAACGTGCAGAAAGTGAATTCTCTAATCAGCAATTATTGAGCAATGTTATTAAGTTGATGCACTAGGGGCTAACAATGGCTCCTTTTAAATGGATTTTATTAAATATGACATTTTTACACTATGGATCACAAAGTTGTTTTGTTAAAATCTTTTAAGACTGGCTGATCCAATCAGGAGTCTGGAAACGAAGCTTCCTTCTCTTTAAGAAGGAATACGAGATCAAATTATAATTCAATCACTATCGTACACTATCTTATCGTAAAGGTAACCTCCGAAATGATTAGAATATGACATTTTTCATGGAACATGATGTGTAATTGAGTAATAACACATAACGTAATTGAGTATTAGTGAGTAGATAAAACGATGTATTTATAACATTTTCTTAACAATAATTTTATTTTATTTCCCTAGGGAGAGGGGAACCAACACGTACAAAGACTGGGAAGAGGATAAAGAAAAAGGAGAGCCCTCCAGTCATAAACCCCTTCCCACCAGACGGGTAGTGCCCAGAGGGAGGACCTTAACGCCAACAGGGTGTCATAGCACACCCCGCAGCTCTCTCCTGCCCCTCCTAAGGTCTGCCTCTGCAGTCGACATCACTGGCTGATGGGGGACGTTGCAAGTTCAGTGGGCCTGCGTCCGCAAATGACCGGTGCCCGCAAGGGTACAGTCCAGCAAGCGGCAAATAAAGTCAACGTGGGTGCCACGAGGACTTCATAGAACGTCCCGCGCCGGGAAGGGGTTAATTTAGAACGTTCAACGTTGAAGACTTTCATAAGACTCTCTATGTTTTTTTAATGTCGCATTGTTAACCTTAATCTTAATAAAGGTTCAATAGACGACATTTTGGACCGTGTGTTTATTCACTTGCTATTTTCAGCACTGTTTCTTTAGATAGTTGCTACGTTTCTACCTCACTAACATCGTGCGTTTTGGGTCCCATTACCCATACTGGCACATCATGGTTAGATCATTAGAAATCATTAGATTTCTTCATTTATTCTTTTGTCTACTGGCTAGCTAAGACTACACAGGAATCAGTATCTATGACGGAAAGCAGAGGCTCTGTGGGTAACGGGGTGGTCTCCACACTCATGTTTCTTTGGTTATTGAGTTTAATAAAGAGATACTGCCACACTATGGCAGCGCCCCTTCCTGAAAGTAACAAGATTTAATCCATCTATTTCTTTACAGACATGACTGACCGTTTCTTAAAGATTTAACCCCTGAGAGCTGTATATTTATATATATATACAGTCAGGTCCAGAGATATTGGGACATCGACACAATTCTAACATCTTTGGCTCTATACACAACCACAATGGAGTTGGAATGAAACAAACACAATGTGCTTTAACTGCAGACTGTCAGCTTTAATTTGAGGGTATATACATCCAACTCAGATGAACAGTGTAGGACTTACAGCAGTTTGCAGATGTGCCTCCCACTTGATAAGGGACCAAAAGTAATGGGACAATTGGCTTCTCAGCTGTTCTATGACCAGGTGTGTGATATTCCCTCATTACCCCAATTACAATGTGCAGATAAAAGGCCCAGAGTTCATTTCAAGTGTGCTATTTGCATTTGGAATCTGTTGCTCTCAACTCTCAAGATGAGATCCAAAGAACTGTCACTATCAGTGAAGCAAGCCATCATTAGGCTGAAGAAACAAAACAAACCCATCAGAGAGATAGCAAGAACATTAGGTGTGGCCAAAACAACTGTTTGGAACATTCTCAAAAAGAAGGAACGCACCGGTGAGCTCAGCAACACCAAAAGACCCGGGAGACCACGGAAAACAACTGTGGTGGATGACCAAAAAATTCTTTCCCTGGTGAAGAAAACACCCTTCACAACAGTTGGCCAGATCAAGACCACTCTCCAGGAGGTAGGTGTATGTGTGTCAAAGTCAACAATCAAGAGAAGACTTCACCAGAGTGAATACAGAGGGTTCACCACAAGATGTAAATCATTGGTGAGCTTCAAAAACAGGAAGGCCAGATTAGAGTTTGCCAAACAACACCTAACAAAGCCTTCATAGTTCTGGAACAAGATCCTATGGACAGATGAGACCAAGATCAACTTGTACCAGAGTGATGGGAAGAGAAGAGTATGGAGAAGGAAAGGAACTGCTCATGATCCTAAGCATACCACCTCATCAGTGAAGCATGGTGGTGGTAGTGTCATGGCGTGAGCATGTATGGCTGCAAATGGAACTGGTTTTCTTGTATTTATTGATGATGTGACTGCTGACAAAAGCAGCAGGATGAATTCTGAAGTGTTTCGGGCAATATTATCTGCTCACATTCAGCCAAATGCTGCAGAACTCAGTGGACGGCGCTTCACAGTGCAGATGGACAATGACCCAAAGCATACTGCAAAAGCAAGCAAAGAGTTTTTGAAGGGACAGAAGTGGAATGTTATGCAATGGCCAAGTCAATCACCTGACCTGAATCCCATTGAGCATGCATTTCCCTTACTGAAGGGAAAATGCCCCAAGAACAAGCAGGAACTGAAGACAGTTGCAGTAGAGGCCTGGCAGAGCATCACCAGGGATGAAACTCAGCACCTGGTGATGTCTATGCGTTCCAGACTTCAGGCTGTGATTGACTGCAAAGGATTTGCAACCAAGTATTAAGAAGGGAAAGTTTGATTTTATGATTATTATTCTGTCCCATTACTTTTGGTCCCTTAACAAGTGGGAGGCACATCTGCAAACTGCTGTAAGTCCTACACTGTTCACCTGAGTTGAATGTACATACCCTCAAATAAAAGCTGACAGTCTGCAGTTAATGCACATTGTGTTTGTTTCATTCCAACTCCATTGTGGTGGTGTATAGAGCCAAAGATGTTAGAATTGTGTCGATGTCCCAATATCTCTGGACCTGACTGTATATATATATATTATAATTCATTAAAGCAATCATTTTCTTGACTACAGGTTTTTAACAAATATTTTTCAAATCTGAGTGGAGTTGTAAAAAACAATTAAAAATCATACTCATGCTAATTAGTATTGATAATTATTTTTTTGCTAAATTTAGAAGGTTGCTTTAATCATTCTATATCTGTTTGGTGGCATTCATTTGGGAATTAGAATTTAGTAGTTATTCAGTATTTTGACGGAACGCTTTGTATAGGTTCTTCGTTAGGTCAATTGGGAATGAGGATAATTCTTGGGTTTTTCATTATTCTCTTAATTTGTTGTAGCATTTACATTGTTTCTATACAAATCAAATGTCTAATAGCTCACGTCGAGCTAAGAACTGTTTTGTCTCCTGATGGGTGAGCACGTGACTCTACAATTGTTTTTTATCCCTTCGGGATAAAAGGAGGAATTGAAAGATTATGTGGGCCAGACCAACAGACCAATCTATAACATACTAATAAATAATGAAGGTCAATATATACTATTATATGTCGTGAGAATATGAATAGTTAAATTTGGCTAAGTATGAGGTTTTTTGTCTCTAATGACCGTCTCTGTAAAAAAACGCATCTTTTTCCTGTGTCCTTGATTCTCACAAAGTAACATTTAGAAATATTTGTTGCCTAGTGTGACGGATCCCACTACTCCAACTGAGTAGATCCATCACTGAACTCTAGTCTTTATTGCCCTGAAGATGCTGAGGAAAAATGTGAATTAGCTCCCAGCCCACCCAGTCACTTTGCGAGACACAGTGTAGGACGAAATGAAATTGAACTTTAATGAAAAACTGGAGAGCCTTTATACAACCACAAAATCAAATAAGCTCACAATCTCCATCCACACATCCTGCCCTCCCCAGTGCCAGAAGCCGGACACCATACTGTGTCCCTGCCCCAAGTCAGAGCCCATTCTGGTGCCGCTGCCCCAGCCAGAGCCAATTCTGGTGTCAAAGCCTCTTTCTAGACAAGTTACACAGTTCAAACAGATTAATATACATAACGCTCCAAATGATGGCTGTGACATCACACCTAGGATAGAGGTTTTATGTGTGGACCTCCATAGAAAGGTTTTTAAATGTGAAAGCATGTTCTCTCATAGAGAGAGCTGGCATTTCTGCAGTAGAGCGCAAACGGAAGAAACAAAATGGCGTTGTTATGCACAAGCCTCGACCTGAATGTGATGCGAGCGTAAATACAGAAGCCGCCATCTTGGTAACCCCAGGAGAGCACAGCAGGCCCCAAACAAGTTAATAAACTGTGTTTTAAAAAACGTGTTTTTTTATAGAAATAAACTAAGGATAGGGATCGTGGAGTGGCACCTTTGTTATAAAGAAGGTTTAGGGGCATATAAAAATAAGAAAACTGGTTTAAACTATCCGAATCGCCACAAATGGCTGCCATCTAGGTACTCCTGGATGGCACACTATAAGAAATGGTTGCCATCTTGGTGCACTCACATAGACGCCATTTTGCTTGGTGGATAACAATAATTTGTATTTAAGGGAGTATAGGAACCTTTACAAAAGTTTTGCATTTTTTTTATACTTGACTGAAGAAGCCTGACATAGGCAAAACGTGTCTCAATTTTTATCTGGATAAATAATGCATTTTTCTATACGTTTTTTATTTTATATGTAGCTTTAAAAAAAAGTTTAATAAATTTATATTTTTGAGTACAAGGGATTGCTTGTCTAGACCTCTGTCCCCAATTCAGGTATCCCGAAAGGGAAAGCCCTGAACAGAACTGACTTTTAAACGCCTATTTCAACAACATGGACCCAGAACAGGCCGGACACTGCGTAAAGGGTTTCACTCGAAGATGCTGCAGCCTATTCCGGTGGGAGCCAAAGCACAAATCCCCGCGAAGTCTGCCAGACGAGGGATGCCGATGTCCCTGCACTCGCACCAGGAAGAAAAAATGGCAAGACCTCCAGCAGAGAATAGTTGGTGTGCATAAGTTTATTCAGGGGGAAGCAGTCCCATCAAAAGTGATGACGTTTTGGCCTGGTGGCCTTAATCATATTATCTTATTGAACAGGGCCGGTGCTAGACTATTTTGCGCCCTAGGCAAGACCAGCTACGTGCACCCCCCCCAGCTCACATCATGGATATATATTGCCCAGGCCAGCTCACATCATGGATATATATTGCCCCAGCTCAAATCATGGATATATATTGCCCCAGCTCAAATCATGGATATATATTGCCCCAGCTCACATCATGGATATATATTGCCCCAGCTCACATCATGGGTATATATTGCCAATTTGCCCCAGCTAACATCATGGATATTATTGTGAATTTGCGCCCCCTATACCTGTTCGAATTGTGTTCGTGTACCACACAGACAGTGACCAGGACTCCAGGAGCCGAGGAGACAGAGCAGCTTCCTTCGCCTTCTCTTTTTCTCCGATGCGACTCCGCCTCCTTCCAGCGCCTGACATGAGGGCACATGTGCTGCCGCTAGCCCCAACACATGCCGATGGTGCCGCCGCGTCAGCCGCTGGCGTGCTGCGGAGGCGGAGCCTGGGTGTACCGAGCGAGTGTGCGTGTCGCGGGCCGCGAGTAAATTGTGGCGCCCGTCCGCCCCGCGTACACAATTTTATTTTCTAAAGTGGTCAGGCCTGACTGCGCCCTAGGCGGGCACTGCGCTCTAGGCGGCCGCCTAGCTCGCCTAGCGGCAGCGCCGGCCCTGATATTGAAGATCCGGTAAAATCTATCTGCCAAAAAAATTTAAAAATATAAACAACAAAGACCAAAGTTAAGAATTTTGTATACAGACGCTTATACTGTACTTTTAATTCCTTTTTAAAAGATTTTCGAATGTGATACAGTGAGCAACATTGCAATTTTAGATTTGATACATTTTTATGTTTCTATAGTTTCTTAAATATGTTGTGTGTATTTCTCGTATCTTTGAACTTTCTGGAATTGCTGAATCTTTGGGTTTGTCTGAGGAGCTTTCTTTCCCTTGTAGTATCGGACCTACCATTTGTACATCTTTGTATGTTATTTTATAATATTGTATACATAAAGGTCTGTTGATTTTTGCTGCTATGTTTTTATTGTATACACAAAGGTCTGCTAACTTTTTGCACCGTTGGGTTCAAAACATGTTCCATACTACTACTAGTGACCGTCACACAGGGCAGACTCTCGTGTTTATGGGGCCAGGTGCAAGGTACAATCCTGGGCCACTTTTTTCTTTTCTTTATACATTATAAACATTATACCGAATTCAGGAAACAAGTTTTACATTAATCATTAAACTACAACAATATAACGTATGTGCATGATGTTCATGCATTCGTCTGTGTTTAAGTTGTGTTTACGGCACTGTGGTGAGTGTGACTGAGTGAGAAATGAGTGTCTGTGTAGGATGAGGGTAACTATGTGGTTGGCTCAGTTAGATGTGAGTGAGCATATAGTTCATTTACTAAGCAGGGGCTAATTGTTTAAAAATGACACTGACCTAGACACACCCACACTGACAACTCCATAATGTAAATCAGCTCCATTGCTATTATCAGACCCCCTACCTTTCTGTTCCCTGTCCCCATTCTTTGAGCTCCTTATATTATTGCTTGGTTTTGTGTTCCCCAGTTTAAATGTCCCCCTTTTTTCCGCATTACCCTGATTATGATGTATGCTATACATTACTTGCATCATGTCAGCACTAATAAATACATAATAAATACTTTGGAGGTATATAAAAAAAAGATAACTGGTTACCGAGGTTCTGGAAAGCATCCCTGAGGAGGCCAAAGCGCAGGGCATGGCAGAAGGGCTCCAGGACACAAAGACCAGACAGCGCCTGTTTTGTTCTTAGGCTGGGGTCAGACTAACGCATTTTTAACGTGCGTTCAGGTGCACTTAATCACGGCTGCAGTAGCAGCAAATGACGGGCAATGACGGCCAATATATGAAGTCCGGCCGCACCAAAGTCCGGCCGCGCAACGCAAGTGGAAAATGAATGCATTTTTTCGAGAATGCAGAACCGCTAGTACTGATGTACAGAGTGCGCTGCGTCCACTAGCGGCGTGTGTGTGTGATTTGGAGACGTCAGACGCTGCTAATGTCCGGCCAACATAACGTCCAGACGCAAAAAGTGTTTTATTGACGATCCGTATAAAATCACGCACGAAATATGCGCATCGTATGACCGTTTTCGCGCATTCCGTGAAAAAATACGGCAATGCGTTCGGACGCACTTTTTGACGGTCGCTGCGAATAATGCGTTCGTTTGACCCTAGCCTAAAAGGGGTAAAAAAAAAAATCATAAATTGTTATAAAATGAACACGTTAATATACAGCAACATAAGAATAATGTTTTGTTTTTTTTTACTGAAAAAATGTAAGACTATTTCAACACTTGACGTTCACACACTCTCGAGTACACAGAGGCACACAAATTCTCACTGGTATTCCTTAACACAGGTATACGCACACACACACACAAAGGCGATCACAGGTATCACACAACACACATAAGGCTTTCAGAAGAGGTGCACGAACAGATACATACCTTCCTAACCCCTATGTCCCACTGTTACCCTCCCCAAACCACAAATGAGCCCCTTCCATCACCATAATACCAGAGGGCACTTCCTTCCATCACCCACCTAGTATAATTCATTCCCTTCCATCACCCACCTAGTATAATTCATTCCCTTCCATCACCCACCTAGTATAATTCATTCCCTTCCATCACCCACCTAGTATAATTCATTCCCTTCCATCACCCACCTAGTATAATTCATTCCCTTCCATCACCCCACACTAAAACCAGTTAAACTAACAAGTATTTATAAAGCATCAACAAGTTCCGTAGCGCTGTACAATGGGTGAGACAGAACAACAAATATACAAACAAGCTAAACACACAAAACAGTAGGAGAGAGAGGACACTGCTCCAGAGCTTACAATTAAAGCACTCCATTCCTTTACCCCCACACTAAACCGCCCCGCCCAGTACCTCACGCTAAAATTCCCCCCTCCCTGTACCACACACTAAAAAAATCACTCTTTCACCACCAGCCCCTTTCCCCACACCCATAGTAAAACTTACCCCATACTAACAAATCCCTTCCTTTCCTCTCCAAGAAATTTCCTAACAACAGCCCCTCTGATTTTCTGCCTCCTTCTTCTGTGCGCACCACATCACTTTCCTCACAGAACCAACAAGCAGAGGCTCCAGCAGGGGATGCAGACATTGTATCTTCCCTGCACAGCGCCGCCATCAGGCAGGAGGACTTTACTGCACCCTGTGCTAGCCAGCAGCAGTGTGAACGCATAGCTGGAAGATGGCGCTATGCTTACGTTTCGGGGGCGCAGCAACCGCCTAGACAACTGTTTGTCTTTGCGCAGCTCGAGGAGCCGACAGCGGTGGCTGACGGACGCGCACCAAATGCTTCTGTGCCATATTACCGGCAGTAAGGAATTATGGGGAATATTCCCAAATATTCTTTATAATTAAAAATCATTTTACAAAAAAAAAATCACACTAGTTCTTAGTGGATTTTGGAAAGTCACTTGGTAGTGAAGGAGTTAATGTGAGCATTTTATTCCAAGCTGTCAATTAAGGAAATAAACCTCCGCAACCATAACCAAAATACTACACTTTAACCCCTTCATGTCACCTGTCGGGCGGGGGATAACGACGCCTCGCTGCCAGGTGCTGCCGCGGGCCTCTAATTTGTCCTGCCCACACAGCCAATATGCCTGAGTTCAGACAGTCTATCTGCAGCCAATGACCCATGGCACGCGTGCCGGCTGCAGGAAGGGGCCGTACTTGTACGCATTGGTGTGCGCAGCCCATTTCATTAGGGCGTACACCCATGGAATATTTATTAATTACACATTTATGCCCAGATCATTTAGCACAGAACAGTTATTTTTAGTTTAGTTGGGAATAACCAATGTTTATGCAATGATACAGTCAATTTTCAAACTATTTATCATGAACCAAATAAGGAACATCCAAAAAAATCCAATAGATCAATGTAGGGGATCAAAGATGAAGCTGTCACCCAACATTAGGGTGTGCCTGGGCACACCAGGCGCACCCTGTGCGCACGCCTATGCCTGTACGCCCTACGTCTTCAAGGCCCACCTGCTGCAAGGACGGCATAGAACGCGTCCTGCGGTGAGAAGGGGTTAAAAGAGCTAGTTAAAATCAGATAAGGGCATCTTTACAAACCATTAATTGGGATTAAATGGTTTACATAAAAAATAGAGAAGATAAATGGGATTTACAGTTGTGTTCAAAATTATTCAACCCCCAATGCTGTAAAGGGTTTTAGGGAATTTAGTGTACATTTGTAATTGTATTCAGAATGAAATCCTACAAGGTCTTTTTAAAGAACCATATGCAACTAAAATGACATCAATTGGTTTTGTAATACAGTAGTAAATGTTTCTTTTGTGAATTCTTCATTGACACAATTATTCAACCCCTTAAAGACTACCACTCTGAAGAACAAAGGTTCATTCAAGTGTTTTCAATCAGGTATTGAAAACACCTGTGGATGTCACGGAGCAGCAATAAAGCATAATAAGCACCAATTAGGCAGCTTTAAAATGACTGTGATACTCAGCTCCTTCTAGACATTTACTGCTGTGGTTACAAACATGGTGAAGTCAAGAGAATGGTCCAGGAAGACAAGAGAAGAGGTGATTACTCTTCACAGGAAGGGCAATGGCTATAAGAAGATTGCAAAGATGTTAAACATGCCAAGAGAGACCATAGGAAGCATCATTCGCAAATTCAAGGCAAAGGGCACTGTTGAAACGCTACCTGGTCGTGGCAGAAAGAAGATGCTGACTTCGACTGCTGTGCGCTACCTGAAGCGTAGAGTGGAGAAAAGTCCCCGTGTGACTGCTGAGGAACTGAGAAAAGATTTGTCAGATGTGGGTACTGAAGTTTCAGCTCAGACAATACGGCGCACACACTGCGTAATGAAGGCCTCCATGCCAGAACTCCCAGGCGCACCCCCTTGCTGTCTCCAAAGAATAAGAAAAGTCGACTGCAGTATGCCAAAAGTCATGTGGACAAACCACAGAAGTTTTGGGATAGTGTTCTGTGGACTGATGAAACAAAATTAGAACTGTTTGGGCCCATGGATCAACGCTATGTTTGGAGGAGGAAGAACAAGGCCTATGAAGAAAAGAACACCTTGCCTACTGTGAAGCATGGCGGGGGGTCAATCATGCTTTGGGGCTGTTTTGCTTCTGCAGGTACAGGGAAGCTTCAGCGTGTGCAAGGTACCATGAATTCTCTTCAGTACCAGGAGATATTGGATGACAATGTGATGCAGTCCGTCACAAACCTGAGGCTTGGGAGACGTTGGACCTTTCAACAGGACAATGATCCCAAGCATACCTCCAAGTCCACTAGAGCATGGTGCAGATTAAAGGCTGGAACATTTTGGAGTGGCCATCGCAGTCACCTGACTTAAATCCGATTGAGAACCTCTGGTGGGACTTAAAGAAAGCAGTTGCAGTGAGCAAGCCTAAGAATGTGACTGAACTGGAGGCTTTTGCCCATGACGAATGGGCGAAGATACCCGTAGATCGCTGCAAGACACTTGTGTCAAGCTATGCTTCACGTTTAAAAGCTGTTATAACTGTAAAAGGATGTTGTACTAAGTACTAAGATTGAATGTCACTTGGGGGTTGAATAAAACTGATAATGATGTGAGCACAGAAAAGACATTTGTGGTTATTTCATTATAAAGGTTATGTTATATTTGTCTGACCTACACGTGCCTCTTTGATTTAATTGTAAGCAAGATGACTGAATGATCAAAATCAATGTCAAACTGGCCAAAACACTCAATTTCAGTGGGGGTTGAATAATTTTGAACACAACTGTATATGAACTGACTAAACAAATATATATTTCTAAACACATACGGTACTACTGGAAAGTAAATCTAAACGGAAACAGACCGAATCCAAAGCGGCTGAATAGAGACATTAGCCAACAAATGCGGAAAAAGAATTTGGCATTTAAAATACACAATTTGGATGGATCAGTAGCATCATACATGTATTGCTGTGCTGTGTATCGACTGTAGTTATGGAGGTACTTTCCTGTTATCCGGAATCATATTCAAAACTGTCGGTAATGGATAAACTGTCAGATGAGGATGAACATCTTCACTCTACCTCGTACAGAAGAAGCAGACAAGCAGCAGCGGCGTCCTTACAAGGGAAAGGTGTACTGACAGCTGGGCTGCTGTGCCGAAACGTTAACGAAATGAAGCTCTACTTTGTTACGAGTATTTTCCAAGATTGTATGAAGAAGGTCAGCATTCGCACTGGAAATTGGTTCTTCACTGGTAGTTGTCTACCCTTTGTGACAGCTGTTCGTTTCTTCTACTGCCGGGCCAAGGACATCGATCAAGTGGTGTGAGCATGAATTGGCATGAATAAAAACATGACAAGCTGTGGAATTAGCTAGAGAGAAAAAAATCTGTACGAACAGATACATATCGGTACCAAACAGCACATATATAAAATTGTGGAAAAATGGGGGGGGGGGTAGAACCCTTAATTGGCGCCTGTTTCTTAGTGTGTGTAGAGTGTTAACTGCTGCCCTTTAGGCTGGGTTCACACCTGGGCGTAGCGCTGCGTCGCGCAATGAGCACGTTTTTTTTACACGCGTTCGCGTTCGGTTTCCAGCTGAAGAGGCCAGTTTATGGCGAAACGCGTCCTGGATATCCCCACACTTTGTTTTTATTGTTAAATTACTGTTTTATTAATAAATCCTTTTTTTTTTAAACCCCTGCATCCTGTCTTTCTGCGCAAAGTGGGCTCCCTATTGAGGCTCTGTTCTCCAGCTACACCAGGCAGACCAGTACCAAACAGAAGGAGGACCACGGCAGACGAGGAGAGAGGAGGCGAGAAAAGAAGGGATTTTGGCTACCTTTATGGGCCATAAACGCCAACAAGAGTGATATATCCTAGGCTCCCGTCCACGTGAGTGAAATACCGCTATTATTACGTGAACCATTTGCCCTGCGTTACAGTATTGCGCTATGTTATCTTTCTCTGCTCACTCCCACGAGGTAAAGACCCAGCGGAACTGAAGGGAAGGACAGCGCATTTGCTTCTGCACAACTACCTACACACTGCACTTTTGAACTTTAAACACAGAGGAACATTTCAAACATTGGCCACAAGGTGGCAGCAAGACACAAGGAGTATACAAATACCCATCTCCTTGTAGAAGGATAGTACGATTTATGCTTCTCTGTGCACCATCTATATTTATACTTTTGAATATAGAGGAGTCTTATTTCTTTTTCTTTTTTCTATGTAAAACCATCCTACATTTGATACAAGCTATTATATGTACACATAGAAACCATTTCGCACCAGATTAAAACCCACCAGCCTAAACTGAGGAATTAAAGATCTCCACCGTCAGATTGCACATACGGATTGACATCCTATTTTATGAAATCTCACTAATTCATAGGTGTAAACAGCGCTCTAATAGTGATAAAACCCCCATATATAAAATTACCTTTATTAAAGCTGGTAAATGGACAAAAGAAGCAGCACAATAAAGTGAAAAGATGTTAAAAAATAGAAAAGTGATGCAAATCGATGAAGTCCGGGTTGCCAAAACAAGTGAGGCTATTTAACAGTTAATACTGCGGCAGCACCCCCGACAGATGAATTTATCAAAATCAACCGGGAGAATATAGATAGTCCCTAAATAACTAACCTCGGTGGTTCGTGCCGCCGACTTTACCCAGCTGACATACACAAAGTGAGTAATGTAGGAAAAGAGAATAGAGTAGCCAGGCTGAGACATGAGGTGGTTAGAAATCCATCATCATATAGCTAGGAGGTGCCGACCGTAACCCAGGCAAGAAGCAACGACCAGTTAAAAACCAAAGAAAACCATAACCACTCAACGCGTTTCGCTGCTACGATGCAGCTTTTTCAAACCAGACTTCATCGATTTGCATCACTTTTCTATTTTTTAACATCTTTTCACTTTATTGTGCTGCTTCTTTTGTCCATTTACCAGCTTTAATAAAGGTAATTTTATATATGTATTGTTTGGTACCGATATATATCTGTTCATACATTTTTTTTCTCTCTAGCTAATTACAGACCGTCTTGTCCGGGGTTATGTCCCCACAATTGGTACCACATATGGTTCTGCTTTTAGCAAGTCCTTTGGTCTTGTGAATTCTCTTTCAAACTGTGGGATTCTCTGCCTGTTGAGGTGGTTGGGTCAGAGACTGTACAGACTTTTGAACAATGACAATTGACAAATTGACAATTTCCTGCAAAAACATAATATTACGGGTTATAATATTTAATATGAGGGTAAAAGCTTCTTGATCCTCAGACAAATCTGACACCATCTGGGGTCAAGAAGTAATTTTTCCCAGTGTGTTGCATATTGGCGAGGGCTTCAGACGGGGTTTTTTGCCTTCTTTTGGATCAACAGCAGTAGGTTATGTGTGAAAGGCTGAACCTGATGGACGCACGTCTTTTTTCAGGCTATGTAACTATGTAACTATGACCATCGACTGGAACAACTACACGCAAGCAGTCTGCACTAACTACCTCATCCGACTACCAAAAGAGAAGACTGGGGGGCAAAGGATTAATTGTCGAAATCGACGAGAGCTTGTTCACTAAGTGCAGGAACAATGCTAGCCGAGTGTTTCCTCAGCAGTGAGTGTGCGGAGGAATTTGTCAGGAGAAAACAAAAATACACTAAATAATTGTTATTGTCTCCGTATCCTGCCTGGGTCACATCTGTTAATGCTGCTTCCTTGCTGGACTACCGTTCTCCCAACAGCAGTCTTTCGTGTCTTTTCTCCAGCCCATAGCCGAAGCTTAAGGATCGGTACACTGAAAGCCAGTGATGGCATTGCCCAGAAATGAGTCAGCACGCAGATCTTTAGGTTAGAACAGTCAGACAAACTGAGCCTTAAAAGAATTTACTTACAGTTGTGTTCAAAATTATTCAACCCCCACTGAATTGAGTGTTTTGGCCAGTTTGACATTGATTTGATCATTCAGTCATCTTGCTTACAATTAAATCAAAGAGGCACGTGTAGGTCAGACAAATATAACATAACATTTATAATGAAATAACCACAAATGTCTTTTCTGTGCTCACATCATTATCAGTTTTATTCAACCCCCAAGTGACATTCAATCTTAGTACAACATCCTTTTACAGTTATAACAGCTTTTAAACGTGAAGCATAGCTTGACACAAGTGTCTTGCAGCGATCTACGGGTATCTTCGCCCATTCGTCATGGGCAAAAGCCTCCAGTTCAGTCACATTCTTAGGCTTGCGCACTGCAACTGCTTTCTTTAAGTCCCAACCAGAGGTTCTCAATTGGATTTAAGTCAGGTGACTGCGATGGCCACTCCAAAATGTTCCAGCCTTTAATCTGCAACCATGCTCTAGTGGACTTGGAGGTATGCTTGGGATCATTGTCCTGTTGAAAGGTCAAATGTCGCCCAAGCCTCAGGTTTGTGACGGAATGCATCACATTGTCATCCAATATCTCCTGGTACTGAAGAGAATTCATGGTACCTTGCACACGCTGAAGCTTCCCTGTACCTGCAGAAGCAAAACAGCCCCAAAGCATGATTGACCCCCCGCCATGCTTCACAGTAGGCAAGGTGTTCTTTTCTTCATAGGCCTTGTTCTTCCTCCTCCAAACATAGCGTTGATCCATGGGCCCAAACAGTTCTAATTTTGTTTCATCAGTCCACAGAACACTATCCCAAAACTTCTGTGGTTTGTCCACATGACTTTTGGCATACTGCAGTCGACTCTACTTATTCTTTGGAGACAGCAAGGGGGTGCGCCTGGGAGTTCTGGCATGGAGGCCTTCATTACGCAGTGTGCGCCATATTGTCTGAGCTGAAACTTCAGTACCCACATCTGACAAAACTTTTCTCAGTTCCTTAGCAGTCACACGGGGACTTTTCGCCACTCTACGCTTCAGGTAGCGCACAGCAATCGAAGTCAGCATCTTCTTTCTGCCACGACCAGGTAGCGTTTCAACAGTGCCTTTTGCCTTGAATTTGCGAATGATTCTTCCTATGGTCTCTCTTGGTATGTTTAACATCTTTGCAATCTTCTTATAGCCATTGCCCTTCCTGTGAAGAGTAATCACCTCTTCTCTTGTCTTCCTGGACCATTCTCTTGACTTCACCATGTTTGTAACCACACCAGTAAATGTCTAGAAGGAGCTGAGTATCACAGTCATTTTAAAGCTGCCTAATTGGTGCTTATTATGCTTTATTGCTGCTCCGTGACATCCACAGGTGTTTTCAATACCTGATTGACACCACTTGAATGAACCTCTGTTCTTCAGAGTGGTAGTCTTTAAGGGGTTGAATAATTGTGTCAATGAAGAATTCACAAAATAAACATTTACTACTGTATTACAAAACCAATTGATGTCATTTTAGTTGCATATGGTTCTTTAAAAAGTCCTTGTAGGATTTCATTCTGAATACAATTACAAATGTACACTAAATTCCCTAAAACCCTTTACAGCATTGGGGGTTGAATAATTTTGAACACAACTGTATATATATATATTACAGTGCCCCTATAACACCATGGGAAACAAAACACAATTAGAGGCTTTAGTGTGCTTGAATGGCCATTGAAGTCTTAAGCCTGCCCGACACGTCAAGGCACCTCTGGTAAGGCAGGTCCTATCTAATGAAGCCAAAAAGCTGCTCCATGAGCAACCATATACGCTCACACTGTTTCTCAAGTCATGAGACAAGCTGGTAGGTTTTCTTTTATACCCTCCCCAGAAAAATGTATCCAGCCCAATAACATGTATAAAACATAACAAGAAAAAAAGATGTCATCTGCGCTTACCCCTATAGTACCATGGGAAACAAAACACAATTAGAGGTTTTGGTTTGCTTGAATGGCCACACACACTCACACACATATACACAGTGACATCATAGGTGTGCACACAGAGTGTGCCTGGTGTGCCTAGGGAGTGGCACACCCTAATGTTGGGTAAAGGGTTCATCTTTGACCCCCTACATACATTTTTTGGATATTCCTTATCTGGTTCATGAAAAATTACATAAACATTGACTGTATAGTGATTATAAAGATTGGTTATTCCTACCTAGAAATAACTGCTTTGTACAAAATTAGCCAAACATAGATATGCAATTAATAAATATTCCATTGGTGCACACCCTTATGAAATGGGCCGCGCATGCCATTGAGTGACATACACATATATATATAAATTTACACACATATACAGTATATTATATGGTTTGTGAAAGGGCCCGTGCTAATTCTGTGACAAAAATATTGCATGTGTTATCAAGCGTAAATAATGAAAAATCCAGGGTGAGATTTTGTGTTTATGTTAAAAAATATACATGCTTTAACCACTTAATGACAATTTTTTCCATTGGGGATGCACCAATGAACAAGCTAATTTTTCTTAGTTTAGCCATGTTTTTTAACCATAATTTCTCTCTTT
The DNA here is from genome assembly GCA_009667805.1 of Leptobrachium leishanense. Classification (NCBI taxonomy): domain Eukaryota; kingdom Metazoa; phylum Chordata; class Amphibia; order Anura; family Megophryidae; genus Leptobrachium; species Leptobrachium leishanense. The sequence continues at coordinate 376,390,018 of CM019066.1, forward strand.
CGGCGAACCTACACATGTCATGTAGTGGTTTTTAAAGAAGATACAGGGCTTTCTTGCGCGGGCAGGGACTGGGAGAAAAATACAGGTTGAACGTATACAAACGCCCATCCTGACTCTCTGCCCTAACCCCTAAGTATACTGTGATCGTCTGCCACAGCATTCTTGGGGCTGTAGTAAAGCCAGGACACACTTTTTTGTTTGTTGCCTGCTGGAGATCATAGGGCACCATGGATGGAGGAGAGTGCGCAGTCTTGATTTTTCAATGGTATCTCATGACAAAGAAGCAGCTTTTAAGTCATGGTAGAAAGTCTCACCTTTCAAAAGATGCTCCAGTTCGAATGCGGACAAGTGTTGGTGCTCCAAAATCGTCAGATTTGGTCACCTCAGCCGAAATGGGGCGTTATACTCAAAAATCCGGTTAAGAGTTAGATATTAGGGTTAGAAATTAGGGTTAGGTTACTATTTGTCATTTGTTTTAGTGTTAGGGTTAGAAATTAGAGTTAACTCTAACTATGGAAAAAGATTCTCCATTTCTCCAGAATGTCTAAGGCTGGGGTCAGACGAGCGCGCTGACTGCGCATAGTAACGGACGTACTTTTTAAATGATCAGATTGTGGTTACATTGTATCAGTTTATTTTGACTGATGTTGAGAAAAAGAAAAACAAACTGTATGCAGTTGTTTCTCTACGTCCGACTAGCTTTTTCCCGTTGATGCCATTTAGGCTAAGGTCAGACTAACGCAGTATTAACGTGCGTTTAGCCGCACTAAATCACGGCCGTGCTAGCAGCAAATTACGTCCAATGCCGGGCAGCATACAAAGAACGTCCGCACAAAACTGCGGCCGCGCAACGCAAATGGCAAATGAACGCATTTTTTCGAGAACGTCAAACCGCTAGTACTGACGTACAGAGTGCGCTGCGGCCGCATAGCGGCGTGTTTGCGTGATTGGGAGACGTCAGACGCTGCTAATGTCCGGCCAACATAACGCCCAGACGCAAAAAGTGTTTTATTGATGATCCGTACCAAATCACGAATGAAAATGCGCATCGTATGACCGCTATCGCGTATTCCGTGAAAAAATGCGTCCATTCGTTCGAACGCACTTTTTCACGGACAGCGCGAAAAATGCGTTAGTCTGACCCTAGCCTAAGGCGTCTGTTGCAACATGCGTTGCGCACGCGTGTAAAAGTGCGCACGTGCTTCGTGTGTTGTTCTCTATTGACTGCTTTGAAAAGCTACAACGGACAGCAAACAGTGCGCTCAGACGGACGCAAAAAGTGCGCTCGTCTGACGCGGGCCTAACTTGACATCGGCTAAAAATAAGCCGCAGCCAAGTTTGACAGGCATTCAATTCGGCCGCGCCTGAATTGGAGGGTCTTTTTCTAAGCCACAACTTTTTTTACGGTTTCATTTTTTTTTTTTTTTACAGCTTTCTCCTAGTAAACCTTTATAAATAAAGATACCAGTTCATCTGTAACTGTGATTCTTTACACAACAGGTAACATGTCACACTATATGCACTAGAGGGAGCCATAGACCTTCATTAATGTGGCGCGTACACATTATTTGACTGCTTAAATTACGCATCATGCAATCTTTTAGGTTCTTTTAGGCTAGGGTCAGACGAACGCATCTTTTGCGTCGTCCGTGAAAAAGTGCGTTCGAACGAATGGACGTAATTTTTCACGGAGTACGCGATAGCGGTCATACGATGCGCATTTGCGTCCGTGATTTTGTACGGATCGTCAATAAAACACTTTTTGTGTCTGGACGTTATGTTGGCCGGACATTAGCAGCGTCTGACGTCTCCTAATCACGCACACACGCCTCTAGCGGACGCAGCGCACTCTGTACGTCAGTACTAGCGGTTTCACGTTCTCGAAAAAATGCGCTTGTTTGCCGCTTGCGTACTTCGTGTATTGCCTGTCATTTGCTGCTACTACGGCCGTGATAAAGTGCGTCTGCACGCGCGTTCGCTCTGCGTTCGTCTGACCCCAGCCTAAAGTCTGCAATTTGTTTTATTTTATTTTTTTTAATCTGGTGGGAGGACCAGATCTTTATGTAAAAACTTTGGATTGTGGGACTCGGATACATTAGTTCATTACCATATGATAAAAAAAAAAAGGTTTTTATTATTCCCTATTTTTGGTGGTAAGGTTCACTGGGTTCTGTTCAAAGAGCATAACATTTTGAGGAAGTGAAAACAGAATTACAAACTTCAAAGTCGAAATAGTGCAGTAGAACTATATCTAGGTGGGTTATTTCCAGACTCACATTTCCAATATATTAAAGGAACACTAACCCTTTCATAACTAGATTACTTGTGTGTTACAAACAAGGCCACCTTATAAAACACATTCTGCCGTTTTTTTTGTTTGAAGTAGTTACATAGGCTGTAAAAAGACATGGGTTTATCAGGTCCAGCCTTTCACACATCACCTACTGCTGTTGATCCAAAAGTAGGCAAAAAAAAAAAAAAAACAGTTCGGCAATATGCAAAACACTGGGAAAAAAATCCTTCATGACCCCAGAATGGCGTCAGATTTCTCCTTGTATCAAGCAGCGTTTACCCACAATTTAAGTAATTGCATGTAAAAAGGAAATAAAGTTAGGATTCTTATCTTCTGTTTCCATTTTGTGGATTTTTCCCAAGATGTAACTTTTTCTAAAATCGCACAGTGCATTTTACTTTACGGCTGTGGTTTTATCCTCTACAGTATTTAATAGACAATGAAGTGGAGGAGGGAATGTTTAAATAAGGCTGCAGGGGGTCTATTGTGTGTGGTGTATGATACTTGAGATAAGACAGGGATCTTAAAAGGCTACTAACCTACCCCTGGTGATGTCCTTTGTGTACATCCCACACAATACAATGATGTGAATTGTTTTTCATGACTACAGACCCATTCACTCTATGCTCAGTGTCACACGGTGAGGAGCAAGTGATGTAAAGATACTGTGTGGGGGGTGCAGTTTACAACAAAAAAAGGTCACACAATGGATGCACCCAGTACAGTAAAATATTTTAACTATTAAAAACAAAAAAAACAAACAAACAAGAGAAAAACAAAGCACATGTAAGATATATCAGCAACATAAAATAAAATAAGAATATTTAATTTTTGGTGGTACTGGCCCTTTAAGGCTAGGGTCAGACTGAGGCAGTGCGAACGCGCGTTCTGGCGCACATAATCACGGCCGCACTAGCAGCAGATGACAGGCAATGACGGCCAATATACGACGTACGGTCGCACAAAAGTCCGGCCGCGCAACGCAAGTGGAAAATGAACGCATTTTTTCGAGAACGTTAAACCGCTGGTACTGACGTACAGAGTGCGCTGCGGCCGCATAGCAGCGTGTGTGCGTGATTAGGAGACGTCAGACGCTGCTAGTGTGCGGCCAACATAACGTTCAAACAGCCGGATTTCCCTAGACTTCTTTTTACCCCATCGTCATGAAATACGTCCAGAATTGCGCATCGTCTGACCACTTAAGCGTATTCCGTGAAAAAATGCGTGCGCACGCATCGACGTACATTTTGACGGTGGCCGCAGAAAATGCGCTCATCTGTCCCTAGCCTAAGAAGAAACCCTGATTGCAACTGAGTTACCAAACTGCAAATTCTCTCCAAGTCAGTTATAATTCCAGAGTTAAATGCGGATAGATGTCCCATTGCTATAGAGAAGAGAACAAATAAAACAATCAGGGTTATTCAGAGAGAGGTGAAAAGCAGGAGAATGACTGGAGAATGGAAAATTCTAGGTCAAAACACCCAAACCAGATAAAATTCTCCCATTTATCTCACTTTCCAAATCGGCTATTTTGACCTAGAATTTTCTCTTCTCCAGTCATTCTCCTGCTTTTCACCTCTCTCTGAATAACCCTGAATGTGTCACATTGCAAAACACACGATAAAATAATATGAAACGTGGTGTTGCAAGTTATACGTAAAGGGGGTTAATGCTGGCGTTTCTCAAAACTATAACCAAAACAGCAAAAGGAGAAGCTTTACAATACTTTTTAATGAATTCACGTTATTTACACAGCTGCTTTCAATGACTTCCTCTCTTATCGGTTCAGTAAATTGATATTAAAAAATGTGTTAATTCACGATATCATGAATCAATATTGACTGAGCTAATACAAAAAACAAACAGCAAGCCTGGCTGCAAATATAGGGAGACATTGAAGTCTCTGCCAAGAAAAAAGATTAAAGCAGGGCTATCAAATTCTGAAAAACAGATGTCTCTGAACTACAACTCCCATAATTCTCTAGCCATCTATTTTGTTGAAAGAATTATGGGAATTGTAGGCATCCACATTTGTCGGGCTGGAATTTGACAGGCTTGACTTATAGGATTCTTCAAGTCATGTCTGAACATTCCCTAAATCAATTCAGAGCGTTAAAGCATGCGCTTTCCTAAGTTATTACATCCATGGATTATTCTCTACCTGTACAGCAGGGGTCAGCAAACGATGCCCTTCAGATGTTTTGGCACTACATTTCCTGTGAGGCTCTGCTGACTTATTGAGTAGCTGAGCATCATGGGAGATGTAGTTCCAAAACATCTAGAGAGCCAAGGTTGCTGACTCCTGCTGTACATAGTTATACCATGACGTAGCAGCTTAGTCCCCGAGTCTGATCCTGCTGTGCCACTCGTGTAGCGGTGCAATGCATAGTCTAACAAAGCGATCCGAATTGCTGGAGAAAGGGAACCAAACGCTGAAAATCAGCGTTCGGTTACCTTTCTCGGCCATTCGGCTATCCAGAGAGCAGGCAATTCGCCAAATCCTGACAAAGTGCCTGCACATACGGTGCCTGTTCGGTGCCTGTTCGAGGGCAGTGAAATCCCCATAAAAAAGCACTGCTTCATCTATTCAGAGAACACAAACCAGCAGTGAAAGGTTCCCCTAATGCCCTGCCATTCGGTGGTTTCATTCGGCAGGTTTATTCAGGAGAATCCCATAGGCTTCAATGTTAAAAATATTCCCGTTTTAATTCAATATCTAATAAACCGTTCATTATAAAATTCTGCAGTAAAGAGTCTCTTTATTTATAGATTTTTTAGGATATTTTAAGCATTTTTCTGGATTTTTTTTAACTTTACTTGTTTTTTCTGTAACAGCCCTTTTTATTATCATTCATTGGATTATATGTAAATTTCAGACATTTTCGCTCAGTAGTTTCTTTGCAAACAGCGTTTCACTTTCACACATTGAAGCAAACTGTTTTTCTAATTTATTCACTCCATTCGTCTGCGGTGTCGGCTTTTTCCGGTGGCTTCGCTGCGTGTGATCGGCTCCTGCTCAGGTTTTCCCGGCGTCTTCGGCGAGTTAATCCAGTTGTTTTTGCGGAGTTTCGGCGTGCATTCGCCGGGTTTTTGCGGTGACTTTTCGTCGGGTTTGTGGCAGCTTTTCCCTGCTCTTCGACGACCCTGTGGTGCTTGCTGAATACACCGCAGGGTCGCCGAAATGGGATCGCCGAATCGCCCCGAATTGAAGAGAACGAAAAGTCACCAAACGTGCGGTGACTTTTCGATTCTCTTTGAATAACCCTGTAAATCTCAAAACCTACTGACAACCTGTGGAATGACCTAAAGAGAGCGGTACACTGGGGATGGCAACACAATTTGGCATTTTTGTAAGAGTGGGTAAAGGTACCGAGTTGTGTGAAGTTTATAGAGACGTGTTCACAAAGACTCGCTGCTGTAATTAATACAAAAGCTGCTTCATAAAGTGTTAGTGGGACGGGGTGTGCAGACTTATGCAATCAGGGTGGTTACAGTTACAAGTTTATATAAAGCGCTAACAAGTTCCGTAGCGCTGTACAATGGATGTAGCCATTATCCATTGAAAATATTCTTAATGTATAAACAGCATACGTGGTTTTGTTTTGTTTTCTCTGGATTTTTGTTCCATGGAAGAATAGGTTACACTGCAAGCGGAAAAGGTCTGATATACACAACGTTGTTATTTCTGTCTTTACATTTCAAATCCCCACAATTTCTTAAGTATGTGCAGACTTTTTTATATCAAAAGATATATCTGTCCATCCAGGGCTGGACTGGGACAAAAAAAATCAGCCCTGGACTTCATCCAGTCCAGCTCAGTTCAATTATGCAAACACGCACAAAAATAGTATATAAACCAACCGAATCGCTCAGCCAGTCGCTCTACAGATAACAGAGTTGCTACAGAGCGATTGGGTAAAGAAGCGCAGCGGCACTGAGGTTGAGTACGCCCCATGTCTTCATTTGAGGCTGGTGTGTAAATATGAGATTGTGGCAGACTGCGTCTGTTTTACAGACGGTGAGGAATTTCTCACCTCACCCATTAAGAGCAGTACACAGATCGGTGAACCAGCATTCTCACCGGCCCACTGAGCCATCGGCCCACCGGGAATCTCCCTGTAGTCGCTATGGCCAGTACATGCCTGTGACCATCTATCTCTGTTTCTGTCATCTCTGATTCTGGTTATCTTTGATTCTCTCTCTGATTCAGTCCCAGCTCTAATTATTTCCATCTCAGACTTAGATATATATATATCTATATCTATGTAGCTATAGATCTTTAATTCTATTTATCTCTGATTTTACCTGTCTCAGGTTCTAATTATCTGATTTTACATGTCTCGGTTCTAATTATCTCTGATTTTACATGTCTCAGGTTCTAATTATCTCTGATTTTACATGTCTCAGGTTATTATTATTATTATTATTCTTTATTTATAAAGCGCCAGCATATTCCGCAGCGCTGTTCTAATTATCTCTGATTTTACATGTAAAATCAGAGATAATCAGAACCTGAGACATGTAAAATCAGATAATCAGAACCTGAGACATGTCTCAGGTTCTGATTATCTCTGATTTTACGTGTCTCAGGTTCTGATTATCTCTGATTTTACGTGTCTCAGGTTCTGATTATCTCTGATTTTACATGTCTCGGTTCTAATTATCTCTGATTTTACCTGTCTCAGGTTCTAATTATCTCTGATTTTACATGTCTCAGGTTCTAATTATCTCTGATTTTACATGTCTCAGGTTCTAATTATCTCTGATTTTACATGTCTCAGGTTCTAATTATCTCTGATTTTACATGTCTCAGGTTCTAATTATCTGATTTTACATGTCTCGGTTCTAATTATCTCTGATTTTACGTGTCTCAGGTTCTAATTATCTCTGATTTTACATGTCTCAGGTTCTAATTATCTCTGATTTTACCTGTCTCAGGTTCTAATTATCTGATTTTACATGTCTCGGTTCTAATTATCTCTGATTTTACGTGTCTCAGGTTCTAATTATCTCTGATTCTACCTATCTCAGGTTCTAATTATCTCTGATTCTACCAAGGGTCAAGTGCTACAAAAGGAAGTGTGGGAACTCACCTAGATTTCTGTCCCACAATTAGCAATTATTATAATCACACACTAAGGCTAGGGTCAAACGAAAGCATTTTTCCACGCGAACGTAAAAAAGTGCGTCCGAACACATTGACGTATTTTTTCACGGAATATGCGAAAACGATCATACGATGCGCATTTTCGTGCGTGATGTTTTACGGATCCAAACCAGGAAACTTTTTTTTTTTTTAAATTTAAAGTTTTTTATTTTGGAAAAAAGTCAACTTAACAACATACGATAAAGAAATAAATGGCCTCGCAGGGCCAAGAGTCGTCAGCTTAAAAAACACAGCATTGTATAACAAATAATGAAACTATCCAATAGTAGTCATATAGTAGTAATAATAATATAAACATCCCCTAATAGGGGGGTCTCCTCTATGAACATGCGAGAAATAACAGCACCTCGTGGTAAATCAGAAACAATAGACCGTATGAAGTCAGCAAATAATTACTCAAAAAAGAAATAAAGGGAGGGGACAATATCATCCGCAGATTGAAAGCTCCGGAAGGAAAAATCAAAAGATCTCAGAGCACTAAAGTCCACAAATAACAACTTATAGGCAAAGTCCTCGAGAATGTAAGAACACCTGCAGAGTCCCGGAATAGGGGGGGGGGTTTAAAGGGGGGTCATCAAAAACTTAAAATCTCAGCTTGTGGGGGGGGGGGGAGATCAATATCAGGCAAAGTCTCAGAGTCCCTGTAAGGAAAGGTCTATGGAGCAATAAGGGATGGTTTCCCATCCAACAGGTAGCACAGAAGGCTCGTGCGATAAAGTACTCAGCCTGGGTGAGTAACCTCCTCGTCCGGGGCAAATCCTGCACCCAATAGCACAGGCCAGGCCTCAGCTGGGTCTGTGATGATGCAGGGCGCTTCTCCAGTAGTAACTACAAGCGTGCCGGCCAAGCCCCATCTGTAGCGCACCCCTTTGCGCCTCAGAAAGGCCGTCACCTCCCGGAACCGGCGGCGCACCACCAGTGTCAGGAAGGGCAAGTCCTGATATAACAGTACCAGTGCTCCGTCGAATTGAACAGGCGCCCGCGCTCCCGGTGCAGACATCAGTCGTGATTTGGCAACCACATCCACGGCGACTGCAATGACATCTCTCGGGGCGTCGCGAGGGGCCGCCGCAGCTTTTCGGATCCTGCGTACTGCACCAAACATCTCCGACGCTCCCGCTAGGGGACCCATGACCTGATGAGCCAAACGGTTCGCGTAGGGGAGCAGGGCCTCCGAGGAAATCGACTCCGGAATACCCCGAATCCGTACATTACGTCGACGGTGGCGAGACTCCAGTGTCTCCACGGAACGAGTCAGGATGTCTACCTGAGACCGGAGAGCTCCAACCTCCGCCGACAAGATTGTCTGCTCCTCTGCCAAGCCTGTGACTTGCGTCTGAACCGCCGTCACCTGTGAGTGCACCCCGTCCACCTCAGACCGTATGCCAGATATTTCAGAAACCCAGAGCGATCTAATTTCTGCAATAAAGCTCCTGTAATCCTTCATTGTTGTGGGGCGCGCATCGTCCGGGGCATCCACTAAAACGCCATCTAGGTGTAAAGGGACCTGTCCGTCGGGTGGCGACATCTCCTGCGGGACATCCAGTGTCGGCTGTTGCTGCGTAGCTCCGCCAGAAGCTGAGTCGGAAATGGGTCTCGACAGACCCCCTACCCCAGGCTGCGATGTATCAGCCTCAGAGCTGTCCAGAGAGGGATCTGGGGTTGCAGCTGCGGTCTCGCGAGTAGCTGCCTCTAGAGCTTTCTTTCGCTTCTTCTGCGCTCTCTTTTTTGCGGCAGCGCTCACAGTCCCGGCTTCGTTGGGTAGCGGGGCATTCCAGTCAATCCCAGTCCCAAAGTTCCAAGTGCAGTCCTCGTCCTCTGAAGAGTCAAACCCCGGGGGAAGGAGGGAGGAGGAGGAGGCCGCCGAACAGGCAGGACGTCTGCCCCTCAGAGAATCTCTGATATCGCTCTGTCGGGGATCTGCTGACCTGTACCGCGTGTGCTGTCCTGTCTTCTTCCCCATGTCCGGGGGAGGGGAGGGGTTCACCCCCGGCAGGAAACGGGACCACAACTCTCCTCAGGAAACTCCCCAGGCTCCGCAAAATGGCCGACCCGGCAAGGCCGCGCCAGGCCCGGAATCTACCCGACCGATGGGGTACCGATATCCTTAAGGAGAGTGGCGTGTCAGTGGCCTCTGCAGCTTCCAGCCTGACTCAACCCCCCTAATAGGCAATATAGGACAAGAGGGCCTCAGATAGATTGTTATAAATCTCAGATGTCTTCGGAGCTCTCTCAGCATGCGGCCGCTCATGTCCATCGCTAGCTCCGCCTCTCCAGGAAACTTTTTGCGTCTGGACATTATGTTGGCCGGACACGAGCAGGGTCTGACGTCTCCAAATCACACACACACCGCTAGCGGGCGCAGCGCACTCTGTACGTCCGTACTAGCGGTTCTGCGTTCTCGAAAAAATGCGTTCATTTTCCACTTGCGTTGCGCGGCCGGATTTTCGTGCGACCGTACTTCGTATATTGGCTGTCATTGCCCGTCATTTGCTGCTAGTGCGGCCGTGATTATGTGCGCCAGAACGCACGTTAAAAGTGCTCTGGTCTGACCCCAGCCTTAACACAAACCTCACTCAAATCCGATATATTTATTTATAGATGTGGATTTCAGCAAAAGCATATGTGAAATCTTATATTTACAGTGACTTAACAGGGAAACATGACATAACACCTAAATACAAGCTTTATAGTGTGTGGGACCAATGGGAACTCAGATCCCACTGCAAAAATAGGGACATTCCTACGGGTTTGCGCTTGATTTGACCCCTGGATTCTATCTATCCATCTGATTCTCTTTCTCTATCCCTCATTCTGTCTATCTCAGGTTCTTGTTATCTCTGATTCTTTCTATCCATCTGATTCTCTTTCTCTATCCCACATTCTTTCCATCTCAGGTTCTATTTATCTCTGATTCTTTCTCTGTATCCCAGATTCTATTTATCTCGGATTCTTTCTCTCTTCCCAGATTCTATCTATCCATCTGATTCTCTGATTCTATTTCTCTATCCCTCATTCTGTCCATCGCGAGTTCTATTTATCTCTGATTCTTTCTCTCTATCGCAGATTTTATCTCTGATTCTCTCTGATTTTGTCTATGTCTGATTCTATCTAGAGATAGACTGATTATCGGTGACCAATATTCAGCAAATTACTGATATCGGTATCGACTTTTTATTTGCCGATAATTGGATAAATTGACTCACTGCAGCCACGACACGCGAGGTCCCACAAAACGTTGCTGATCCGGTGCCAATTTGCAGCTTCTCCCACAGCAGGCTGACAATTTGACGGTCAACTCTTGCTGTAGGACTTCCCCTGCCCACTGATGGTAGTCTGAAGGGGTATTTTGGTCCGCTATATTTCTGGTACCTGTTTCCTAAGGAGCGGGGGTCAGCAACCTTGGCTCTCCAGATCATATGGAACTACACTTCCCATGAGGCTCTAAGAACCTAATGAGTAGTTGAACATCAAGGCAGATGTAGTTCCAAAATATCTGGAGGGCCAAAGATGCTGACCCCTTACTTAGAGGGACATATGAGGTATCATTGCAAAAGCCAGAGTATAGACGAGGACATATTGTAAAAATAAAACCTTAAATTAAAATCCTTTTTTTTATTAAATTGAATAAATTAAATGGTCAGGGAGCAAGGTTTGAAATGTTATTAAACACATTCAGTTAATGGCATAATGTCAGATTTGTGTTGGTTTTTCACAGCTTTTAAATTTACAGAATATTGGCCAGAAAGGCTGCAGATAATCGGTATCGGCCCTGAAAAAATATCGGTCTATCCCTAATTATATCTATACATTTCTGAATCTCATCTCTGATCTATGTCTAACTCTGATTTATACATCGAAGGATAGATGACAATCATCTATGTATAAAATATCTATCTAATCTATGAATCTCTGACCCTATCTAAAGTCTATTTCTGCCTCCCCAACCAAAGCCTGTCACTTCATGTCTGTTCAAGCCCCACTGTATTGCAATATAAATTATATAATTAGTGCACATAGACACAGTTTGTACCTTCTTACAGAATCCCATTTGATACGCTGCACTCTATAATTACTTTCCTCTCTGGATACATTGCTCGTGTCATGTATAATTATACCATGTCCTTACACTGGGAGCTTGTTTAATCAGAGCCCTTGTCACCTCTCATTCCTGTATGCCACTTTTTTCTGTCATCACTTGCGTGCAGATCTTGTTTATCCAGTGCACAGCATTGTTGAATATGACAGCGCATTGTATAGAACGTGATTTACAATGCAAAGATGCAGCAAAAAAAAAAAAAAAAAATGGGACTGAAAAATCAGCGACCTGAAGTATTTATTCCACAAAAACACATGGCATACTTTAGAACACTATTTCCCAAACCTGTCCTCATGACCCTCTAAGGCTGGGGTCAGACGAACGCAGTGTGAACGCGCGTGCAGCCGCACTTTATCACGGCCGCAGTAGCAGAAAATGACGGCCAATGACGGGCAATGCACGAAGTATGGCCGCACAAAAGTTCGGCCGCGCAACGCAAGCGGCAAACAAACATTTTTTTGAGAATGTGAAACCGCTAGTACTGATGTACAGAGTGCGCTGCGTCCGCTAGCGGTGTGTGTACGTGATTAGGAGACGTCAGATGCTGCTCATGTCCGGCCTACATAACGTCCAGACGCAAAAAGTGTTTTATTGATGATCTGTACAAAATCACACACAAAAATGCGCATCGTATGACCGCTATCACGTATTCCGTGAAAAAATACGTCCATTCGTTTGAACGCACTTTTTCACGGACGACGCAAAAAATGTGTTCGTCTGACCCTAGCCTAACAGGTCAGATTTTAGGCTGGGGTCTGACGAATGCAGTGTTAACTTCCTTGTAGCCGCACTTTAGTACGTCCGTGGTAGCAGATAATCATGACCAATGAAGGACCACACACGAAGTACGTGCGCACGGAAGTGCGGACGCACTACGGACGCGGCAAATGGACGCAGGTTAGCAAGAACGTCGAACCGCTAGGACGGACGTGCGGAGTGCGCCATGTCCGCATAGCTTTGTGTGATGGAATGTGGTCAGACGGACTGCATTTATGCGTCCAGCATTTTTGACGGAGAAAATGTTTTTTCATTTTAATTTATTTTCCCTGCTACATCCGTCAAAAATAACGTCAGTCACAAAAACGGACTGTGTGGCCACTACTGCGTCTTCCGTCAAAAAGTGTGTCCGTACTGCATGGGCGCACAGTCCATAGAAAACAAACTCGTCTGACCCTAGCCTTACGGATCCCCTTGGGGAAATGCAGGCTGAATCCTGCAATCACTGAGCAGCAAATCATATCACCTGTGCTGTGCTTCACATGTCCTGCAAACCTGTCCTGTCAACACATACTGAGGACAGGGTTTGGGACACACTGCTTTAGAATGATTTTAGCGTAGTGCTTCCCAAACCCTGATCCTCAGGTCCCTCTAACAGGTCAGGTTTGCAGGATATGTGAAGCACAGCACAGGTGATAAGATTTGCTGCTCAGTGATTGCAGGATTCAGCCTGCATTTCCCCAAGGCAATACTTAAAACATAGCCTGTTAGAGGATCCTGGGGACCGGAGTTGGGATCTACATCCACTGGTCTAGACCTGAGATCCCAACCCACCACAAAGTGACACAATGTTACAGCGTCTTGCAGGTGTTTAGTTACTATGGCAATGTATTCATTCATGCAATAACACAGCCAGATATTATGCTTTATGCACGGTGTGCGCAGGATCCGGAAACATCTCAAAGTCTTCTACTTAAAGTCATACAGGTCTATTCACTAAAAGGTGAAACTCGGGAGAATTGGCAGAAGTGAAAATTCTAGGTCAAAATAGCCAAACAAGAAAAATTCTCCCATTTATCTCACTTTCCAAATCGTCTATTTGGTCTAGATTGTTCTCTTCTCATGACTTCAGCCTTCAGTGAATAGACCCTATAGACTTGTCCGAATACTAAAATGTGAGAGGCTTGTACTGATCCTGGGAACATACATGAGGACCAGCCAGGGCTCAGAAGCACTGTGGGAAAATGACATTAACCTTTATGATAGGGCATATTATTTTAACCCCGATCAACTGCAAAGGGGTTAAAAATACACTAGAACTCATTCTCTGATCAGCCAACAAGAACATGAGACTGCTGTACTACCACACGGATATTACAGTCCAAAGTGATCACGTACGGCTTGCTGGGGACCTGTTTATACCAGAGGTCAGCAACCTTGGCCCTCTAGATGTTTTGGAACTGTATCTCCCATGATGCTCAGCCACTCATTAGGTTGACTGAGTATCTTGGGAAATGGAGTTACAAAACATCTAGTATGACCCTGTAAAGATGTCTGAGCATCATGGGAAATCTAGCAAATCATTAAGGCTGGGGTCAGATGAACGCAGTGCGAACATGCGTGCAGCCGCACTTTATCACGGCCGTAGTAGCAGCAAATGACGGGCAATGCCGTCCAATATACGAAGTACGGCCGCAGAAAAGTTCGGCCGCGCAACGCAAGCGGCAAACGAACGGATTTTTTTCGAGAACGTAGGACCGCTAGTACCGACGCACAGAGTGCGCTGTGTCGGCATAGCGGCATGTGTGCGTGATTAGGAGACGTCAGACGCTGCTAATGTCCGGCCAACATCACGTCCATTTGTTTTTAATAGCTCCATCAAAAAATCACAGGCGTAATTGCGCATCGTATGACCGCTATAGCGACTTCCGTGAAAAAGTGCGTCCGGAAACATGGACGTGCTTTTTGAAAACCTATCCTCACTGGACACCGAAAGGTGTAATGTTAAAGAGATATTCTCATGTCCAATTGTTCCATAAATAGATTGTATTAACTGCATCATGATTCTCTTTAACCCCTTAAACCTTAACCCCCTTATGCTTGCCATTCCGGCAGCAGGTGGGCCTGAACGCTGAGGGACGGCATAACAAGCCCCGCAACTCTACAGCTCGCCTCCTTTGCCGGCACCGAGTGCAGTCATTGGCTGCCTGAACTCCGGTATAGAACGCCCTGCTGTTTCCAGGCCCAGGGCTGCCATCAGAAATCTTGGGGCCCCTTACAGACCCCCTCCCCCTTCACTGATTTCCATATACTAGCTAAAAATAAGAAAACATTTTGCCTCCTCTCCTCTTTAATTTATTTTACAGGGAATTGGATAAATCCCCGTTAGATAAAAAAAAGGTTTGCTAGTGGGAGAGCACCTCTACCTGGTGCAGACCAGACCAATCGCTCACTCAGCGATTGACCAGATTGCTCTTACTGGCCCCGGACGCTGCAGCCCACCGGGAAATTCCCTGGCATAGTGATAGGGCAGTTCAGGGTGACATGGAGGGGCCCATACTTCTGAGGAACTTCAACAAGCTACACAGTATTTGCTAAGGGCCCTCTTGAGCCACTGGGCCTCTGAACATATCATGGGCCGTCACCCCCTGATGGCTGACCTGTTAAGGCCCACCTGCCCCTGCGTTAAAGAGTTAAATCTTTGAAAAGGCTTGTCGAATAACGACATTTTTAGCTTTTCGATGGAAAACACAAAACATGCATTCGCCATCTCACTTTTTCTTCTTAGCTTCTCGTGCTTTCACTCTGTAACCTGATATCAAGGGATGACCCCCCCCCCTCCTCCCAATGCACAAACCTCACATAGAACAGCAGAAAAACCCTCACCTCGTTACTCCATTGTGAGACAAAGAAGATAGGGAGCAAAAAGTAGAGTGTGCAGTATTGTAATTGCTACTGAATGAATGCTGTTTAAGTGCTAAAATGCTTCTTTTACCTATAACTGCTATGTTAAGGCTAGGATCAGACTTACGCATTTTTCGAGTCGTCCGTGAGAAGGTGCGTTCCAACGAATGGACGTATTTCTTCCACAGAATACGCGATAGCGGTCATACGATGCGCATTTGCGTCCGTGATTTTGTACGGATCATCAATAAAACACTTTTTGCGTCTGGAGGTGATGTTGGCCGGACATGAGCAGCGTCTGACGTCTCCTAATCACGAACACATGCCGCTAGCGGACGCAGCGCACTCTGTACGTCAGTACTAGCGGTATCACGTTCTTGAAAAAATGCGTTGTTTGCCGCTCTGCTTTGCGCAGCCGTACTTCGTATATTGCCCGTCATTTGCTGCTACTACGGCTGCACGCGCGTTCGCACTGCGTTAGTCTGACCCTAGCCTTAAGGCTTTTTTTTTTTTTTTTAAAGTAGTATTTAGTAAGGGCCGACACGTGCTGCAGCGCTGTACAAGGTGCAATCGGTAAAGACAAGACAATTCTACAATACATAAAGGAGACAGGTCAGCATTCCTGTTAATAGATACAGGAGAACGTGAGGGCCCTATTCCCGTGGGAATTTACAATCTAGATGGGTACTAGAATGTCCATTTTTGGTGAAGGGTTACTAGGATAGCAGTGCGAGAAAAAAAAAGTGGGAACCCCCCCCCACACCTTAATCCAACTGAAGACCCCTCCTAGTTTGGGGTCCCTGGCAATAGGGTCTGCTGCTGTACCCCCAATTAAATGATCAAGCAGCATTTCTCAATTACAAGAAGAACAAAGGGTTGATGATGGCGAGTACAACGTTGACATCTTGCCAACCCCAGCTTAAGCCCAGCCCTTGAAAAAGACAAAAGAATGGTTTGGGAGAACAAAGGAATTCTAAATGGGCTAAGTGCGCAGCCGTCAGATACACGGAGAGAGATGCGGGAAACAATGTCATTTTGACGACATATTAATTGGTTCTCGAGTCTCGGTCATAGATAACAGCGTGCCTAATTTTAGAAAGTACGATGTGCCAGTGAATAAAAATAACATCACTTGTCCGCAGGGGTTAATGATTAAAAAATCAGATGCTAAGAGCGGACTCTCGTTGCCTAGTGACAACTCCATGTAGGATGTTGCTGTCATTCATTTGGTTTGTGTCCAGGAGTTGTTTTCTTTCCTCCGCTCTTTGTAAAAATTTATCTTATTGGTCAAAGCTGATGTAATCTTTTATTAATGTGATCTGAATAATAAGTATTTACCGCTGTACTAAATAATTCAAAAAAGTTGCAGCGTGGCATTTTACTCATTCTGTATGTTGAAGGTTTATGTGTCACGGTTTGATTGTGAATACATTATATTAAAAAGGTATACCTGCTACTAATGTTTTATTATTTTTAATTATTTTATGAATGCCTGTGAACGTAGAGGAGGTGAAGAATGAACCCAAGGATTGCCAACACAAAATATAAATTTTGATGTGCATATGACAATATAAAAGGAAGCTAGGTATGAGGCCGCCTACCTGCTGAGGAATTTTAACCCATCACCCACTGAACATGAGTAAGGCTGGCAGTCCACTGGGTCTGTAGTCGGACATGCGACTTTGTTGTCCACCTACAGACAACGTCGGCTCATCAGGGTTGTCCACTGGGAGCATCTGTGGATGACCCAGTTCAGACAATGGACAGGCTGCCGAACGAAAAAAAAAAAAAAAGTCGAAACGGGATTTCAGCACAAAGGACAGCCCTGTAGAGCGCAGCCAAAGCAGGAATTTTTTTTTTAAAAAAAACCATTGCTGAAGGCTGCAGGGGGAGGGGAATAGGTTTTAGCACCAAAGACCGCAACGCTGAACGCAGCCAGCCTGAAGAAGAAAAAAAAAAAGATAAGGCACGTTTGGCGAGACAAAAAAAAGCAGGTTTTTTTTTTTAGTTTTAAATTGGAACCCAAAGTGTCGCCTAATTTTTTTTCAAAAAAATACCAAAAAAAAAAAAAAAAAACAGTAACTAAACGCTTTTTGCTGCAGATGATGAAAATAAACCGTTGAATAAAAATTAAAAAAAGTGATTTTTTTTTTTTTTTTTTTACATTGAATCCTGTGGGCTTTCTACTGAATCACTTCTCTATGTGGCAATTTCCCTGCCGCGGCACAGCCGTTTAACTATACGATTTATTTTTATCATAAAGCTTTTACCAGATCGTCCGATAAATCCCATTGAAATGTGAAAGATCGCTAGTCTGTTGTAGTCGCAAAAAATCATCTAAAGTCGTCCGATGGAAGTTGGAGGAAAGTGGATTAGGGCTGATTTACCTCCATGTTGTGAGATCAGTCAGATGACTTCAGACGATATCTGATGATCGCACCACCGCAGGAATATAGGCCCAGTAGACAGCCAGGCTAAGATGTCTATAGGGGGCATTTGCAGGCTCTATAAAAAAAATAAAAAAAGTTTTGACAACCCCTTCCCAAACCGACAGCAAATGCAATTCACCAGGGAACGAAATATCTCTAGATATCATTTAGTACCAGCTTCACAAATGCTATGTGTCGTTGATACAAATATTGTTTATTTGCACCTTTTTATATAACCCAAAGTATGAGGTGTCCAACGTCAAATCCAATTTGAATAAGTAACAGGATTGTGCCACTTTGCGGTATGTAAAATTCTAAAATCTGCTCGTCAATGAGGGATCATAGACGGCAGGCCAGTATTGGACATCAGGCAGATGCCTGTTGGGCTGGGGCTAATTGTTAATTGTTCTGTATCAGTCTAAAGAGATACCAGCCAGTACAAACAAAAAAAAAAAAATTCCTTAAAAAGACCAGCTAAAACCTTACGTTTCTCTTGACACAGAACACAAACAAAAAAAAAACCTCAAAAAGTTCAGTCACACTGCTCCAGAGTACGGCCTGATACGCTGCCTCATCACTCCATCGAATGAATTACATAAAGAACAAATAGTTTAAGTGTCCTTCTACCGGAACATTGAAATTGCACAAAACTCCAAGGGCATTTCATAAGGAAAAAAAAAAAAAAAAAAAAAAAGGTATATAGGGTGGGATTGTAGCAAAAAGTTATGGAATAAAAGCCCAGCTACTATTTTAGTTTGGAACCAATTTACATTTAAAAAGGGAAATAACAGGCTTTTGTTTTTAATCAATATACAGAGTTGTCAACATCGATTGGCTAGATTCCAAGTCCGGTGTAAACTTAACCAGAGTTGTTCTAAACTTACCAACCAAATACCAACTACATAGACCAGGGGTCAGTAACCTTGGCCCTTCAGATGTTTTGGAATATCGTAAGTAATTGCATGAAGAAAAAAAAAAAATAAAAAAACCTAACTCTTTTTCCTATCATATTTCCACTTTGTGGATTTCCGATGCAACATTTACCAAAATCTGTGCAAACGTTGTACTCTACTGCTGTGGTGTAGGTTCTACAGTATTTAACAGTTAATGAGGTGAGGAGGGAATGATTAGATAAGGCACTAGGGGTCGGTTCTCTGTGCTACACTAGATAAGAGCTGGCAGTTGAATAAGATCAGACAGGGAGCTTAAAAAAAAGACTTCTAATCTACCCCCAGTGAAGTATTTTGAATACAGCCCACACCATATACAATGAGATTTTAGTCCGTGATCGACCCTTAGACTTCATGCCATGTCCAAAGCCACACATTGAGGAGCAAGTGATGTAAAGATTCGGGGGGGGGGGGGACAGACTACACCACAAAATATCACACAATGGATGGACCCAGTGACACAGAAAAACAAAGCAAATGTAAGATATCAGCAACATCAAATAAACGCAATAAGGTCATTTCACTTTTTGGTGGTTGTGGCCCTTTAAAAAGGTTCCACTTGTTTTTAACCACAAAACCGAATCCTGAGTGATTCCCTATTAAAGTAGCTCAACCTCTAGGGAGCACAAAAGGTTCACCCAAAGTTATAGTCACCCTATCAGCCATGTTTAAAGCGACACATAAATTTAGAATTCGTGCCTCCCGGGGTCCGATGGTGTGGGCCACAGGCGCGCGCTACAGCAGGCGTGCTGCGCCCGTTCAGAAAGTCTCTTCGAAGCGCTACAATAATGCTTTCGACGGGGCTGCAAAGCGTGATCTTCCATAGGAGGAGATCGAGCCTCGCAGCACTGAACGCACTAACTGCACTCAGCGAGGCGGCCAGACGGGCGTTGAGTGGAAGAACATCCCCTCTCACGGACATTCCTTCAGCTCTTAAAAACGCTCCTGTGACCCCGGCCTAACCACTGGGTGTATTGGAAACCAATACTCGGGATAAGGAAGACCAATGATGGCAGAATAAAATACTCAGGACGTACACATTGAGAATAAAATTCCAACTCTTAGAAATGTTATAAAACAAAAGTTTATTTTGCAATACTTTATCAGAATGAATTGCATATCTTTGGTAAAAATAAACTTTATAAACCTTTCCATTAACAGAGGATAGCATACAAAAACTAAATATCTGTAAACTATCATGAGGACGGGGATAAAATGTTTGGAGAAAAAAAAAAGTATAAAATAAAAACGTGGATTCTCTACGGGTCGTCTAAATAAATCTATGCACTTTTCCGACTAAAATAAAATTGTAAGAATATTTTAAACAATTATCTCACATTGATCAGAATTTTTTTTTTTTTTTTTTGCTTTTTTCCTACATTTTTTAAATAAATAGTAGATACAATAACTTGGCAATCACAAATGGTTTGATATCACTAGGGAATGGCAACATAATACTTTATTATTATCTTTTAACATAAGCACTTATTTAGAACAAAATAAATGATAGAACAAGAAAAAGAAAAAAAAAAAAAATGGCACTGGCAGTAAATAGAAAGAAGTGGTTTAGCCGCCCCTTTGTATAAAGCATTTCAAGAGATCCATATAAAAGGAAAAACATTTTTCCCCCCCAATAAATATTCCGTACATTTTCATTTGAAACCATGAAAACGTCAATTTTACAAACTGTATTTCAACATTTTCCCCATTTTTACCCCCCAAAATGTCCTTTCAGAATGATGACCCTCTATAAACAAACAATTCTGCAGCTACAAGAAAAAAACAAAAAACTGCTTTTTTTCATGGTCAAACCACCAAATCGGATCCCTTTAAAGTTAGATAGTTCCCAGTTACACGAGTTACACTATATACATGCGTATAAACATAGTTCAAGGAAAAAAAACAAAAAACATAGCAGTGAAATATTGGAAGAAGCTTCATATGCGTCGATAATTCTAGCCAACAGATATTATGTAGTTTTTATTAAAATAGTAAACAAAAACAAGACTTTCCTCCAATCACTTTTCCATTTCGAGGCACGTGATCAACTTGACTAGAATCGCGAGCTAACCGACGGCACAGCTAGAGAGATTGATTGGTCCCAGCTGTAAACAGGTACGCAAGTAAACAAAGAAAAGTGATATTGTATCCAAGGATAATACGTTCACCCCCCACACCTTATACACAGACACAAAAAAAATTAATCATAACTGAAAGTTTTAAACAGAATTAATCACAATATGTAGCAGGGATTTCTTGCTTTTTAAATATGATCATTAATAAAATATTTTTGGTGACCGATTACACAAGATATTCTTAAGAGATGTTTGTCACGCAGTACATACCCTGTTTTAAAGTTTCTATGTGGAGGGGGCAAAATAAATTGTAAAAAAAAAATGGAGGATTTGTCTACATCAAAAGAAAATCGAGGGGAGGTTAAGTGCAAAAAGGTGGGGCCCTATTCCAAGGTTGGTGTAAATGTAACCAGAGCTCTTGTAAAGTTAACAACTCCATAGACCAGTGGTTCCCCAATCCTGCTCCTCAGGTCCCGTTAACAGGTCAAGTTTGCAGGATATGTGAAGCACAGCACAGGTGATAGGACTTACTGCTCATTGATTGCAGGATTCAGTCTGCATTTCCCCAAGGTGATCCTTTAGGACTGCGGTTGGGAACCACTGCCATAGACTATGATGGCTCTGGTAAGTTAACAACAGCTCTGTTTAAGTTAACACCAAGCTTGGAATAGGGCCTTTAGTTGGGTTCCAAGGCTGGGTCAGACGAGCGCACTATGTGCGCCCGTACTGACGTACCTTCCGGCGTCCGTTGCAGAGGGACAGGCCACACGCTGTTGCGCGTGCACAAATTGAGCACGCGTATGGGACAGCAGCCGTGCAGCAAGCCTCCCTGTCAAAGTGCTAGGACACGCGTTGACGGGGCTGCAAAGCGCAATCCTCCATAGGAGGATCGAGCCTTGCAGCACTGAGCGCACTAACTGCGCTCAGTGAGGCGGCCAGACGCACGTCAGAGTGGAAGGAACGTCCACTCACACGGATGTTCCTTCCGCTCTTCAAAACGCTCGTCTGACCCCAGCCTAAGGGGGTTTGTGGGGAGAAAACTAAAAAAAAAAAAAATTGTGTAGAGAGAGAAGTGTCTTACGAAGTAGATTGTGCCATGTTTTGAATGGAGGCACGCAAGGATTTTCGCCCCAATCTGTCAATGTTTCAGTCTCTTCGACACTTTCATCAAGGTCATTTCCTTGCTACAATGCCTTGGTAGGACTGTAACATTGTGAAAGAGTACGTCTGAGTACGGCATGTAGGAGATCTTCTCCAAACTGCATAAATCAGTAACAAACAAACAACAGCTTTTAGGAATCATGAATCCTCACACGTTTGAGTTGAAGCAGAGGCGAGCTGACTGACTTTGGTAATCGCAAACTAAAAACAGTCTGCTCACACAAGGCAACCGGTCAACTGTTCCTTTCGCAAGCACCTAAGGCGACACCGGCAGCTTGGCCATCAGCTCGATTGTTAACAGCCCCCAAAGACCCACTATTGAGGACTACAAGTGTCAAGATGATTGTCAACTAACCATCGACCTCTCAAGTGTAAATTAACAAAGCAGCTCGAGAAGGCAAACGTTGATCAATGATCTAGATTCTAGACAGAGAAGGTTCCTACTCAAGCTACCAAAAGCCTGCACATAAAATATTTAGTATTCATTTGCCAAAATTTGAGAAAATCATTGATCAACATCATTTACCACCGGTGACACCTGAATTCAGTGCTTGAACCAAATAAGCCACGCTTGTTGAGCCCTCAGAAGATTTTAATGAATGGTAACGCGAGGACTTTTAAAACCAATATTCCTGCCAATGGGACGCGATGCTCACGTAACCAAAATACACTGTAGGACATGTCTGAAACGTGTGAACACAAAATACAATGCTGAGGCAGATTACATGTCTACGGATCCTTTATCACTGGGGCAAAAAGGACGCGCGCACACACAACGACCGCATGTATGACAGGGACAATGTGCCAAGGATATTAAGGGGAGGAGTTTGCTCTAGCCGGTCAACATGTGGTGCGAAATGGCAATTTTTAAGTTATCCTGTAATATTAGGTGAAAGACAGAGGCCGACCTCGGCAACGTTTCTAAAACGGATTCTATGAGTCTTTGTTCAAGGAGTAAGACGTCTATTGCTTTCTACAGGCACTGGTGGATAACCTGTGATATCAAGACATACCTAAACATGAAGCAGGTGCTAGTGGAGGTATGTAATGTTCTTTCAAATACACAGCACTCAAAGGAGGAAAAAAAAATGCTCATTATGAGAGAGTATGAAAAAGCAAGCACCAAACGAGAGGCTGAAAACTATGGAGCCGACTTGCTTAATGTGGGTAATCTCGACCACTTTATGGTCCAGGCAGCATTTCCAAGAATCACACTCCATACTGGAGTATCTAATTATTGAAGAATAAACTCATTTAACCTCCCTGGCGGTCAACTATTTGTGAAAAACCGCATCTAAAAGCTGTCTATTCCCCCCCCCCCCAGCGGTATTCCCAAGTGTGGCTCGGGGTTAAATTCCTATGTTGGAAGTGGTAACCCCGAGCAACACTCAGGATGCCGCTGGACACATCACCTCTCCCTCGATGTCCCCAGCTGCCTCCTCCGGCAACATTATACTTCCTGGTTCCCTCCTCGCGAGAAGGAATCCAGGAAGTAGAACGCCGCGATCGCCGGAGGAGACTGCAGAGATCGAGGGAGCACACGGAGAGGTTATGTATACAGCCCGAGTGTGTCTCGGGGTTACCAGTCTCAGCAGTGGAATTTAACCACAAGACACACTCAGGAGAGTCATGGGGGGGGGGGGGGCGACTATAGAGCACCATGGACCGGCAAGATTCCTCTGCAATCCAGCTTTCGTGGAGACAAATCTTACACAATACCAAGTTGACACCGAAGTAAGAAAACCCCAAAAGCCAGGCAAGGAGAATATTCAGCACTCAATCTTTGCATGGTTTTCGGAAGTCTCCAAATTAAACTAAAAAAAGAGGGCATCTCAGATCTTTACTAGGGTTTGAGGTCTTCTTAAACGGAGGATACATAGCGTGGTGCGGCACAGAAGGCAGTGTGATATTTATTTAGCTAAACATTGATTTAAAAGTTCACGATTATGGAATGAAAAGAAAAATGATATCTACACGATTTAATGAAATCTATTTGGTGCTTGTTCTGGAGCAGTAGTATGACGGGTAACAACGATGCGGTTGCATTTTTAAACATTGTGTAGTCTGGTGGCTCTTCAGCCGTGTCCGTTTCGAGCGTAATTGTAAAGGGTGCGTGAAACACAGGCATGCAATAATTTTACAACAGGCGATATTTACAATGCAAATATTGTATCCTACGAGAATGCACCTCTAATGCTGACATTGTGAGGAGTAAAGGGATGTTAAATTGGGACCAAGACACCTACATAATGAATATATCAAAGAACGTTGAGCATACAGACGTAAACCACTTTTAGGGGTTATTCACCTGGGTAAATGGCAGTGAGAGGATTGAGTTCAGTTTGAGGACACGCGCTCATACACTTCCCAAAACCCCTTTAAAAAAGGAAAATAATAAAAAGAAGCCAAAATTAAAAAGTTAGAACTATTACATTCATCGTGTGCTTTTCTGCACCTTCCTTACGAACCTGTTCTATAAACAGTTGGCAAATAGATCATGAATACTGCTTTTTTCGCTTAATCACTTTGTCACACCATGGCAGAAGACGGACACTGAACAGTCAGCGGTTTATCAGCAGCTTTCAGTGAAGTCTGGGTAAAAATTCGAAAAAACTTCCTTCACCTTGGAATATATATATATGTATGTATAAATAATTTTCTGGAGGGAACCAAAATAGCTTATTTCGGGGCATTAGCTTTTTCCATGCATTCCTGCTGTACATGCATTCCCAATGTATGGAAATAAAACCTGTGACTTAGTCTAAGGCAGTAGTAATGAAAACACCAAGTGAAATCAAACAGGTAAAACTGGGGAACGTCTAATAGCAAGATTATTATATATAATATATATATTATGCTATATATATATATTATATGGTTATAAATGCCTCACAAGTCTTTTATGGCTTTGATCTCCTACACGAAGAACAATAGTCAAGAATATTGCCACACGTGGAGAGGGCAGTGGGAAGGAGAAATATATAAAAGCAAAGAAACAAAAAAATAAAAATTGTTGTTACAAGCTGGCAGCGTTTCTATTTTCTGTGCTTCTGCGACTGGGCTTTAGCAGTTTTTAAAAGTGAATCTAGACAAGTGCGTATCCCCGCCAGGTGAAGGAGGGAGCCGGCAGCTTCTTTCAGCTCTTCGTCGATATCTTGGCATGCCTCTTTCCGCAGCTTCTTCCCGTGCACATCTTTGCTCGACGTTTTCTTGCAAGGCTGGGACGCGTAGCCGCTGTCGCCGAGTGCATCTTCTTCATAGTCCATGTCTGTGTCGTCCTCGCTGTGGAACCCTTCGCTGCCGTCACTCCCTGCCCGGCTGTTCTTTGGGATGAATTCATACACCTCATCAACAGAGGACAGGGAAGACACGCTAGACCGGGACTCGCAGCGCTGAGAGTCTGCGCCGCTGGCGCTGTAATTGTGATCTTCCTTAGGATCGATGATGGTAGAGTCGTTTTCTTGGAGTGCCAGTGTTGTGCGATGTTTGAACGCACCAGCGTAGCTACGCTTCTTAGGCAACATCACTTTAAGAGGCTGAGGCTTCGGGTCTGAAAAAAAGAGAATGCAATGTTGTTGAATCATAAGGCTGGTAGATTCAAAAGTGCAAGAACAAATGGGGATATTTTAAATAGAACCAACATGTACAATAAGCAATACTTTACATTCATATAAAAAACAAAACAACCACAACCATATAGAGCAATACATGCCCTCAGTGTGGAGTCCCCCACATAGCACAGTCTGCCATGCACAGGTTGTATATTCCTTGTCTGAAGTGCTAGGGATCAGAAGTGGTTTCTCTGATTTTGGAATATTTGCATAGAATTGGGGAGCCAACTCTAGCATCAAAATCCATTTATATACACTTTAGACACACACAGCCTGAAGGTCACTCTATACAAAATGCAGTGATTTTGTAAACCGCCACATGATGACAGCGGTGGAATGTTCCACATGGGGTGTCATGTTGGCGCTCAAAAGTTTGGATTGAGCAACATTTTGGATTCAAGCGTTCCAAAAAAGGGATCCGCAACCTGTAATACATCACAGAGACCCAAATAGTTGGATTTTGTTACTTTAATGATCTTACCAATGACCTAAAGACAGAACACTCACAAGGCAAATGGATTGTACAGGCAACAAATCAAACACTAAGGAAAATAAAGAAAAAGGGGTGCGGCGCTTCCCAGTGCAGAAATGTGTCGCAATTAGGGACGGCACATGTGGGTGTATAGGCGGGTGTATAGTGGGGTATTTCTGACCACGTACACATTTTGGGCCTTATCCCTATATTCTGTGTCTTTTCGACATCAAACACTAAGGCCGGGGACAGACGAGCGTTTTGCAAAGTGGAAGGAACGTCCGTGAGAGTGGATGTTCCTTCCACTCTGATGTCCGTCTGACCACCTCGCTGAGCGCAGTTAGTGCGCTCAGCTCTGCAAGGCTCCATCCTATTATGGAGGATCACGCTTTGCAGCCTTGTCGAACGCTTGTCAGAGCGCTTAAACAGTAGGCTTTCAGAATGGCCGCAGCACACCTGCTGTAGCATACACTGTGGCCAGCCCTGAAGCATCACAACGCTGCAATGGACGCCAGGAGGGATGTCTGACCCTGTCCTAAAGGTGTAGGTGTTGGGGGGGGGGGGTATATTAATTAAAAATTAAGCTTTGGGGGGGGTGTCAACCGTTAAGCCCTGCTAGACCGCCATTTCATTTATATTTTTTTAGGATATGAAGCCGCCTGTTAATCAGTGACCTCATCTTCTCTTGGTTCTTCCTGCACAGGTTCAGCAATCAGCAACAAGAAGTCTACAAGTAGCCAGTCAAGCGACTTCCGTTTGGAAGTATTATGATACAACAGGCTGAATGCTTTATCGACCTGCCGCGACTTCAAGCGCCATCACTCACTGAAGCTGGCTTTTAGTTTTCCTGCAAAGAAGTGCAGTATGGCTGTGCTGTGGACACCGATTGACCACTTTCAGTCTCCAATCAGCATGACCACTTAAAATAAGCTTCGCTGGTCATGGTCACATGTGTCCCATTAACAGAAAGGAACACGATGTAGGCAACTGCATTCAAAGAATCCAAGCTCCTGTTTGTAGTTTGTAAAATATTAACACAATGAAGGGGTCACGAGACAACAGGGAGAAGAAGGTGTATATATACACAAACAAACACTCACACACTTCTAGCTAATGTCCCTGCATACATATCCTATATAAAAGTCAAAATCTAAAAACTCACCATCAATGCCTTCCATCTTTCCATCCTCTCTGATACTGCAGCACACACCTAGAAGATAAGGGTGTACAAATCATCATACAAGAACATATAGAAACACATTTTTATACAATAAATGTGTCGTGCTGCATAAATAAGAGTGCTGTTTGCACACAGTTATTTGGTCACAAGATCGTCACATGCTGTATCTATGAAATATATACTTTCACAGGGCTCTATCACAGGGGGTATCAGCAATAAGCTGTCGTATATATTGGAACCACAGGTTTCGGCACAGCTTTAAACAGAACAGTCTCCTTTGAGAATGAAAGCCCAGCTCCATTGTATCACTACCCAGTGTACAAACAGTAATAGAGAGCCAACATTTAAACAGACTCCTACTACAGGTGCTTTCAGGTGAGACATGCTATGTAAAATAGAAGTACACTTGACGTCTTGAGCTCTATTACAACCTTTACGCAAACGTTTGCGCGCGCGCAAAAACACATTTACGCGAGGGGCAAAACCCTTTGCGCAGAACGTCGTATTACAATCTCAGTGCAACAAACGCGCATTAACGCCTACCGCGGGTGAACCTGCGCGAACGTACTGTACTGCGTACGTCCTGTACTTAACATTGTGAGCACAAATGCGTTTTGTAATACCATCCGCGTACCAGCGCACAATCTATGCACAGTTTGTAACGCATAGCCTTTGCGTGCATAATTTTAGCAACTCCTAAAAGCTGGTGTTAACGGCAAATCTGAGGGACCTGGCCGAAACCAAATACACCAGCCCCCCAAAAAAATAAAATAATAATAAATTATATATATATATATATATATATATATACACAGCAAAGTATAGTTACACATTCTACACATACCCAAACCAATAAATTTGAGAAGTTCTGAGTGTTTTTTTTTTTTTATACAGCTTATATGCGCAGATTGACTTTGACAGGCGCAAATACTTAACGCTAGACAAAAGGTTCTTAATTCTGATTGGCTGAATCGCGTGAAAAACAGTCCGCACACCGATTTCTGCGCGCAACGTTAATGCGCACGTTTTTGCGCGTCTTTTTTTATGCACGTTATTTTTTGACGGATGAAATAATGCGTGAGGATTGTAATACCAGCGTTAACGTTTAACGCTGCGTGCAAAAATTTGCACGTTTACAGTGCATTTTTGCGTGAAGAATGTAATAGGGCCCCTTGTTGGCAAGCACAAATTCTGCTTTGTTGAAGTGAATTATTTGCCAGAGTGTGTTTCCTACCACCGCATTCTACATATTAGACATGGCCTTATGTACCTATGAGCTAGTGCTACAGGTTAGTGATGAAATGTTAGAAGGTGAAATAAGGTCATGTACGCGACATTAGAAAATCGTGATACGGACTCAATAAAATGTGAAAAAAAATACAAATCTAGCACATCAAGGAAAAAGGATTGATGCTAAAACAGACAAGCTAGCAATAAAGTTCCTCATCGCTCCTGCCTGAGAGGATGCACTTCAACCTGCACCTACGAGCAAAGGAAGGCCTGCAGCTAAGCGTGTGTGGGTGGTAGCAGTGCAATAAGGTACAGTTTAATTTTTCAAACTCAGAGAACGTAAAGTTATTCTTACAATCCAGAGCTTCTTGCTTGATAGAACTGTTCAACAACATCATGGCAGTGGCAGCGTCAATGTCAGAATCTGAAAGAAAAGAATACAGTGAGGATAGTCTCTGCGTTTCCACTTTTGAAGACCGTTGGTACCATCTATACTAGAATACAGTAAGAGGCAGCGTGTCCGTCGCCACGCTGCCTCTGCACATGCGCATCCAACCGCCCAAATAGAAAGACGGCGGAGCGTGGAATGCGTGCGCTCCCAGCGTAGTGCTGGGTGCGCACGCAGCCAACCGCCGCAGCACGCGCACAGCCGTGCCTAAGACGGCGGAGGGTCGAATGTGTGCGCATACAGCTGGGTGCGCACGCAGCCAACCGCCGCAGCACGCGCCTACGTGCCTCCATGCCATGAGGCGCTCCAAAATGCCTCACACAGACGAACAGCAGCACAGACTCCGGACCCCAGTGAAGTACCTGCAGCGCTTAAAAAATGCCACACCACAGAGCAGAGCCCCCGCGGCAAACGGCACCTCCACCACACCAGCTAGGAGCACCCGGTAAAAAAAAAATTACAGTTGTGACCCAACACCACAGAGCCCCCAAAGCTCAGAACACCTGCACCACAGAGCGTACATAGCTCAGAGGGCCTAACCACAGAGACCCTGCTCCAACTAAATATATATAAAAAAGAAAAAACAAACAGTGCCTCCCCAGCAAGAACCCCCAAAGCTCAGAGGCCCCCCCACCACTAAGCGCAGAGCTCGGAGGGCCAAAATATAGAGCCCCTGGAGTTTTCAGGCACCACAGAAAACGCCAGACCAAAAAAATAAATAATTGCCAACTGTCCAACATCACACCGGATTCAAAAACAAAAAACTTACCCACCCTAACTCTGCATCCCTTCTACACAGGGAACACCACGCCCATACAAAAAATAAAAAATACCTCAGTTGGGCACCCAAGACACAGAAAGAGAGCCTTATAGCAAGGAAAAAAAAAAAAAAAAACACCCAAACGTGGCGCACCGCAGCACCAGCGCCAGGGACAACAGCTCGCACACAGCGCCTGTCCAACGGATCTGCTTTTTTTTGGGGGGAATCGGGGAGCAGGTATGGGAGCGCCTCTCGCTGCCCTCTCCCACACACACGACCATGCATTGGGAAGACGTGGAGGGTGGGTTGGGCGAGGTGCTGCCGCGGGACCTGGGCGAGGTGCTGCCGCGGGACCTGGGCTCGCTGTTCTCGGACTCTTACACGGAAGAGACTTGCCAACTTTACTGCGGGCAGGAGTTGTGCATCACAGAGCATTACGGCGCTAACCTGGGGGTGGCCGCCCGGTGTGGGACGCTGTGAGTATCAATGTTTGTGTTGGAGGGGCTCACACAGCCCATGAGCTTGCAATCTGTCCCATGAGCTTGCAATCTATCCCATGAGCTTGCAAGCTATCCCATGAGTTTACAATCTAAGGGGTCCCATGAGTTTACAATCTAAGGGGTCCTGTTTCCGTGAGCTTACAATCTAAGGGGAAGAGGAACCTGCTCCAATATAAAAAGGCATTTGTAATGCGCTGTCATCTGTGTGCGCACCCATCAGAGCTGCTCAGTTGGCCCTCCTGTTGCAGATGGGTTGGCGCCGGATGCGTTACAAACGCATTTATATAGAGAGATACTCTTGGATAGGACATTGAAAACCAAATATGTGGACGTGAATTCTGAGCTGACGACAATAGACTGCCCTCTGGGCAGGCTTTCAACCTAGTCTTCTTTATAATGTAGCACGGTCTTAAAGTCTAATCTAGAATTCGAACAATAAAAGCAGAATCCTGCACACTGAAAAACAGGTGTACATCCAATCACAGGACTCCTCCAGTATCCCATTAAACAAATCCTCCAAGTAACAAAAAATAAATAAATGGCACAACCATAAACAAAGGGCAAAAAATATATAAATCAATTCAAAAACCGTATCACACTAAAGACAAGGGTGAGTATAGATAAAAAGCACATATACTAAGAATGCATTTGATGATGATGATGTTCGTCCATCGTATTCGAAGAGGACCTTGACATTAACAGGTTGTGGGTTGTCCACGGTGTGTCTGGAGATGTCTGGTAAGGTCTATACGTGCAGGAAATGTTCTGCCACATGTTGAGCAGACATGTGTAGGTACCCCGCAGCAACATTTGCAGCTCTGGCTTTCCGAAGTGCTCGCTTCTCTTGCGCTGTAGTTCTTCTGTACTCAAATATCTGGCAGCCTTGTAGAATCAGTGTGCGCCATGTCGATCGATCTTGTGCCAGGGTTTCCCAGGTGGTGATATCAAAATCCATGGACATAAATATCAACATAAGGCAAAAAATAGCCATAAACAATCATAAGGCTATACATAAGCATTACAAGAGCTGTACATAAGCGCTAAAGTAATGTGTATATTAGGGACAGGCGGATATAATTTTTTTAAGGGCCGATATCTCCACCAGATATTGGCTATTCTGAAAATTTTAAGTTGTGGAAAAACCCTCCACAAATCTATTTGGTTCTTAGAGCCTCATGGGAAATTTTGTTCCAATATATCTGGGGGGGGGGGGTCCGAGGTTTCTGTTCCTTGCTCTAGGAAAAAGGTTCCAGAAATACAGAGGACCAATAGACCTCCTGCATAGGGAATTCCCTGCCAGATGGGAGTGAAGCCCGATTTCTGTTGTCATTCCACTCATGTGCAATATGGGCAGGGGGAAGTCCTACAGTGAAGTCTGACCGCCTGCTGTGGGAGAAGCCCCAGATCGGCACCGTTCTGTGTGACTTTGCGAGTCGCGGCTGCAGTGAGCCAACTTGTCCAATTATCGGCAATATCGGAAAATAAAATGCCGATACCAGTAATTTTCTGAATATCGGCCACTGATATACTAGGGATAGACATATTTTATTTGTCGAACAAAAAGGTTTTATAGAGATACTATAAAGCAGCAATACATACAAGGAGGTACAAAACCATCAAAAAGCAGCCACACGAGGTTCGCGATGTTTCAGCGAAATTGTGCCTTATCCCTTGATGAAGGAGCAATTTCGCCGAAACGTTTGGTACCTCGTACGGCTGCCTTTTGGATGTTTTTTACCTCCTTGTATGTATGGCTACTTATATTACCTCTAGAAGACCTTTTTGTTGGTGGATATACACATTACATTAGCGCTTTGGTACAGTTCTTCTAGTGCCTTTTGATTATGGCCTTTTTTGCCTTCTGTTGATATTTATATGCATTCTTCGTATATGTGCTTGTTTTATATACTCGCCCTTGTCTTTAGTGTGATCAAGTTGAGATGACTTTATTGAATAAAGAAGATATATTCTGCTCTCGTTTGCCTTTGTTTATGGTTGTGCCATCTTTGTTACTTGGAGGACTTAAAGTCTAATCCGCATTTTAAAGAATTTCATACACAGTAGTGCTGGATGATATTGTCACCCGAGGATGTATCATCCATGGCCAATATTGTAAGATTGGTGTTACTTTGCAAACGTCTGTGTTAGGCTTCTACTAGGAATACAGCTTTGAGTCACTGACGTCAAGACATAGCAGGTTATTCAGAGAGCACCAAAATTTTGTTGCTCTCTCATCGGCGCCCTTCGACAAAATGGCCTTTTTCTGTTTATTTGATGTTGCTGATAGCTTACATGTGCTTTGTTTTTCTCTTGTATGTCTAGTTAAGAAAATATATTTTACTCTATAGGTGTCACTGGATGCCATACATTGTGTGGTATTTTGTGTTGTAAACTCCCCCCCCCCCCCGTATCTTTCCATCACTTGCTCCACACCAAGTGGCTTTAGTCATAGAATGGATGGGTCGATCACTGACTCACATCATTGTATTGTGCAGGATGTATTCAAAGGACATCACCGGGGGGGGGGGGGGTGTAGATTATTAGTCTTTTAAGCTCCTTGTCTGATCTCATTCAGCTGCCAGCTCTCATCTCAGGTAGCCTGGAGAACATAACACCCCTTGCTGCCTTATCTAAACATTCCCTCCTCTACCTCATTAACTTAAATAACATTAGGTTAGAAAAAAGTTGGAGTAAAGTAAAAGGCTGTGCAGAGATTTTGGTAAATGTTGCCTCCTGGGAAAAATCCCAAGTGGAAACAGGAGATAAAAAACTAACTTTGTTTTCCTTTACATGCAATTACTTCAGACAACAGAAAAAAAAAACAGCAGCATGTGTTTTATAAAGTGGTTTTGTTTGTAATGCACAAGTAATCTAGTTACAGCTTAGGATCGTGGTAGTGTCCCTTTAATTTAGAAATTATTTTGCATGGCGTGTTTGTGTACACATGACATTTCATACATTTTCTTTACAGACACATTCCAGGCGTGCCAATAAACGATGAAGAGTCAGCAAGTCACAAGACCTTCTAAAACAATATGTCTCTTTGCTTTTTTTTCTTCCTCTTCACACAGCTGTTATGGACCAACAAAGTCATTCACTTCATCTGGCAATGTGTAAGCTGCAAACAAACTGTACTTCTGCTAAAGGAGTATTTACTGTTGTTTACCAAACACCGGCTCGCCATTTCCACGCAGCTGCAAAAGTCGAAAGCTGCTCTCGGCTCCTCTACTTCCTCATTCTAGCATAAATTTACTCTACACAATCCATTTTCCCACCTTAAAAACTACCGCAGCTGGTGAAGTGCATCATCTGCCCAATTATTTTTTTTTACTCATTTTATTTTTGGCGATTTTACTCACCATTTATCCCTCGCAGCCCTTCCACTTTGGCTCACGGACACCCTGAGGCTTTTCTACGTAACTTGCACTTCCTGCGCTACTTTAGTTGCACAGGCAGCACAAATTGCGCACCACAACAGGACTTGCAAAATGTACGTATGCAAGTCCCGTAGTGCCTGCGCAGATGATGGACTGGAGCTGCATTCATCCGATCCAGCGCTGCCTTTCTGAGACTTATCACTAATGCGATTGTGTCGATGTCACTAGTGGGGGGGAAAACTCCTCACATGCTGACCATTTAAAAAAATATATAAAAGCGGTCAGGATGGGTACAGTGGTCCTTTAAATGGATGTCACAAGGGATCTGATTCCTATGATCTGCATTGGGACCTGATTGCGGCCTTTTTCAGGGATTGCCTCCTTCAAGATGATCCAATACCCGAGTCCTACACCTGCTAGGCAGAGACGGTCACAGCATCTGCCCTGTCTGCTCTTGGGTCATGGAGGAGGTAGGAAAGAAACGTGGAGCCTCCCTGTCGGAGTCCAGGTGCCTCTGCACGCACTTGCAGCTTCTTCCCTTTCTGCTTCATGACCTGTAAAGGCAGGTAAGACACTGCAGTGAACACCAAGGGCCCAGGATTCCCTTTAAGGAAGGAGCTGCCGGCCCAGGTGCAGGGCATGCAGTATCAGATCGGGACTTTGTATTGGCCAATCCCAAAAACCGCACGACTTGGATCGGCAATCCAAATACACCATAATACGGTCAATGTATGGAATGTATGGTATGTATAAAGTATGTTTAAAGCCTGAAACAAGCACAGCTGTACATACCTTTAACGGAAGGGCCTTGATTCGGTTTTAATGCAGATGTTAAACAATACGGAGGTGTTGAAGCGCTGCAAAGAAATCAAAAATAGTGAATTTCACTTCTGAGTCACATGTACATTGTAAAATCGGATATTCCATACAGCTCAGAATTTTATCACGTGTGAAAAACCAGGGTGTACATAGAGTGAAGACTTTCAACTTTTAAAGCGATAAATAATGTACCAGAAAATTAAAACCTTCAAAATGAACCCCTTTGATGATCCTCTGTAGCAGCAGCACCCTATGGAGCGAGGAAACAGCTGACATCCAGGGCTTGACTAATGTCACTGGAATCCAGGAGCCAGGCAAGATATTGGCAGATCATGGATACATGCATTTTATTAGTCGCACTCTATAACAAAGTTACTGATAATTAGAAATCATCTGGAGAGGAAATGGGGAAATCATCAGCTCTCCTTCAAGACTAGAGGAGGACCAGGCTCTCCTCATCCTTTGGCACCAGACACCGCATGCTACCCTGCAGCGCTATGGCTTTCATTCAGAAGACATTCTTTAAATCTCCATTAAACATCAAGGGCCACATTACATACTTGGTGCGAATGTTTGCGCTCACCTGAGTGAGCGTTAACGTTAGCCCAAGTATTTAACGCAAATAACAATCCAACCCCAAAGGGTTAAGTAACGCTTTTGGAATCTTGTGCTTTTCAGTGCGAGGTTACTGTACTTTGCGCTCCCTATACTTAACATGGGGAGCGCAAAGTGTTAATCAGCGTTAGGATTACAAAGTCCTAACGCGGATTACCGTCCGGCCGAGGTTAACAAAAAGTTAAACAGAGCCAGGTCTTGGTGTTAACAGATTACGCTTCTGCGAGGACCGCGGCTCCAACCGCCTCATCAGTCCGGTGGGAGCAGGGAAAGACTGGGGGAAAAAGTCCCCCCCCCAGTCTCCCCCTGCGTACCACTATGCTGACCGGCCGGATCTCGCAAGGCGAGATCTGGCTGGTCATGTGACTGCTGGCGTCTGCTTCAAAGGAGTTCTATGGACGGCATTGAGAGGATGCGCTCAACGATCCCGCGCGCATCCCGGGGGTTAACGCGCGGTAACAATGCAGGCAGCTTTTTTGCACCTGCATTGTAATCTAGCGTTAAAACGCGGGCGCTAGGGGGAAAACTGCGGGTGCAATTTTTCATCCCTAGCGCCCGCGTTTTAACGCTAGGAATGTAATTTAGCCAAGAATTTAGAAAATCAAAGCCAAAAGTGAAATATCTGTTTGCCAGAATAGACTGGAAGCTGAGATTTCTCAAGTCCTGGGTTTACACATGGTTGAGATAAGATGATCAGAGCCTAAGCCCAATGGAATATAAAATACTATCCATTCAGGCAGCATTTGACGTGTTTGTGAACAGAGGTGTAGTTTCACCTGCACATTATGGTGGAGACTCCTTCCGTAATACGTGAAGGAGCCTTTTAGAGAAGATGGGGTCCTGTAAACATGCACCCACCCAGAGATAAAAAAAAAAAAAAAAAAAATTTAAAAAGGGAGACAAAAGGTTCAGAACCAGATTATTATTTTTTTGGCAGTTGAGGGTTTACATCCCAGTGAACAGCAGGTTATATTGGCACCTGTAATGTATAGCAATTATGGACATTCTGTTGCTGGACATGTTAGGTGGCATCATCTGCTGCACATGCCTATGGTGGACGGCCATGTAATGTTCTAGCTCACGAAGTGACGCCAGCAGCAGTGCCACATGTTACTACCAGTATTCCTTCCAGGAGTCCAGAAGAAAAAAATCACTTCGAAACGCTCCAATAAACTGAGGTTTTTAAACTTTTGTTTCCATGCATCTGCACTGCTAAGGTGCGTTTGTGCCGCGATATCCCATTAGCGTATGGACTGGTCTTAAGGAGATACGCGGTTTGTAGTCACCTCGATCCAGCGATGGGCGCCACCATCTTTCACGCTTCGTGTGCAGAGCTAACTAGGGACCAACATCCTTCAGCTGTGCCGACAATGCATGCTGACTGTCGATCAAGCGCACAGACTAAGTGGAGGGATAACCTTTAGGACGACTCTGCTCGGAGTCATTACTTCCCTCTGCAGCGAGTCCCAGGAACGTAATGGATTGCAAAACATGGAGAATAACTCTTAAACATACAGTGGTGTTCAAAATTATTCAACCCCCAATGCTGTAAAGGGTTTTAGGGAATTTAGTGTACATTTGTAATTGTATTCAGAATGAAATCCTACAAGGACTTTTTAAAGAACCATATGCAACTAAAATGACATCAATTGGTTTTGTAATACAGTAGTAAATGTTTCTTTTGTGAATTCTTCATTGACACAATTATTCAACCCCTTAAAGACTACCACTCTGAAGAACAGAGGTTCATTCAAGTGTTTTCAATCAGGTATTGAAAACACCTGTGGATGTCACGGAGCAGCAATAAAGCATAATAAGCACCAATTAGGCAGCTTTAAAATGACTGTGATACTCAGCTCCTTCTAGACATTTACTGGTGTGGTTACAAACATGGTGAAGTCAAGAGAATGGTCCAGGAAGACAAGAGAAGAGGTGATTACTCTTCACAGGAAGGGCAATGGCTATAAGAAGATTGCAAAGATGTTAAACATACCAAGAGAGACCATAGGAAGCATCATTCGCAAATTCAAGGCAAAGGGCACTGTTGAAACGCTACCTGCTCGTGGCAGAAAGAAGATTCTGACGTCGACTGCTGTGCGCTACCTGAAGCGTAGAGTGGAGAAAAGTCCCCGTGTGACTGCTGAGGAACGGAGAAAAGATTTGTCAGATGTGGGTACTGAAGTTTCAGCTCAGACAATACGGCACACACTGCGTAATGAAGGACTCCATGCCAGAACTCCCAGGCGCACCCCCTTGCTGTCGCCAAA
Source organism: Leptobrachium leishanense (assembly GCA_009667805.1). Lineage (NCBI taxonomy): Eukaryota > Metazoa > Chordata > Amphibia > Anura > Megophryidae > Leptobrachium > Leptobrachium leishanense. The sequence continues at coordinate 376,427,092 of CM019066.1, forward strand.
GATTAAGAAGAGTCGACTGCAGTATGCCAAAAGTCTGTGGACAAACCACAGAAGTTTTGGGATAGTGTTCTGTGGACTGATGAAACAAAATTAGAACTGTTTGGGCCCATGGATCAACGCTATGTTTGGAGGAGGAAGAACAAGGCCTATGAAGAAAAGAACACCTTGCTTACTGTGAAGCATGGTGGGGGGGTCAATCATGCTTTGGGGCTGTTTTGCTTCTGCAGGTACAGGGAAGCTTCAGCGTGTGCAAGGTACCATGAATTCTCTTCAGTACCAGGATATATTGGATGACAATGTGATGCAGTCCGTCACAAACCTGAGGCTTGGGAGACGTTGGACCTTTCAACAGGACAATGATCCCAAGCATACCTCCAAGTCCACTAGAGCATGGTTGCAGATTAAAGGCTGGAACATTTTGGAGTGGCCATCGCAGTCACCTGACTTAAATCCGATTGAGAACCTCCGGTGGGACTTAAAGAAAGCAGTTGCAGTGCGCAAGCCTAAGAATGTGACTGAACTGGAGGCTTTTGCCCATGACGAATGGGCGAAGATACCCGCAGATCGCTGCAAGACACTTGTATCAAGCTATGCTTCACGTTTAAAAGCTGTTATAACTGTAAAAGGATGTTGTACTAAGTACTAAGATTGAATGTCACTTGGGGGTTGAATAAAACTGATAATGATGTGAGCACAGAAAAGACATTTGTGGTTATTTCATTATAAATGTTATGTTATATTTGTCTGACCTACACGTGCCTCTTTGATTTAATTGTAAGCAAGATGACTGAATGATCAAAATCAATGTCAAACTGGCCAAAACACTCAATTTCAGTGGGGGTTGAATAATTTTGAACACAACTGTATATAGGTCAGGAAAAGAATGTCAACGCATATAAAGGGAGTGATTCCCCATCAAGTAAGTGGTTTTGGTATGATTTTAAATTTCACACTGGCTCTCGGTACATTTGTGCTTCTTATACAAAGTATAGGTTGTATATTTAGTTTCAATGTAGATCAAGTTTCAGATCAAATTGAACTGCAATAGAAGTGTCGCTTGACTTGTACTAGGAGCTCAGCCGCCATCATTTGTGAGTGCTGATCGTGGATCTTTTAGCCCTTCAGGATCCCCGTCCCTCGCTGCAGAATATTAGTTTCACAGGTACAAAATATTGCAGTTTGGAAACAAATGAAGTTATTTACCATGCTGGCGAAGAAGGAGGGGTGTACAATGCGAGCGCTGCGGAAAACGGCTGCTTCTTCAGTGCCTGTATAAGGTTTGGTTTGTATTCTGGATCAACGCACCACAAGGAGCCTTTACCATTTACCTAGAAAAAAAGAGAAACCAGAATTTAATGGCAAGGACTAAAGAAAATGATTTGCAATATCACAGCGTTTTAGTTCGTCTAACAAGTCACAGAAATTAATTAAACTGACATTTAGGCCACCACCATGAGCACTCCAGCGTGAGCTTACAGTCATTTTGTGAATCCTATGCACGGGGGCAATACCAGGTCCCTCATTAGTTTAATTCTAGAGCAAAAGAAAAAGTCTAGTTCTCAAAAAAAAATAATTTATTTCTTCCAACTCATTGTACACCGCTACGGCATTTGTTGGAGCCCTGTAACTAATTCAAACATTAACAAGTGAGTTTTTCACATGAAATTGACAGCAGAAGGCCCTGCTCAAGCAAACTTTTTCCCCTCTTCAGTTGAACAATACGTTTATGCAAAACACTACATTTTATACCTAAAGACACAAAAAAGGGGAAGTTATTCACTATATGTTGAATTGGTGGAGAATTACTGCAGCGCTGAATGATGTACGGCAAAGCAGACAAGCTGAAGGAATACCGGAGAGGGGGGTATTTTTTCCCAGTGGAGTTATTTTGATGTAGATACCGTTTTTCTGTGAGATGTATGGCTATTACATAGCTTTCCTTTTTGAGTGTCGCTTGATTTTGTTTGCAATTTTTCTCATACATACATTATTGCAGGGGTTAATAAATCCAAGAATCGGGTAGCCGAGGGCTCCTATAATTTTACCTCTGGCTCCTAGATTTCTGGGGGCTATATTCAGAGTCTGGCGCAAACTCAGCCAGACCCCATGTTAAAAACTTACCGAAGTCACTGAAGTCTATGAAGTACGTTTGTAAATTAATTACCCGCATACTTAGCCCTGGAGTATGAATCTATGTATAACACGGTGCCTGCATCTAAAAATATGCAATTTGTTCCCATGTTTTCTGGACAGCTATAAAGCTCTATAGACGCTTGCCAAGCCTTGCAATATAGGGTTACTGGGCTATCTTTTATACCACTTGTTCATGCTATCAGTTCATAGGCCGGGTGTGTGAAGGTTCTTTTATAGCGTGTACGTTCTACTTATGGCATTATGCAAGGCTTACCAACCATACTTACTGAAACCCCTAAAAAACAACCCAAAACACTCGGGAATAATCCCTTGTAGGCTTGCTTGTATTTGTTGAGTCAGACGGGCTGCGGTACACATTAGATTACACACTGTAACGGGCGTTCGCCAGCGGTAGCTTATCAGTTCATACGGCCTGTTACACCCTGTGCATCGAGGGATGCTGCACACAAAAGTCAAAAAGGCAGACGTTTCAAAAACACCAACTGCAAATCCCACATACCCAATGAAAACCAAAGACGGGGCCCACCCCCAGATATTTCACTGGCATGTTCACCCACCATGGACTGTACCCCTACTCGATGCCAATAGGTGGGTTGGGTGCGTAGAGAGCGACTGCGACATGTTCAACTGCCCCTTTATTAACGCAGCCCCTGTCCACCGCCTATGGATCATTTTTTATTTCCATTGGCGGTTGGCTAGATGGTGCTGGACAGCCGGGACAGAATGTGGTGTGAACTAAACACAAATGAATCGCTGGAAGAGTATGTCCACAAGGGGATTAATGGATTATTAGCAAGGCTTGAGACTCATCTGAATACAAAAACACACAAATCTAATGTATGTATGTAATGGGTTGGTACAAGCACAACACTCCCACAAAAAACAAAAAAAAATAAAAAAACACCCCCGTCACCTCCAATTTAAAAGGGCCTCTACCACCAAAAAAGTGTTTATTTTATGTTGCTGATCTCTTACATGGGTTTTGTTTTCTCTAGTTATGAAAATATTTTACTCTATATGTGTCAATGGGGGCATCCATTGTGTGATCTTTTGTGTTGTAAACTCCCCCCCCCCCATATCTTTACATCACTAGGTCCTCACTTTGTGGTTTTGGCCATAGAATGGAGTCTACGGGTTGATCACCGGCACCATTTTATTGTGGGATGTATTCAAAAGGACATGGGGGGGGGGGGTTGATTATAAGTCTTTTAAGCTCCCTTTCTGATCTCATTCAGCTGCCTGCTCCTATCTCAGCTAGCCTGAAGAACAATAGCTTCCTGCATCCTTACCTAAACATTCCCTCCTCCACCCATTGACCGTTAAATACTGTAGAAGATAAACCACAGGTGTAAGGCAAACCTTTTGCAGATTTTGGTAAACGTTGCATCATGGGAAAAATCCACAAAATGGAAACAGGAGATGGAAAACCTAGCTTTATTTTATCTTTTTACATATAATTTCTTCAAAAGAAAAAAAAAACAGCAGCATGTGTTTTATAAAAGGTGGTCTATAAAATGGTATTATTTGCAATGCACAAGCGTATGCAAGTGGCAGTATCCCTTTAACTCTCACATCCCAATGCCATACAAATTAAGAGGCTTCACCTTTTTTGTTCAGTGATCTGAAGGATCCACTCTGCCACCAGGAGTAGTGTGAGTTTGAGTGCTGGACTGATTGCTTACAACAACTCAGATCTATATTCATGTATATTAAAAAGGGACACTTCATGCACCAGAGCTCTACTTTTGATCCTTGTAGTGGTTTTGGTACATGGTAGACACATACAGGGTTATTCAAAGCGATTCGAAAAGTCACCGCACGTTCAGTGACCTTTCGTTCTCTTCAATTTGGTTCCTTTTGCCGATCCCATTTCGGTGACCCTGCGGTGTATTCAGCAAGCACCACAGGATCCCCGAATTGAAGGGAAAGGCTGCCGCAAACCCGATGAAAACGAACCGCAAAACCCACTGAATGCACGCCGAAAAGCCACAAAAACATCTGGATTAACCTTCCGAAAACCAAGCCCGAGCCGAACACAGCCGAAGCAGCCAAGACCGCAGACGAGGGAGGTGAATAAATTAGCAAAATAGTTTGTGTGAATCTGTGAAAATGAAACGCTGTTTGCAAAGAAACTACTGAGCGAAAATGTCTGAAATTTACATATGAGGTCCAATGAATGAGAATAAAGAGGGTTGTTACAGAAAAATAGGTAAACTTAAAAATAAAAAAAAAATATCGGACTTTAAAAAAAAAAAAAAATTAAAGAAAAATGCTTAAAATATCCTAAAAAAAAATCTATAAATAAAGAGACTCTTTACTGTAGAATTTTATAATGAACGGTTTATTAGATATTGAATTAAAACAGGAATATTTTTAACATTGAAGTCTATGGGATTCTCCTGAATTAACTTGCCGAATTAAACCACCGAATGGCAGGGCATTTCGGGAACCTTTCACTGCTGGTTTGTGTTCTCTGAATAGCCGAAGCAGTGCTTTTTCATGGGGATTTCACTGCCCTCGAACAGGCAACATATATTCAGGCAATTCGCCAGGATTTGGCGAATTGCCTGCTCTCTGGATAGCCGAATGGCCAGGAAAGGTAACCGAACGCCGATTTTCAGCGTTCGGTTACATTTCTCAAGCAATTCGGAGCTCTTTGAATTACCCTGATAGTCCTTACTGCTCAGCAAATTTTTTATTTTTTGAGAAAGTATTTTACCAAGAAGGATACATGGAGATTTCTCTCGTTTTCAAGTATGTCCTGGGTGGCGAGTATGTACCGTTAGGTGTCTTGCCCAAGGACACTTACTGGAGAGGTGCTCTTGCCGGGATCAAACCTGTGTCTCCACAGTCTCTCTCCACGGTTATAGAATTAAGACAATCAACAACAGATACAGAAAGATATCAAATAAGGGCCACATGAACTGACAGAGAAACCACAAAGCTTTTAGGGTCAAGAAAAATGATAAGATTTATAGATTGAACTCCGGGGCCAGGCTAGCTGGTCCATGAATTGGCAAAGCACCGATTTATCCCTCATTGCAATGTTATTTCAGTGTCACTGCACCACACACTGAATGATGCCCAACACTAAAGGTGCTACAAGAGTGCAGCAGTATTTTAGTCTCATCGTCTGTGCACATCTCAAATGGTTAAAGTGACCAACTGGTGGGAGGAAACATTGCTTTTTTCGTCCCCCTGTTCAGATGCCTCATTGCAACATTACAACATCGTAGAAATCATGTTCAAACAGACGCTGCAAAAAATGACCTTGCAAAGTTCCGAAATCCCATTTTTCTTTGGGGGAAAAAAAGGGCTTCATTCATTAATGGAGAGTTCCACAGGTCAGAGCCAGGATACAGCACCTCCGAGGCTGACAAGTGCAACTCTGCAGTGAGTGGAGCTCAAAAAATAACAAAAAAAAGTGAATTCCTGGATTCTTGTCCCTTTATATGTCAGAGAAACAAAGAAAGAAAAAGATGCAGATATCACACACACACACTTTCCAGCTTGTTCGTATCTGTCCACAAGGAATCCATTATTTTGGGGATCTGTGGGGCTCATCTTTGGCAGCAGGAAGCCTGCTGATGAACCCTTTCATCTCAATGCGAGGATGGCACTTTCTGGTTTAGGGTGAAGACACCGGGTCTCCTGTTACTGGCGGCTGGTGAGCAGCGCAGGCAGATGGAAGGGCTGCCATGACAACACAAACCAGACTGTTATTTGAGACCATAGTGAGACTTGCAAGTAAGTGTACAGTAACTGTTTATGTGCCGAGCGTTGACTGCCCCCGAGTGAAAGCCATATCCATATCTCCATCATACGCTATACACAATATAAATTATGTATGGGCTCGGCATCCTGCGAGCACTACTGTACAGGGCAATGCGGCAACACCATCATACACAAGAACGCTGCACTCTGAATGACAAAGGGTTTTAGTTCTGGAAAAGGAGGACAAATTCCTATTCTACAGGAGTTGCACTCGTTCAGTTGCAGTTTGGTTATTTGTATAACAAAATCTAATAAAAATGACACTAATTACACATTACGCCTCTACTGCAATCTGACGGAGCAGAATTTTATAAAATTTTCAAATGACAACATGCAACCCGGCTTACAATAGCAGCCTATAGGGATAATATCCCAGGTTACCCAACGTGTACCAAGCATTTATTTTGATGGGATGCTCCTGCCCCCTTTAAATACAGTAACGTATGCATAAATAAATACAAATAAATAAAGCATCACCCTGCCTCTGACCGCCCTGCACTTGTTGCTAAGCTTAGAAAGGGCTAACAAATGTATTTATTTTGGGAGCTGTAGTACAGTGGGGAAACTCCCCACACAGCAGTTATTGGGCAAATAGATGGATAATGGAATTTGTAGAGGAGCCGTGAGTTCCCACTAAAAGCCTGCATTTAGAATGATTCATAAAACCCGAGACGGAAGGATTGTGTGTGATCGGAGAAGCCGGGCATGGAAATATTTGATTGGAAATAATTGCAGGTTGCACAGCTTTTTGGCAGAAAGTCAAAATATTAAAATGAATCCGCAGTCATTCATTCAGACAGATAACACACGTAAAAAGTGATATTTGCCAGCCTGTGCTACATGTATGGGATTTAAATATTCATTAAACACTTGGCAAGGTATCCAGGTGATAGAGCGTGGTTGTGTGTCAGGGTGGCAAGGTATCCAGGTGAGAGCGTGGTTGTGTGTCAGGGTGGCAAGGTATCCAGATGATAGAGCGTGGTTGTGTGTCAGGGTGGCAAGGTATCCAGGTGATAGAGCGTGGTTGTGTGTCAGGGTGGCAAGGTATCCAGGTGATAGAGCGTGGTTGTGTGTCAGGGTACATCAGGGGTCAGAAACCTTTGCCCTACAGATGTTTTGGAACTACATTTCCAAATAGCCCTGCCAAGCTAATGAGTGGTTGAGCATCATGGGAGAGGTTGTTCCAAGGATGCTGACCCCCTGCTGTACATGATGTCTCCTTCTAATAAACACATAACACACTTTGGGCAGTATTAAAAAGCTGGTGCTAACTTAACCAGAGCTGTTGAAAACTTAACAACCCCATTGATTTTAATGGCTCTGGTAAGTTTACAACAGCTCTGGTTAAGTTAGCACCAGCTTTGTAAATATACCCCTTTGTGTTGTAAGTATTGTGCAATGGAATCCACCTCTTGATAGTCAGATGGCGAGGTAAGACACCCCATGTTGATATTTAAAAATCTCTTGTTTTGGTCAAGAACCCAAATTATACTGCCCCCCCCCCCCCATAGCTAGGTTGTTATGTTGTATTTGGAATATCTGGTAACCTGTAAGGTCTGAAAACTAGGCTTTGAAACGTCAAGTAAAAGCAGTCATGGGTCCCATATACAAAGGGACATAAACTTCTCTGCTTGAGCATATGACCTGTAAGGAGATTAATCAGGACAGGCTTAGGCCCTGTTCACACCTGGGCGTTTTACAGCGCATTCCTACGTGCTGTAAAACGCCCAAACATGGAAATCCCATGATTTCCTATGGGTCCCGTTCACACCTGGGCATTTTACAGCACGTAGGAACGCACTGTAAAACGCCCTATGCCCCAAGAAGTACAGGAGCTTCTTTGGGGCGTATTACAGCGCATTCGCGGCCATAGTCATAGACGTGAATGCGCCGCTATCGGCGTTTGCGGAAACGCACATATGAACGCTGGGTTCAAACGCCGTGAAAAATCGAGCGTACGAAATACGCTCAGGTGTAAACGGGGCCTAAACACATACAATTTAAATTGGCAACATCGGAAAGATATTGGCATTCCAGAAGAAGACATTTTATTTTTACGTGTTTATTCTGGCTTAGTTTTTTTTAATTGTATGGTCTGTGGCTTTTATATATGTCTTCCATTTACTTTTATGTGAAGCACTATGAATTAGAGGAGATCTGCCCTTGCTCCATTGAATTCACAGATTGTATAGTTAAAACAGTGACCAAACATGGCCGATGACGAGCCTTAGCAGTTCCTCTGGGTGGGAGTGGTGTAGGCAGAGTTGATTGGTTAATTTGATGTAACTGGTGGCTCTACTAGGGATATGTTCTAAGTTAAGTTTACACCTAACCAGAACCATTGTAAACTTACAAAATCCATAAACGTAAATAGGCTTAAATATAGCCTGAACTATGGACTTGGCAATGTTACAGCAGCACTGGTAAATTTTACACTGGACATGGAATCCAGCCCCTAGTGTTTTAAGAGCAAGTCCAGAGACTTTTTGATGTTAACTCCTTCACGAGCAGACCTGCCACACTGCCATGGCTTGATCCATCCAGAAACAGGAGGAGACAGGTTTACGAAATGCTGCCACACAGACCAGAGACACTAATTTCCAGAAGACACAAAGAAAGGTATGCACCGAGCTCTGAAGAGGGATTTATTGGGAAAGGCTTGTTTGTATGAGCCAAAACATTGAGTTGATCAATAGAAAGATCCTTTAATGCAGTGGATCCCAACCCTGGCCCTCAAGTCTCTCTAACAGGCCAGATTTTAAAGATTACCTTGGGGAAATGCAGACTGAATCCTGCAATCACTGAGCATAGAAGCATAGAAAAATGTTGGCAGATAAGAACCTTTCGGCCCATCTAGTCTGCCCAATTACATGGATACTTTACCTGGATTTATCTTTTGTTTAGGATAGCCTTATGCCTATCCCATGCCTGCTTAAATTCAATTACTGTTTTGGCCTCTACCACTTCTACTGGAAGACTGTTCCATGTATCCACCACCCTCTCAGTAAAATAATGCTTCCTGATGTTACTTTTAAACCTTTGCCCCTCTAATCTAAGACTAGGTCCTCTTGTTTTGCTATTTTGTTTCCTTTTAACCCCTTAGTGACCGGGCGGTTTTACACAAATCCGTCCTTTAGTGACCGCTGCTGTTTTTACGTTTCTGCGCTGTTAGTGTTTACGTCAAATTTTCCTCTTACTCGTTTATGTAACCCACACATATTTTACACTGTTTTTCTCGTCATTAAATGGACTTTATAAAGATACCATTTTTTTCATCATTTCATATAATTTACTATAAAAAATTGTGAAATATGACAAAAAAAATTGAAAAAAAACACCACTTTTTCGAACTTTGACCCCCAAAATTTCTTATGTATCAACAACCGTCAAAAAAAATTAATTCCTTAGTAGTTTCTAAATTTAGTACTGAGTTTAGCAATACCCAATGTTTACATATTCCTCGCTTTTTTCCTTATTTTATGCAACAATAAGTGCAAGTAGCACTTTGCCATTTCCAAAGAGTTTATTTTCAAAACTAGTGCTAGTGACATTGTAACACTGATATCTGTCACTAATTCCTGAATAACCCTCCACATATACATATTTTTTTAAAGTACACAAATCAAGGTATTAAACTTGGGGTATTTTGACTCTTTCCATGCAAACCATTTTACCACAAATCTATGCCAAAGTTTGAGAAAAAAAAAATTTTTGGTGATTTTTTTTTTGAACGCAATTTAAGAATACATGTACTGTGAACTTTAAGGTTTACTGCCAAAGAGCACCCCAAAATATGTTCAGCAACATCTTCTGAGTAAATTGATACCACCCATGTATAGGTATGTTGGGTTATTTGGGGGCTAATAGGCCTTATTTGGGGGGTGTGCATTTCAGTTTTCCAACTTGGAATTTTCACATTTCGTCATCATGCACCCATGTCCTATTTGGGACATTTTTGAAGCCGGCCAAAGTAATTTACCCCCATCAAACCATATATTTTTTAGAAAGGGCACAGCCTAGGGTGCTTCAAAGAGTTGTATTTTAACACTTTCCATGCACTAGCTCTATGTCAAACTTTCAGGTAGTCACTTTTTGGGTTATTTTTTCACACACATTGTACTTTAGGCATGAATTGTCAAATCCAGTTATGGGTTACTGCCAAAAAACACCCCAAAATCTGTTCAGCAACATCTTCTGAGTAAAGTGATACCACCCATATATAGATTTGTTCTGTTGTTTTTGGGGTGCTACGCCAATCTTTGACATGTGCTTGTCAATTTTCTAATTTGACATACAGTATCTTCTTTGTTTATCTTCTTTTTAGGGGCCTTTTTACATACCCCAGTTTTATGAACGTGCATATATTTGGTAAGCTAACACCCCAAAGTATTGTAAATGGAGTGTTTTTATGCTATGGATGCAACCGTTTGCTCCAAACAAATTGGATACTGTTTGGTGGTCATTTTTCATTTTCACACCCACATCAGTTTTGGACTGTGATTTAGGAGACACTGTTTGTTACTGCATGAAAACTCTCCAGGTTGTTTTCTGCAAGGTCTCCTGAGTACACCCATGCCCCCCATGCATAGGTTTGCCAGGATTTTGGAAGGTTCAAATACAATTTTTATGACTTTGTCATTGGAGTTGAAATTGAGATTATTTCTTCAGCTAGGCCTAGCTTTGGTTTTGGGTCTACCGCATACCCCAGTTTGAATTATTGCCAGAAAATTGTTTATATTTGTTATGTTGACACCCCAAGGTATTGCATATGGAGTGCTTTGATGCCATGGATGCAACGGTTTTAGCCCAAAACATTTGAGAAGGTGTGTGGCGGTAATTTTTCAATTTTTTATTTTTACGCCCACATTAGATTTGGACTGTGATTTAGGAGACACTGTTGTTTGTTACTGCATGAAAACTCTCCAGGTTGTTTTCTGCAAGGTCTCCTGAGTACACCCATGCCCCCCATGCATAGGTGTGCAAAGATTTTGGCAAAATACAGCACCAATTGTAGAACATAAAAATGTACGAATAAAATGTAAAAGTCTGGTGCAGTAAAAGAAAAAAAAAAATAAACTGAACTAACTAACTGGAGTGTGAGAAAAAATAGAAAGGAAAAAAAAAATCACAGATCACGCACAGTGTGATATAGCTTGAAACAGTCCAAGACACAGACCGGGTTGTCCAGGGCATTCTGGGCAGTAAAAGATTTGTGTCTCTCCTCTGCCCCCTCTTGAAACACACCCTGCACCTTTTTTGGGGTTTCTGTTTGCCCTCAGTAGGGGGATTTTATAAATAAAATGCGTAGCCCCAACTCTGTCCCCCATCACCGCCGGGGAGCAGGTGCATCCTGGTACAAAAGCCCCGAAATGACCTGGAGCTGAAACTGTAAAAAGGACAGCGTCACTCCGGGGTTTGCCTTTTTGCAGAGCAAAAAGGCATTGTGGGTTGCAATTTGCATCAGGTAAATTGCAACCTTTTTGTACCAGGCCCTTGACTTCCGCATAATCTGGTAGGGCTGGAGCAGCTGATCTGCCAGATCAACCCCACCCATATGCCGGTTATAGTCTTTGATGCACACTGGCTTCCTGATGCGCTCAGCTCTGCCACATACAGAGACCTCCACAGACCTCTCAGTGTGGATGGTGGATAGAAGGTATACATCCTTCTTGTCTCTGTACTTGACCGCCAACAGCTCCTCTTGGCGCAGAGCTGAGGTCTCCCCCTTTTTAGCCGGGTGCGGACAAGCTGTGCTGGGAAACCTACGCGGTTCTTGCGAACAGTACCGCATGCTGCTGTATCAAAACAATACAGCAGCTTGAACAAAGGGACACTTGTATAAAAATTATCAACATACAAGTGGTACCCTTTGTTCATCAGGGGAAAAAGTAGGTCCCACACAATCTTGCCACTGGTTCCCATGTGTTCTGGGCAACCTGGAGGGTCAAGGCTACTATCCTTTCCCTCGTACACCCGGAAGGCCTGAGTATACCCACTCTCGCTGTCACAGAGCTTATACACCTTCACTCCATACCTGGAGCGTTTGGAAGGAATATACTGCTTGAATCCCAGCCTTCCCTTGTATTTCATTAGGGATTCATCCACGCAGATATTCCTTCCAGGTGTATAAGCCTCTGCAAACCTGGCGGCGAAGTGGGTAATCAGGGGGCGGATTTTATACAGCCTGTCAAACTGGGGATGCTCTCTAGGAGGGCACAGGCTGTTGTCACTGAAGTGCATGAAACGCAAAATGTTTTCATACCTTCTACGTGACATTGATTGGGGGTAAATGGGGGTAGAGCAGATGGGGCTACTGCTCCAGTAGGAGCGAATTGAGGGCTTCTTTATGATGCCCATCAGCATAGTAAGTGCCCAGAATTTCAGAAATTCTGGCACATCTAGCGGGGTCCATTGCTGCCTTGCCAAGTAGGAGTCTGGCTTCGCAGCACAATGCTGATGGGCATACAGATTTGATTGGGCCACGATGTGGCCCAACAAATCATCCCCCATAAACACCTGCAAAAACTGTGTGGCGGTAAATCCTGCAACATCAATATTGATGCCAGGATTTGCCGTGAAAGGAGGGATATCTGGCCTCTGGCGATGAGGCACTACCCACTCCTCAGCTGGAGCTGTGCGTCTCCTGCTGGCAGGTGGTGACCCAGGATCTGCATCAGAAACATCACTAGATACATCAGCCAGCGTAGATGATGTATCTAGCGACGTCTCTGAGCAGTTGGCGGGGTCAAAATCAGGGTCGGAGTCTGACGCAGATGCCTCAGATTCTGATGCCAGGATGGCATATGCCTCCTCGGCGCTGTACACCCTCTCAGACATTATATATAATAGATTATAAAATTTTATAATTATTATATATAATAAGCGGATTGTTGGTTCTTAGAAGAACCGTTGGGTTTCACAAGAAAATACAAATAAACACCTAAATCTCTCTAAATCACTCTAAACCTGCCTCAATTCTTCTAAATCTCCCTAAAATCTCTCTAAATCTGCCTAAATTTTTCTAATCTCACTAAAATCTCTCTAAATCTGCCTCAATTTTTCTAATCTCACTAAAATCTCTAACCTGTCAAATCTGATCTCTCTCTCTCGCTCACCAAAACACAAGTGAGGAGAGGGAGGGAGAATCACAGAGGTCAGAGCCAATATTTACAAAATATTGACCTGACCAATTAGAAATTTTATTTTGATTTTTTTTTACTTCTGATTGGATGTTGCTAGCCTGCCTCTCTGATGAGGCAGGCTAGGAACATCCCACTCAGCCCCAAGATGACCCTGCCCTTAGAAGGGCAGCGCCATCTTGGCTGTCAGTTTATTTTATTTTATAACTTTATTGATTTTTATTTTTTTTTTTACACTTTTTTTTACTCTGCTGGGTGCCTTGATCCCTCGAGGCACCCAGCAGAGCACCTGATCACTCATGTGATCGTTTTGTACTGAGTGCCACGATACCTCGTGGCACTCAGTACTTCCTGCCGCTACCGGAAGTGATCGCTCGGGGGAGCGATCACTTAGCGGACCGGCGGCAGGTAAGCATATTGCAAGGATGCCTCGATGTCGAGGCATCCCTGCAATATACACAGAGCAGCTGGAAGCGATACCGATCGCTTCCAGCGCTCTCTAGAAGTGCCGGGCACCTCTCCGGTGAAACCGGATGTTGATCGCTCCCGGGGAGCGATCACAAGGTGCCCCGGCACTTCTCACCGCCATTGCACGGATGCCTGGACTCCCAGGCATCCTGCAATGGCGTTTGAGCTGCTGGAAGCGATCCGATCGCTTCCAGCGCTCAAAAAACCGCAGGACGTACCATGTACGTCAGCGGGTCTAAAAGAGACCCGCTGCAATGACGTACATGGTACGTCCTGGGTCCTTAAGGGGTTAAATATACGCCCTTCCTCTACCTTGTGGATTCCCTTTACGTATTTAAATGTTTCTATCATATCTCCTCTGTCTCGTCTTTTTTCCAAGCTGTACATGTTAAGATCATTAAGCCTTTCCTGGTAACTTTTCTCCTTCAAGCCGTACACCATTTTAGTAGCCCTTCTCTGAACTCTCTCTAAGATGTCTATATCCTTCTGGAGATACGAGCAGCAAATCATATCCCCTGTGCTTCACCTATCCTGCAAACGTGGCCTGTTAGGGGGTACTTGAGGACCATGGTTGGGAACCACGGCTTTAATGGATACCTCAGTGCTTGGTCCAATCTTTCTTTAGGGTTTCAGGAACACACTACGCATCCTGACTGACTTCTTTAGTGTTTCAAGTAATCAGATGTGAGGAGTCATCACCTTCTCCCCCCAACTCTGGGCCCTATTCCATAATTGACTGTAAAATAGAGGTTTTTCTTACCGTCCGGATTCTGGAGTAGGCACTTTATTTGCACCTGGCCCCAGAACAAACCACAAAGCTGCCCGATACTGGCATGGTGCAGCCGCAAATAACAACTTGCGTAGTCCATAGGACTCCACTGTGCGTCCCAGCCACAAGCTCGCTCTCGTAAGATGATGAAGCACTGTGGATGGATTGCTGAGACAGACTAGGAACTATCTGTTCCCAACCTCGCTCTGCTCGGGGAAGCAGGGGATTGCACCACTCTTTTTACCGCAGAATGAGAAGGGAGCATGGGATTTAAGGAGGGGGGGGGGGTCAGGGCGTGTTATGTAATTTTGCAAATGCACAATCGCTGAACACCAGCTTCGAGGAGACATCATTTCTAGGGATGCACCGATACCACTTTTTTTAAGACCGAGTACGAGTACCGATACTTTTATTTTATGTCATGTGACCGCTTTCCAATAAGAACAGACCTCATATAAAGCCCCCAGGTCTCATGGATATTGCCCCCCAGCTCATGGATAATATGCCCCCCAGCTCATGGATAATATGCCCCCCAGCTCATGGATAATATGCCCCCCAGCTCCGCTCATACTTTCCCAGCGTCACTAAAGGAAGGTAAGTCTTCGTGCGCGCGCTTCTTGGAAGGTCCCCAGCCGCGACCACGTGGGACCATGTGATCGCGGCTGGGGACCTTCCAAGAAGCGCGAGAGCGCGAAGACTTACCCGGCGTCGCTAAAGGAAGGCAAGTATAAACAAAGTGAGGAGGGCAGCTGCAGGGTCTGTCCGAATGCCGACAGAGCATTCGGACAGCCGCCCCAGCCCCTAGGATGCCGGCAAGCCGGCTCAATGCCGGCTTCCGGTATCGTAAAAAAATATCGGGGGTACTGCACGAGTACCAAGTACTCCTGCAGTACCCGGTATCGGCACCGATACTAGTATCGGTATCGGTGCAACCCTAATTATTTCACAGCGAAATAACATCTACCGGGTGACAGCACAAGCTACATTGGAATGGTCTGCGCTTCCAGGAGGTGAAAATTAATGTCTCCATAAGTATAAGGGACGTTAATATACAGTAACCTCACGCAAGGAAACGCTACATTGAAGCCGCAAGCCCAGTTCGCGGCAGGAACGAAAAAGCGATTCCTGTCGATAAAATAACTACAGGAGACGTTATGTGCAATGTTTCCTGTAGTTAATCGACAACTATGGAATATAGCCCCCTATCGAGTTAAAACGGTGGGCGAAGTGAAGGAATTTCCTCCACCCACCCAGCATCACCAGCTGCCAGTCAGCAGATCGGTCTCGATTAAGGACACCCTCTCTCAGACCAGCTGTGATAGCGAGTGTTTGCAGAGAAGCAGACTATGGATCCGTTCTGTGCATGCGCACACAGCTCAGATGCATCGTTCTGAGCAGGGCTACGGGTACTTGTGTACATAATATGTGCAAGAGATTAGATTTGCTTGTATTATGAACCCCATTTCCATTTTCCCATTATAGTATTATGAACCAGTCAACAAAACATTGATGGTTTGGCGAGACCTCATCAACTTACTTTTCCGTGACTTCTTTCCACTTTCCGAAAACATTTGTTGAGGGAAAGGTTGTGTCTCACAGAGTTCTTCCAGCCGGTGGGGGCAGTGGCAAAGTATGGAAACCGGTCAAGGATCCAGCTGTAGATCTCTTTAACAGGCAGACATTTGTTTGGAGAGTGTTCGATCGCCATGTAAATCAGTAGGCTAAATGAATAAGGAGGCTTGGAAGAGACCGATGACTTTTCTGCGTTTTGACACTCGGACGGGGAACCGTCACCTTCGATGTCATAAAGCGGGTTCCCGGCTACCAGCCCCTCCGCGCCGAGGCTGAAGTTGTTAAGTAGGTTTGTGCTCTCATGAAGCCAGTTCAGGTTGGTCAGCTCTTCGTCTGCTGGGCCAGAATCCACGGCAGAGTCTTTTGGCCTGGCTGCGCCGACGTCTTCCGGCAGACTGCCCATTTTGTCCGTCTGACTTAACTCTGTGACTTTCTCTGCTCCCGGAGTTTCTATGCTCTTATCTGGAGTCATTCCCGTTACCGGTCCCATGAAACCTTATCGTCTCTGTAGCCAAGGTAGAAGACAAATTATTGTGTTAAAGGTTTTACAAGGAGCAGAAATGTCAAGTATATCACATTAAGGCCAGTTTGCTAATGTTTCAGGGGAAATAACGCCTGTGTGTTAACAGAGAAATGGCCCTTTCTGGCATTGGCCTGGTTAATCTCAAAAGGAAAACTCTACTGAAAATGTCAGGTTTGCATGATGTAGCCAGTGGAGGTTTGTGGAATTAGCAAAGTTTTCCTTTTGAGAAAAACCCTGTTTCAACTATTATTTTTTTTAACCCTATGATATCCCTTTAAAAAGAAAGGGAGGGTAGGTAACAGAGAGGTTAAACATAAACCTTTCCTGACCCTCTCCACAATCCCCACCTTCTGTTTTCACCTCTTTGTTTAATTTTAAAACTCCCCTGAATCCAGCGCTATTCTCCCTCTGATCTCTGCAGGATATGACATGCTTCAACCTCAGCCTGTCACATTACCAAGGTGGGCTGCCGCTCCAGCCAATTTCATTGCTCCAAACTCGGGAAGGCATTGATACCATTGGATGGGGCTGGTACCCAAAGTACTCAAAGCCCAGGAAGCCTGAGCCAAGGGCTCCCTGAGCGGATGAGCCATAATATTGTTTTACAATTAAATGGATTATTGAAAATTCCGTATGGGGAAAGAAAAAAGAGGAAAAAAGCCTACCTGAACATTTAACCGTTAGTTGTACTTCTACCCGTTAGCAAGTTTACCAATCTAACTCAAGAACATAAGATGCTGGCATCTTTCTGGTCTAAAGTTAGTGTTATTGATTTGGGCTCTGCCTCTGCGGCCGCCATACGCTCCACCACTCGGCTTCCTGGAATACAACAATTCTTTTAAAAATAAAATCCAGAACATTATTGATAAGGATGCAACCAATATTGTGGCGCAGGGTCTCTTACCGAAATATACATAGAAGCCATCAGATGTGACTGTGCTTTGGTACAAAGAGCATAAAACGCAGGGTGCAGAAGCGTGGCTGCCCTGATATCATAAGATACATCCGCACACAAATATAAACACCGTTATAAAGCATGTGTTTTGACTTTCATTTGAAGCAAAAATAGCCACAGTGAAGTCATAATTCAAAGTGGAAAATGATAACCAAGTGTTTCTAAAGTCTGACAACACAAGACGGCGTCTTAGAGGTGCTGATCTGCATAGACAAATCAGGAAAGTAGTGAAGAGACGACTGAAAACAGAGGAAAAAGCAATTGACCGCTCATTGCTCAGAATGAATCTCTTCTAATTTATGAATAAGGAGCCAGAAAGTCAACTTGTCTGGGATGGCCAGAGTCCCTTTCACACAATTTAAAATTAAATAAGTGGGTATTTTTGCAGAAGGTCCACTAAAACTGACAGGGTTAGTCAAAGAGAATCAAAAAGTCACTGCACGTTCGGTGACTTTTCGTTCTCTTCAATTTGGTGTGATTCGGGGATCCTATTTTGGCGACCCTGCGGTGTATTCAGCAAGCATCACAGGGCCGTGGTAGTGCAGGGAAAAGCCGCCGAACACTCACCGCAAAACCCGGCGAACGCACACCGAAACCCGCAAAACAATCTGGATCAACCCCGCTGAACACGCCAGAGAAACCCGAGCAGGAGCCGATCAGAGTGCAGAACAGCCACCGGAAAAACCCGACACCGCAGACGAATGGAGTGAAAAAAATAAAAAACCGGTACGCTTGAAAGTTTGAAACGTGAAATGCTGTTTACAAACTACTGAGCGAAAATGTCTGAAATTTACATGTAAGATCCACTGAATGATAACAAAAAGGGCTGTTACAGAAAAAAGGAAAAAAAAAAAAAAAAATTCCCACCAAAAAAAATACCGAAAAATTACTAAAAAGATCCTTAAAAAAAATCTAAAAATAGAGACTTTTTACTGCAGAATATTGAAATAAACAGTTTTAGATATTTGAATTAAAACAGGAATATTTTTAACATTGAAGCCTATGGGATTCACCTGTCGAATAAAACCACCGAATGGCAGGGCATTTTGGCAACTTTTCACTGCAGATTTGTGTTCTCTGAATAGACGAAGCATTGCTTGTCTATGGGGATTTCACTGCCCTCGAACAGGCACCGTATGTGCAGGCAGTTTGCCAGGATTTGGCGAATTGCCTGGTCTCTGGATAGCCGAATGGCCAG
This sequence comes from Leptobrachium leishanense, assembly GCA_009667805.1. Taxonomy (NCBI): domain Eukaryota; kingdom Metazoa; phylum Chordata; class Amphibia; order Anura; family Megophryidae; genus Leptobrachium; species Leptobrachium leishanense. Next base: position 376,445,644 of record CM019066.1, read on the forward strand.
AAAAGGTAACCGTACGCTGAATTTCAGAGTTCGGTTACCTTTCGGCCACAATTCGGATCTCTTTGAATAACCCTGTGAATATCCAAAAGACTGCTAAATTTGCATTTTCAGAGTGCCCCCCCCTCCATAAGTCAGAAAGGGGCATGTGCTGTACGACACGGACCTCGCCGCCATCCAACAGATGTTGCTCAATATTCTAAGACGACACCTATAATGGTGGGATAACTAGATTGTTACTATAGCTGGAAATTTCCAGCAAACAGTAAAATACAAAAAATCCTAGTTTAATGAGAATGAAACCAGGTTTGATGAGACACCGCTATGCTATGGTTGTATCAATGTGGTAATTTCAGTAGATGTAGGTTTTACAGATGATCATTACGTCACTATTACTAATAATCTTAATGCGTAAAAGAAAAAAAAAGAAAGAAACCACGATTACCTATATATGGTAATTACCCCAACTCAACCTTCCCTCTGTATCTGCTTGTGTGTTCCCCAATGGCAGCGGCCTCTTTCAGCAGAAGCCTGTTCAATACCTCAGCAGCTTCTGAATTGCTGCAGTGCAGCAATTCAGTTTGCTGCAGCAGTGTCATTGAACGCTTTGGATGCGAATTTTGAATCCAAAATGGACGACGATTTTTTAATTAAAGATTCAGATTGTTTTTCGTATCACTCGGACAAAACATGATAAAGAAAAGCAGTCAGCACAATTCCGTTTTGTATGCACACACCACAAATGATAGTTTTTATTGAATAAACGTTAGGTTTACTTCTGAAACAAAATATAAATTGAGCTGTAATATATGTCTGTCCAGGGGGTAAATAATAAATAAATATTTTGTGCTTTGGTGAACAAAAACCTCAAAATTAAAAAGGGACACTCTAGGCAACATGACCACCTAAGCTATTTTAGGTGGTCATGATGCCCCGAAGTATGCCGCCCCCTGTCCCCCCTCCCTCCGCTCGGCAGTTCAACTGAAAAAGCTGAAAACAGCTGAGAGAGGCGGAGGAGTTTACTCCGCCCTCCCAGCTGTCAGTCAGCAGAGCGGGAATCATATTTCCCGCTTCTGCCGACTTTTGCCGAGTAGGAGACGTCATCGCGCTTTCAGCGCGATGACGTCTCCAACTCACCGCAGAAGCTGGCGGCTCCCTCTGAGGGTTAGTGTTGCTCGCATCCTCTTGCGCGCAACACTACTCCTCAGAGGGAGCCGGGAGGAAGCCTGCCGATTGGCTGGCTTATGTGAGAGGCGCGCATGCGCGCTTCTCACGTAAACCAGAAGCCAAGAAGCATCAAGAAGGACGGGAGCGGAAGAGGAGGGAGGGGAGTATTAAAAAAAAGGATGCTGCTGGAAAGATGTGGATTTTAGGGTAAGTACTACAGTTAAAAAATAAATAAAAACTAAAGATTTATTAAGGGAATAGGGATAGGTTGGGATAAAAAAACGGGGGGGGGGGGTGATTTTTTGAGTAGAGTGTCCCTTTAACATTCCTGTACGGAATTGTTACTTGCTTCGTGGCGGCGGCCATCTTGCTGTACGGAATTGTTACTTGCTTCATGGTGGCAGCCATCTTTAATATGTCACACTCAGCTACTCGCAGCATCTCGAGTCGCTGCAAGTGCTAGGTTAGCAGTGCTGAGCGCTGAGTGGCTGAATGGCGTTCAATGGCAAGTTGTTAACTTGGCACTTGCAGCGGCTGAGGTATTGAACGCGCCTCAGGATAGTGCACCCTTCCCCACTGCAAAAATTGGTCAGGGATGGTTAAAAGGAACAGCAGAACGATTTCAAGGTGTTTCCTTGGCCTCCAAATTCCCCAGATCTCAATCTGCAAGATGTGTTACAACAAATACGATCCATGGAGGCCCCACCTTACAAAGTGCAGTAGAGAGGTGGATTTAATGAGGACGCTGAGCGATGATCAGTGTATACATTAGAATAATAAATCTATATACAACGCTTCAGCTAGATGTCTAGATAAAGGTTCACAATAGAGCTGAAACATTGGTATATTAGGACAACTGTAAGAAAAATATAAATATATATATTTAAAAGCTACTTTTTACCAAACCAGTGAGTGCAGCCAAATACTGGGGGGTGTGGGTAGGAACAGACAGACGCTGAGGACTTTCTTTACAATGTACCACCATACATCAACTACACAAGGCGATACAGTATCATCATCAGGATGATATGTACATGCACAAACTTTCAAATATATAGGTAAATATTTATACAAATGACCTTTTGCAAACTCTTGATCTGGGCAATTATTGTAAATTCTCCTGAATAAGGACACTATTCTAATATTAGTAAATGGTGTCCCAATGTAAAAATTTTAATTTCCAGCAAATTAGATCTTTTTCTTCCTTCTCTTGCAAACTGGAAAAGGTTACACTTTTTCTAAAATGACATTGCAACTCAAAAGCCAAACACCAGCATTTATTTACTGTCAAAACAACAACAAAGTGTTATGTAAGGATAGAATAGTATGCTGGGATCGTATACAAACCCGGAGGTGAAATAAATTATTCCGATTTTTTGTTTTAATATTTACATAACTGTGGACTGGAATTTTAAAAGAAAAAACTACAATTGAATTTAAGTGGAACCTAAAAATGAATCCTGCTGTCCAGCAGCCGCAAAACATGGCGTTTCTGCTTAAAATAGACAAAACATCAGAGCACGAAAACACAGCATGCAAAAAAGGTTAATTTTTTGAAACGCGAGTTACTGAATTTAGGCAAAAAGGTGTCATTTCCTAAACGGAAATGACTAAACTAAATCTGATCCGTCTGCTGACACAAAGGTATCCAGTTAACCACAAATAATCATGCTTACTTTCTGAAGGGAGAATATATTAAAGGAAGCTTATCTTGTTTATACTATAAATGACATTAATGACCATATTAAATAGCTTACTGAATGACTAAAGCTAGCATAAGGTCAGGTAACCACAGGCAATGCAGATACTGTACGCGATGTGCCCCATAATGCTGTGCGAGTGGGCAGCTAGACACAGCTAACAATAGCAGGAAAGGTTACAAATCAGCAGGTATAGGCAACATCTCTCCAGACTAGGGCTCGACAAATGTATTTTAGCCTTTGGAGCCAGGGAGTGTAGAGCCTGATGAGTGAGAGCCTGATTCCAGGACAGAAGAATGGATACAGCAGATGCCCCAGGAACTCCATGGTCACCCTCAGTAACCACCTGCTAATGCAGGTTATGGTTTGTGGGGTCAGGTCCTTTGAGGAAAAGACAGGAATTAGAGAGCTGGGAGTATTTGAGATTTAAGGTAACCTGCCCAGGAAAGAGAACCGACTGTACTGCTGCTAGACGGATGTAAAAGAGCCCATGGCTAGTCAATGGATACTTTTATTCTGATCACATAAACCTGGATTCCTGGGTAATTTTAAGGGCTGGGTGGAGGTAACATCACTGCTCTATAACAGTGGGGAGAGACTGTGGAGACACAGGTTTGATCCTGGCACGAGCACCTCTCCAGTAAGTGTATTTGTGCAAGATACCTAACGGTACATACTCGCCACTCAGGACATACTTGAAAACGAGAGAAATCTCAATGTATCCTTCCTAGTAAAATCCTTTCCAAAAAAAACCTCACAAAACATTTGTACAGTGATTTACAGGTTCCAGACAACTACCATTTTCCTAAGAAGGGATTTTAAAGTAAAAGTTAAGGGAAGGCAGTCTGTCCATTCCAAGAAATAATAAAAAAAAAAAGGTTCTGGTTTTGTTCATAACTACATTGTGCTTGAAAAATTAAAAAAGAGAAAAAAAAAAAAAAAAAAAACAGAAGATAAAACTGTTAATATAGACTCTATGCCAAAGGGGTGATTAAATTACAAGGTCAGCAGAGTGCAAAAAAACACGCTTACAGCATGTAGGTGGTCTACTCTACTATATGTACTATATGTGAAACACAGCACAGGTGATTTGCCGCTCAGCGATTGCAGGATTCAGACTGCATTTCCATGCTAATCCTTAAAATCTGGCCAGTTACAGCTCCAAGGACAGGGTCAGGAATGACCGCTATAATGGATGAAAGTAAAACTTTTCAGAGCTCTCTTCACTGTAGGGAACAGAAGTACTGATCTACTTGATCAAGGTACAGTCTCGCCAACATGACCATTGAAGTAAATGTAATTCGTGATGATAGTATAACCCCCTGCCTGGCCTCAGCTGTCCCTGGTAACTTGTTGGACATCCTTCAAGGGATTGGTGCCAAAAGCTACATACTGTAGGTGCGCCATTGTGTGCTTACATTATATTAGGAGTCGGTCAGCTAACTGTTCACCAGCAACCCCATAAAGCTTCATGCTGCAGCTGTCGTTTTCATATGAATGAAGTCTGTGCACCAGAATACAGTGAGAGATGCTGGATTAATCAGCTGGAAAGGAAAACTTAATATGTATCATAAAAAGGCATATGTATGCATGAGCAGTGGATTCTAAATTGATATTGTACTCCAGCATGCCATTTCTATAATAAACTGGACTGCCATATAGTCAATACCGGCATGGAGTGTAATCCACTTAAACATCTGCCATGTAGTCGATACAGGTGAATAATATGCTCTTTTAAACATTTTATTTAGAACCACAGAATAAGAAGACAAAATATATGCTTGGCTGCATACACAAGTTGCTTTAGTACAAATGTGCTATGCCTAGGTTCATATTGGCGAATGTGATACGGCTGGTTATACAGTCTATACATGTGTTAGCCAATGCGTGATTTATTAAAAGGGAGGGGGGCGCAAATGCCTGTTTGAGATCGGCCCATTATTCTGAGACCATCTATTGCATTCAAATAATTCAGTGAATTGATGGCAACCAACATCTGGGGGGGGGGGGGGAGAGAGAGACAGAGCGAGATCCCTGGCATAGAGAGGCCTTTACCAAAGACTGACAGCAGAGAGGAGAGGAGAGTGCCACCATATTGGTTGCTCTCCAGCTCCCTCTACTGGCCAGGACAGGCAATTTAACCAGCAAATCCTGCTTGGAGGTGATTCCAAAGCAGGGAGAGTTCAGTAGATAAGGGGGGGGGGGGACTAGATATTATTGAGGGTCTCATTGCTGGAGCAGAGGTATATCTTGCAGTGACATGTATCAGTAATCTTTCTAATCAGTGATATACTTGGATACTATCATGCGTACAATTGTCCTCCCCTTCCCCATGGCAGGTTCCCTTTCCACGTCTTAAGATATTCACACTGACACATGTATACATACACAAAACAGACAAGTAAAACAACTTTCCCTGCTCCCTCTTTCGTCTCATCCCGTCTGTCCCACACATTTCATACATAATGCATGGTTTGCTCACAAAACAAACAGGTATTTTAAAACCAGCAAACCGGTTCTTCAAGTGACAGGAGCGTACCTTCTGTGTTTTACTATCCACCTGCAGAAAGTAATAAAAGAGACACTCGTCTGGACACAGCGCCAGGGTAGGATCCTGACCAGTGATTCAAGATTCCTAATCGCAGCCCTGCATTGCTGTTAGAAATGATATTCCCAATCACCTGTACTGGTTATGAGCAAGCCCAAGCCTAGACTGCATTTTAGATCTAATGCGAACATGCACTTTCAGGGTCAGCAACCGTAGCCCTGCAGATGTTTTTGAACTACACTTCCCATGATGCTTGCGGGATATGTAGTGCCAAAACATCCAATAGTTTTGAAACTACATTTCCCTTTTGAGTTTCTCTCCCAGCCTTATGAGTGACTGATCATGGGAGGTGTAGCTCCAAAACATCTGGAGGGCCAAAACTGCTGACCCCTGCTTTACATAATCTGTCTTGAGTTTCAAGGATGGGTATGGTTTCCCAACCCTGTCCTCAAGTACCCCTAACCAACCAGGTTTGCAGGATATGTGAAGCACAGCACAGGTGATCGGATTTGCTGCACAGTGATTGCAGGATGCAATCTGCATTTCCCCAAGGTGATCCTTACAACCTGTAAGTACTTGCCTTGTACAGGGTTGGCAAACTCTAAAGTATCGAACTATTCCAACCGTACAACTCCGCACAGGTTATCCGCTAGAACTATTGCACCATGGCTACAGAAACACTTTAAGAACTCCTAAGGCCCCCGGCACACGAGCGTATTTACGGCTCATGTGCGCCCGTAATTCCATGCGTCAGTGCGTTTTTGACGGGGGAAGCCATCCACTGGACGTGAAAAAGCCCTCCCCGTCAAAAAGCTAAAAACGGACGCTGACAGGATACAAAGCACGATTCTCCATAGGAGGATCGCGCTTTGTACGCTGAGCGCAGAGAGTGGAAGGAACGCCCACTTTCACAGACGTTCCTTCCTCTCTCTGTTAACGCTCGTGTGCCGCCAGCCTTAGGCTGGGTTCAGACCTGCGCGTTTGACGCACGTATCGCGCAAACGTAAAAACGCGCAAACGTGCATTGCAGCGCGTTCACGCTGCAGTCTACGGCTGTGAACGTGCTGCAATACGCCCCAAAGAAGCTCCTATACTTCTTGGGGCGTAGGACGTTTTACAGCATGTTCCTACGCTCTGTAAAACGCCCAGGTGTGAACAGGCCCCATAGGAAATCATGGGATTTCCGTGTTTAGGCGTTTTACAGCGCACAGGAACGCGCTATAAAATGCCCAGGTGTGAACGGGGCCTAACAAAGGGTTCTTGAGCCGATGACCCCACACCCAGAGGCAAACTGAAACACATCGACACCCTAAAACCTACCAGATTGCCTCTGGAGGGGACACCAGCTCAAGAAAGGTTTTTTGGTAGTTTGTGAAGTGTCTCGGCAGCAGTAGCTTCAGGTCACCAGGCATACAGGGTTATTCAGAGAGAGGTGAAAAGCAAGAGAATGACTGGAGAATGGAAAATTCTAGGTCAAAGTAGCCAACCTGGAAAGTGAGATAAAGGGGAGAATTTTTCTGGTTTGGCTATTGTGACATAGAATTTTCCATTCTCCAGTCATTCTCCTGCTTTTCACCGCTCTCTGAATAACCCTGATAGGTTCTCCAGTCCCTCAAGGTCTCTGGGGGAAATGAATCATCAGTCACCATCTGGCCATTTAAAGAGGAAGACTCTGGGGTTAAAGGACACACAAAAAAGCCTGATCAAAACATTTGTGGGGGGGGGGGGACGACGACAAAATAGGGAGTTTTACCAATTAAACAGAGGAGTAAGTGTGGCCTATGATGTGAACATGGTCCCTGGCACCTTTCCTTCTTTTTTAATGAAAATAGTTCAAGAATATAGAAACACATCAGTCTCAAATTTCAAAACACTTAACACCCCTTGGGATGAAATGGATTTAGGGACGAGAGCCAGGAATGAGCACCCGACAAAGGCTAGATGGCAGACAGGCATCAGATGGCCACATGACCTCTGCCAAGAATATTAATTACATATGTTACATGTCGCTCTGGAAAGCTATTACTGCTCCGACCAAGCTAAATCTCAGAGCAGACAACCAGAGGAAAAACAACTATTGTGTTTTGTTATCTTGAAAAGAAAAAAAAAACTGTAAACAACCTCCCAAAAACACAAAAAGATTAAAGTACATTAGTAAACATTCTGAAGTGGTTAAGAAACTGCCGCTGTAAAGCTTGACTACAGTAGTTTAATACTTATCTGATACACACCGGCCTCTAAAATCAGGACCGTAAAGACTCCAGTACATCCCTTAACCCTTTCACCAGCAATTATTTTTGTTCTGATACATTTCAAATAATCAGAAAAAAAGTAGAATAACTAGTGGCGCAGTGATTTCAATTACTCCTTAAACAATGCCTGAAAGGCTAATTGCATGTACCACACAGGTCATCAGTATGCAATACAAAGTGCAAATGCAAATCACGAAGGGTATAGAAAATCCCAATATTCGGTATATACAATATATTAAAGTGCAGTAGCAATAATTATAGTAAAGTGAGAGTGCACCAGTGAATAAAGTGCAGGTGCAACGATAAGGACAATGCAGCGGTGGAAGTAAAATCCAATAAAAATATTCAGTCTAGTCCATGAAAAGAGGGGGAACTTTCGGCGAATGGTCAAGAAAGTCTATGATGTTAATGTTCCAGTTCCTAGGTGGACGGGTAGTGCATCAAAAGTGCTTGAGATTATTTAAATATTACCCCTTCCACATTTGTTGCAAACTTGCTTGGGCGTGTCAGCTCCTCTGGTGGTCTCGATGAGCTCCACAGCAAAAAATATAAATAAAAGGGGAGAGAGAAGGGGAAATGATAGTGTAGAAATCCTCTATACGGGTGTGTTATAGTAGGTAAAATTGCACACTTACAAATTCCAGAGCCTAATTGGATCCAGGCTCTGGAGTGAAACGCCTTGTGCCTTAATCTAGGGTGGTCACTGCCCTTCTTTAAAAGGTCTTCTTACTTCACCTCAGCCAGGGGACACAAAAATAAAAAAGAGACAACGCTCTCATAGCATGATACCAGTCATAAAGAATGCTTTAGGAGAGGAGCCAATTTTGCACTCACCTATACAGGAGCCTTATGGGTCCAGGCTCAACTGTTATGCTTGTGGAGTTCCTTATCGGTGAACTCCTAGACCTCTTTCGCTGCTCTCTTTGCGTCACTCTGCACCTGGTCGTGATTCGCTGGTTGCCTCCAGTACATTCAATGACTGGTGTAGTGAGTGTAAAAAAACTGAAAACTGAAAAGGTCTTGGGAGTGAATAAAAACAGTAGGTTTATTGTGCAGATTTAACAAGAATAACTAAAGTGCATAAATAACATATGGATATACAAATCTAGATATAAAAAAGTACAGGGGGAAGAATGGGGAACGATTCTTCCCCCTGTACTTTTTTATATCTATATTTGTATATCCATATGTTATTTATGCACTTTAGTTATTCTTGTTAAATCTGCACAATAAACCTACTGTTTTTATTCACTCCCAAGACCCTTTCAGTTTTCAGTTTTTTTACACTCACTACACCAGTCATTGAATGTACTGGAGGCAACCAGCGAATCACGACCAGGTGCAGAGTGACGCAAAGAGAGCAGCGAAAGAGGTCTAGGAGTTCACCGATAAGGAACTCCACAAGCATAACAGTTGAGCCTGGACCCATAAGGCTCCTGTATTGGTGAGTGCAAAATTGGCTCCTCTCCTAAAGCATTCTTTATGACTGGTATCATGCTATGAGAGCGTTGTCTCTTTTTTATTTTTGTGTCCCCTGGCTGAGGTGAAGTAAGAAGACCTTTTAAAGAAGGGCAGTGACCACCCTAGATTAAGGCACAAGGCGTTTCACTCCAGAGCCTGGATCCAATTAGGCTCTGGAATTTGTAAGTGTGCAATTTTACCTACTATAACACACCCGTATAGAGGATTTCTACACTATCATTTCCCCTTCTCTCTCCCCTTTTATTTATATTTTTTTGCTGTGGAGCTCATCGAGACCACCAGAGGAGCTGACACGCCCAAGCAAGTTTGCAACAAATGTGGAAGGGGTAATATTTAAATAATCTCAAGCACTTTTGATGCACTACCCGTCCACCTAGGAACTGGAACATTAACATCATAGACTTTCTTGACCATTCGCCGAAAGTTCCCCCTCTTTTCATGGACTAGACTGAATATTTTAATTGGATTTTACTTCCACCGCTGCATTGTCCTTATCGTTGCACCTGCACTTTATTCACTGGTGCACTCGCACTTTACTATAATTATTGCTACTGCACTTTAATATATTGTATATACCGAATATTGGGATTTTCTATACCCTTCGTGATTTGCATTTGCACTTTGTATTGCATACTGATGACCTGTGTGGTACATGCAATTAGCCTTTCAGGCATTGTTTAAGGAGTAATTGAAATCACTGCGCCACTAGTTATTCTACTTTTTCTCTGATTCTACCTGCACATTCGTCGAGAGCCTGTGCCCCCTTCTAGTTGGCAGCATTTCCATATATTTCCACCTTATCTCTACTTACGAGCGCCTCCACCGAACCCTCCCTTACTTTTCACATTTTAAATAATGTGTATTTGCTCACTTTCAGCTTTTCATGTATTTGATTATTCTTTACAGAAATAACACTGGAGGGAAAGGTTCTAAACTCTCGATGGTGTCACTTGTCTTGCACAATGCAACAAATGGGGTCTTCACTATCAGCATAAAAAGGCAGAATTTCACATATGCTGTATTTTACACAAAGCCCAAAGTTCAATATAAAAAAAAAATGTCATCTGCCCTTATCCCTTTAACACCATGTTAAACAAAACACAATTAGAGGCTTACTTGAATGGCCATTGAAGTGTAAGCACGCCTGCCACATCACGGCACCTCTGGTGAGGGATAAGCGCAGATGACATTTTTAGGTCATGTGACCGCTTTTCAATAAGAGACCTCATAAAAATGTCCCCAGCTCACATAGATTACCCACATGTGAGCTGGGGGAAATCTACCCACATATGAGCTGGGGGCAATCTATGTGAGCTGGGGGTAGATTGCCAGGCGTCTGCCCCACGGATGGCGGCCGGTGGATCCGGTCGCAGGGCTGTGACGCGATCACGCCGCTGCCGGGCTGTGGAGGCCTTGACCCTGCCGCCAACCGAGATCTCGCAGGGAGCCTCCTGCGAGATCTCGGCTGGAGGCAGCATCACAGCCTCCACGGCCCAGCAGCCGCGTCACAGTCCTGCGACTGGACCCACTGCTGGGTGAGTATTGCGGCCTGCCGAGGGGAACGCTGGCCAAATGCTTTTAATGCATGCGGCCAGCTTCCCCAGCCCCGCGGATACCGGCAAGCCAGCCCAGTGCTGGCTTCCGGTATCAGGGGGAGGCATCGGGCCATTTTCACGAGTACCAAGTACTCGTGCAAACGGCAGTATCGGCACCGATACTAGTATCGGTGCATTCCTAATATATATGTTTATTATTGCAGAAGCCGTTTGTGATGCAGCTCCTTGAATTGCTGCGGTGTGCAGAGCTCCTGTGCCACATTTAGTCCTTTTCTAATTGTGAAAGTGAGTCCCAGCAGCCGATCTGATCCAGGGATTCCCATAGACCCGCTTTGCATACGGGAGATGACAGCAGTTGTTTCAGGATGCCCTCTGTGCCCAAAAGGAAGTTCCCTTCCTTGGGAATTCTTTTTTTGTCCACCACAACCCTTGTAAGAGATCGACACACACACACACACACACAGTTTCACGAGTTTGTATTGTATTTCAATGAACGATTGAGAGTACAGGTACTGAGAGTGAACGGGTTCAAATATAAAAAGCGGGTGGGTCAGAGAACGCCCTCCTCATCCTTGAATGGGGACTGCAACTGTATTCTATTGTCTAGTCCTTCCACACAGCTACATTGTCCCGGATCCCAGAGCAGCTGTTATGCATTGAGCCCAGTTTTGAACTGCAGCTCGTGCCGCGGAAAGCCTAGATCTGATTGCGGCGCAAGTACGGTCAGTTTCCAGGACAACTGAAGCTTTAATGTCTGCGACTAGACCGCCTTTCATTGATGGCTTTAGGCCACGCTCCATGCAAACTCTCAGCTAAGGGGGGGGGGGGGGAGAATCAGGGTGGAAACCTGCAGCTGCTGGGGTTTATCAGAATATGACAAAGAAACTCATTTTCATTCAAATTCCCATCCATCTGAGCATCAGCGCTGTGTGCAGAGCGGAGGGTCATATACAGCGTGGTCTTTGTTTTGGTGAACAAATGTAGAGGTGAAAAAGCAACAATTAACTTAATCACTGTAGGGAGAAGCTTTTTCTTTCATATAAAACAAGGCAAACATTCCTGCACAAACGGAGAAACCCGTCTCTACACAAATATTTTATACTTTAGTACTGAATGTTAAAGACTGCAGATTATGCATCGAAAGATAAAAAGAATTACCGAGGAAGGGAACTTCCTTTTGGGCACAGAGGGCATCCTGTAACAACTGCTGCCATCTCCCGTATGCAAAGCAGAGCTATGGGAATCCCTGGATCAGTTCGGCTGCTGGGACTTTTACAATTAGAAAAGTACTAAACCTTGGACTGGTGAACTTTGCTCACCCTCTCAACAACGCACCTAATCCTTTAGAAAGTCGTCAACAATCCCTGTTAGGTTTATGAGCCCTTGAGTACGACATTTATAAAGTGCAAGAACTCTTTATCCCAGGGGGGGAAAAAAAACTTGAGAGGACACAAAAGAACAAAAACACTACAGAACAAGAATGTACTGGATCAGAGGGCCAGCGAGCGGGATACTGAAAGACGTGATCAAGAAGATTGTACGGCAACGCAACTTCTAGTGTAGTGGGTGTCCCATAAACCTCTGCAGTGCTCCCATAGAAAGGAATAGGTGGACCAGGATTGACTGAGGTATCACATTCGGCTTCAGAGCGGTACAGGTCTCATTAGCAATTGTGTTACAAGCACAAACCCAGATCCTTTTTAAAGTTGAGCTGGTAAAAGGGAGCCGGTAGCGGGTCCCTAGGACGAGTAAAATTAGGGAGCCACCAATAGATACCCGCAGTGCCACCACCCAAATCCTCTCCTGGCGTTCACAAAAAATTGAGTGGATGTGATCATAAATGGCCAGCAGAAGGTCACTGGGAACTATTTCTTCTCAGTGTCCTTCTGTTTATAGTGTGAGGAGACATCCGATGGCGCCATCCCCTTGCCTGTAGGATGAGGGGCAAATACAGAATTATTTTGCAATTTTTTTCGGTTCATCAAAATCACCTAACACCAGGTTTTAGTAGCTGGCAATTTATTCCATTACCTTGTAATCACTCGTTATTTTCCTGCTACCTGTCCATATTAACGCTTCCTATACAAAGAATTGGAAATGTTACTGTAGAATAGGCAGGTGCCACAGCCGATCCGCAAGACAGGTTTGCAGCGGTGCTAGAATAGCAGAAAAGTAAAACCGTTCTACTTGATAAAGCCAACAGCTCACTCGTTAATGCCAGCGGCTCAGCTGGAATAGAGCAGAGGTTTCCTCCACATTAGGATATTGAATTTAATAACTCTTGAATCAAATATAGTGGTAGTTTGCGTTACTGCTCTAGATCAGGGGGTCGGCAACCTTGACCCACAAGATGTTTTGGAACGGCAATTCCCATGATGCGCGATCTAAACGAGGGGCTGAGCATTATGGCATATGATGTTCTAAAACAGATGGGGGGGGGGGCAAGGTTACTGACCTCTGCTCCACACAGTAACAAGAGACTACAAGTCGCTCTTCATTCATTGGCAGTGCACCAAACCAGAAGAATTATAGCCCGCAAAAACATCATGTAAAGCGATAGGGTGAATGAAACAGTCTTACAGGAGCCAGAAATTTATGGATAGTAAACACTTCAAAACGTCTCTAAATTATCTGATTGTGAGTAGACCTGAGGACATACCTCAATGCGTAATGGTGTCAACATGTAACATAATGACTATTTTACTTACATATTTATTTTCTGTTAATCTGTATATTTGTGTTGTTTTTTAATATCTTGCATTGTATTACTTTGTATTTCTGTAACAATTCAATGTTCTTGAACCCAGGACATACTTGAAAATGAGAAAAATCTTAATGTATCCTTCCTGGTAAAATACTTTATAAATAAAATCGTATTCTATTCAACTCTCAATTTGGACAATTGGGGGGGGGGGGGGTTCTGAACAGATGGATTAAAGACACAAAAATGTTATATTTTGGGGCCCAAAACTGAAGAGAATGCAGATTTCACCAAAAAGGTCCTATCCAGCTCTAACTTTTCTGTCAACTTCTCATTGCTACTTTAGGCTAGGGTCAGACTGAGGCAGTGCGAACGCGCGTTCTGGCGCACATAATCACGGCCGCACTAGCAGCAGATGACGGGCAATGACAGCCAATATACGAAGTACGGTCGCACAAAAGTCCGGCCGCGCAACGCAAGTGGAAAATGAACGCATTTTTTCAAGAACGTTAAACCGCTGGTACTGACGTACAGAGTGCGCTGCGGCCGCATGGCAGCGTGTGTGCGTGATTAGGAGATGTCAGACGCTGCTAGTGTGCGGCCAACATAACGTTCAAACAGCCGGATTTCCCTAGACTTCTTTTCACCCCATCGTCATGAAATACGTCCAGAATTGCGCATCGTCTGACCACTTAAGCGTATTCCGTGAAAAAATGCGTGCGCACGCATCGACGTACATTTTGACGGTGGCCGCAGAAAATGCGCTCATCTGTCCCTAGCCTTAAAGGATACTCTATAAATGTAAAGTGGTCAGGATTAGTAAAGAGGTCAGGATGTGAGGAGCTCCTCCCCTATCCCCCCCTCAGCCTGCCCATTTTTGAAAAAGCCCTGAGTGAAGTGGAGGAGTTTCCTCCACCCCATCCAACATCACCAGCAGCCGGGGAAATTAAATTTCACAGCTGACCGTTACCAATTGGTCACCATCTACGAGACCAATCGCAGTCTGTGCAGGCGCTGCGGGACTTGCGTATGTAAAGTTTGCAAGTCCCATTGCGGTGTGCAATTTGCATTCCCTACGCTATGCAAGGGAGGGGAAATTGCACAGAAATAACACCGGGACCTCCGGGTTCGGGAGTTCCTGAGCAGAAGAGAAGCTGGGCACGGCGAGAGAGAAAAAGGTGATTCTTATTTTTGGTGTTTTTAATTAAAAAAATTGGGCAGAGGCTGTCAGTAACCTCTGCCCAATTATTTAAGGGCAAACAAAAAGGACAATATTTTTCGGTACAGTGTTTCTTTAACACACTCTAAAAATCCCTTCAACAAGTCCCCTACTCACCTCACATCCGACGGAGGAGACGGCAAAGTGATCCACTATTTGGGAACAAATAGTTCCCAGTCTCCCTCTACGCTTACTGAAAGGGAGGGGGGGCGTCTGTCCAAGATGCATAGATCTCAATGGAGTCCTACGGACTCCAGGAGCTGATACTTGCCGCAGAGCTGCTGCAAGTATCATTTTGCGCTAGGCTTCCTCCCAAGGCTTGGTGCTAACAAAAAGCCTACCTCGGAACAGATACAATCTTAGCACCAGAACAGGGCCTCTGGAGGGTCAAGGTTGCCGACTACTGCATTTGGGAGAACACACCACAGCTATGGTGTCCACAACAAAATCAACCCCGGCACAAAAGCGTACTATTGCACATGGTTTCTCAGATTGGACCTTGCCGAGCAGGATATCCACATGTCAACAAAACAGGACAAGAAAACCTCATAGGGTTGGTCTGGTTTTCTTTTGAGGCTCTCACTAGCCTCTGGCAAGAAGTGGCCACTTGAAAGAGTTGGGAAATAATATCAATCAGGACTAAAAGACAGGTTTCTTTTATACTACTGTACTAGTCAAGTAGGCGACATTCATGCAAACACTACACAATCTAAATATGAACGGTGAACACACAGGCCATAGTCTATATCTTGGAGCAGGGATCTCAAACTCTGGCCCCCCAGATGTTTCTGAACTACACCTCCCATTATCCTCTGGCCATTTATTGCATTCAAAGAATTCTGGGATTTGTAGGCAATATACATCTGGGGGGCCAGAGTTTGAGATCCCTGTGAGGATCCCTTCTCGCTTTCCTTGACCTGGGGCTATGCAAAGTGTGAAAAGGAAACACAGCAGATTAATACATGAGGCATGGTAATCTGACACCATGATCACTTCAAAAGAATCAAAGTAAAAGTTCATAATAATGCACCCACATTCTTCTCACGAAAAAAGCTGCATAGGGACACTTTCCCAGATTTAATGTATCCCTGGCTCCCATGTTTTACTTTTGTATTTCACAATCCTGCAAATAAATATTTTGCAACAGGAAGGTGCCGAAACAAAAAAATACAATAGGTCTGTTCAAGACCATATGGGTTATTCAATAAATGAAAAACATGCCACAGAATTGCACCGAACGGTGAACTGCACCGTACAGTGCAATTTCCTGGCAGATAGTCTATTCAGAAAGCTGTCATTTCACCAGATACTGGTGAATTGACAGCAAATACGGTGCAGATTGCTACAATTCGGCAGACTCAAAATTGTCCAATAGAGAATTAAAGGTTAATCTATTCAGATAACAACAAACTGCACCGAAATATCAGCGAAATGCCCTGAATTCACTGGTAAACGATGAAATGGTTTCTGACTTGGAAATACAGATTTAATTTTGATTTCAGTAAGTAACAAATATGACATTTAAAACGCTCCGTTGGGTCTCAATTCCGGGATATAGCCCATTTAAGAGGTTTTAGGATATGTATATGAAATGGAGCGCGTGGCACTCCGAGCAGCTAATTAAGGTAGTACGTCGAGCAATTATAGGGGTTGGCAAACCTGAGAGTGAAACATACGCCAATATGAAATTACTTCTAGCAATTAAGTACTAAGACCACCAATGGCAGACCTGAAGGTGATTGCAATATTGCTGGGCTTGCAGCTGGGATACACCAAGTACTGCGGCTTCCTGTGTGTGTGGGTCAGTCAGGCTAGATCCTCACACTACAACAGAAGCGACTGGTCTCCGAGTGAAACTCTACGTCCCGGGGGAAAGTATGTCCAAGCACAGTCCTCTGGTTGATCAAAGTAAAATTCTTCTGCCCTCTTTACAGATCAAACTCGGCCTTATGAAGAATTTTGTAAAGGGATCGAGAGGCTTTTAAGTACGTGAGAGACAAATTTCCACGACTGAGTGTGGCTAAAGATATGGAAGGAATCGTCATTGGACCTCAAATTCGTGAACTTCATGCGGATGAAAACTTCAAGTTAGTCCTCCATGGCAATGAGCAACCAGCTTGGGAAGCCTTTAACCCCTTCATTATCAAGTGATATTCCAAACATCCATTGCCAGACACCAGGGTTTTTGTAAAATTATTACTATATAAGTAAAAATTATTAGTCATTACTATAAATAATGTAACTGGCCAGTAGATAGGAGGTTTGAGCTGCAGGTCTATTTATTTCCCTGCATCAGCTGCTGAAAGTCCGATCTTTCAGAGCATTCATCAGCTGATTTTACAGTTGCCCAGAGAGCTAAAACTTTGAAGGCACCTTCTGCAGCCCAAAAGCAAACGACATTCGTTTACAGAAAGTTAAATTAATTTGATTTTGTGCTGCAGATAGAGATCTCAATAATCGGGGCACCACATGTTGCCTTTGAAGCCCAAGATATCTCGGTAGTGAAGGGGTTAAAAGAATGGGCATGGCTTCTTGGGTAACCGAAGAGCTGGAGATTATGTGGAGCTTGTAAGCAACCTTCTAGACAAGTATCATCGCTAAGGCTGCAACATGTCCCTCAAAATGCACTTTCTCCACTCTATTTCAGGTAGTAATTGCAATTCCTCGGTTTTATCATTTTGTTTGTTTTACGATTGATTGAAAATAACTTTCATTTTACATTGAAGTTGTAGAATAATACGGTCGAAAATTACTTTTCTCTATAATATATGTAGAGGAAGAAGTTGTGTATCTCCAATTTAAAAAAAAAAACACGTAAACATTTTTTTTCTACCCAAAATTTCTAAATTTTAACTTTCATTCAGGAAACAAAAGTTTTTTTGTTGAGTATTGTTTTCGGTGGTTCATTGACAGGTTTAAACAGGCGAATCCCATAGGATTGAACTGTAAAAAAAATATTGGTTTTATCTTATTCAACCATTTATTCTTTTAATTTTCAGTAAAAATATCTTTATATTTATTGGAACATCTTTACATAATTTATAGATTTTGACGAAATTCATTTCCAATTTTTTTATAAGGCTTTTTTTTTTTTTAAAAAAAAGGAGCTTTATGTTTTAGACAAATCTTAATGCATTTTTAATGGTTTAAACACCTAATTAGCAAAGTTCAGTGTTTTTTTTTTCCTTCTTTAGTTTGGCGGCTCCTTGTTCGGCACACGTCAGGGGACCCTGCAGTGAAACTATTCACCGCAGGGCCGGCGATATGGAACTGGCAAAAGCGAAGCAAGGTTCGCTGAACCAGAAACCACTGAAATTTCGGTGCTTTGTTAATAACCCCTCATGTGATATTTAAAACTATCATAACCTGATGCTACTATAACTTTGATACAGGTATATTCCTAGTATGGAACGCAAGTATGAATGCCATGGTGCCAACATGTACACATACACATATATAATCACACACACACACACACACCATTGGTATGTGCCTATCTAGCATATCATTGCTTTCCATATTTGTGCAACTTCTCGTCCTGCATGTAACCTAATAAAAAGGTTAATATAAACACTGCCCCCCCAACTGGAGAATTAAAAAGAATAAAAAAATGACCTCTGGCCCACTTTCCCAATAACTCTTAGAGCCGTCATATGAGGTTGGGGATACATGAGTGCACCAAGTACATCCGTTGTGATCCACCCCACGTCCGTCGTAGCGTTACGATGGAGCGACTGGGAGGACCACATGGTGTAACATGCGTACTACGATCGCATGTTACGACGGGTGTGCAGTTTTCCTCCACGTCGAGCCGCTACAATGGACTGTAGATAGGAGGCTCCATTTTGTACAGCTGTGCGTGTGTGTGTGCACAGCAAGGTAGCCACACGGGCGTCTACGCAGAAAAGAAGTCATGTCTCCTGGACATTATTTCTGCTCTCGAGTAGCCCCAGCCTTATTGATTTGAGTTGTACCAGTAGGAGCTGTAACAGCTACAGGCAGTGGCGTCACTGATGAGTCTATAGGACTCAATGGAGACAAGTGAGACCCTGTGCAAACTCACATTGGCAGCGTTTTGCCAGGGAGTGTCAGAAGGACACGTGGAACGATATGTTCCCAACATTCTGTTGCATACGGACAGAGGAGGTGACGGAACACGCTGTCATCTACATCATTGGGACCATAGGTAAGCAAAAGGATTATTTGACATAATCATGTTAAAATCATTTAACACCAGGGTCTACGAGCTGTAATCATTCTTGAAAACCGGCTCGGGCAGAAGCTCACGAGTAATGCTGGAATAACTCACCATCCAGAAGCTGCATCATCTACAGCAAATTACTTGCTCTGTAACGTCAACAAAATGTGAGTTTTGACTTTTCACCATAAAGCAATAAAAACCTGCCGCCCTGCATGCAAAATATCTCATCTCTCCACGATCCGTCGCTAGAAAATACCTGAACATACAGACAGAAAACGAATTTTACAGAAAACACCAAGAGCAAATTTGATAACGTGAACTGAAAGAAACACAATCTACAAGTGTATTATACTGTCTAGACAGAGGGTGCCATTTGCTAGGATTTTAAGCTTTGCCAGTGAATGGAAACTCCCCCTTTATTTTTTGCAATATCCTTTCAGAAACAGAGACCTAGATAGTTTGATGGATGAGCATCAAGCGCTGTATAAAAGGCCCTTAGGCTCCAAGGCCAGACAAGATCATTAGCCACACGCTGAGCAAATTCAAGTTGTGCCCTGCTCCTCTCCTCAAAGAGATGACAAATATGATATTTTTTTCCCCCCATTAAGTAATATTTACCAAAAGGTAATTTACATTGTTTATGCATAAAGAAAAGCTTATAGTAACACAACATTTATAATCAGGATTTAAAAAAAAAAAAAAAAAAAAAAATGATGGTTTAATTTTGTAATACAAGGCACGTAATGCCAGGGCATCTCCAGGCTTCGCTTTGCTCTGTGGGAGCTGCCATCTTTAAAGTCCTCTTTGGAAGAAAACACAAGCTGTCCAATCAAATCTTTCAGCGGTAGACAGACACTTGTGTGCATTCACAAAACCCGGAGGACTGGGCGTCTCAAATCCATGCTATGAGGTGTTTTTCTGGCCAATAACTTTGTGCCGTCTTCAGCTAGATAAACAAAAATAAAAAAAATGCCACATGTTGAAGGTGAATTCAATATGGCGGCACTCGCAATAGCAAGGAGAGCACGACAAGGTCTTTGGGCATTATTTTGTACTGTATACACATGCACAAGTTTCCAGAGCAGCTTTGGAGCTTTCCTATGCTATAATGCACATAGCACCAGCTTTGTAATACTGCCCTAACTTAACCAGAGCTGTTGTAAACCTAGCAACTCCATAGACTACAATGGCTCTGGTAAGTTTACAACAGCTCTGGTTAAGTTAGCACCAGCTATGTAATACTGCCTATAGTATTCAATGGATTAAAGAAAAAAGGCAGTTCTCCTTTAAAATAGAAAGCCCTGAAGCAATCAATATTACAGGCTGAACCTCAATGCAACTGTAACTAAAAAGGAACCCATCTGGGGCTTTACTGGTAATAGGATTTCAACTTCCTGTCATTGCAGGATACAAGCAGTGGGCCTTAAATTGAGCGCTTGTTATTGTTAGCGCAGGACGTCAATATTGTATACAATATCCATTATGTTCGTGAAAATAATGACATTAACAATCATGTCACTTAGTAAAAGTCACCTATTGGCTGCATGGGGAATGTGTAACACTCATGGATCTATTTAACTTTGTTCAAGGGCTCAATTTGATGTGAAGGGAGCTACAAGCAATGCTCAATCACTGGTAGCTTTTTCAAAAAAGGTCTATGAAGAGACCTTAGAGATACACACCTGTCCAGTTTGTAATAAGTCTGAGGCCATTCTGAACCAACAGCTATGCCCAGATGGCAAAAGGAAGCTCCCGTACAGGTAATGTTTACTTAAGCTGACTTTTTCTTGGGCCACTGGACACCGACTTGTACACGTGGCACTCGGAGGGCAAAGAAAGCCATTGGATTCTAGTGCTTTCTCGCAAGTGTCCACCTCGCAGTCGTGCGATTGCTGCCGCTTACAGGAAGCTAGCGTCATGTTACATCCATCGACCAAACGAGACAATTTATAAAGAAAGTTTAAAAACAGGAAAGGGTCAATGTTTAACCCCTTCGTTGCCCCCTTCCCACTTTATCCCTAGAATATCCGTAAGAAAACTGTACTTGCTGGAATAAAGCGACACGGCATCAACCAACCGAGTGGATCAAGCCTGAAGGTTTTTCCAGGGTGGGATCAGACATATGCAAGAGTCGGAAAAAAAAAAATACTGTAAGCCAGTGTTTCCCAAACCTGTCCTCGGGACCCACAACCAGGCCAGATTTTGCAGATCTCCTTGGGGAAAAGCAAGACTGAATCCTGCAATCACTGAGCAGCAAATCAGATCACCTGTGCTGTGCTTCACATATCCGGCAAACCTGGCGAGGCAGAGGGTCCTGAGGACAGGTTTGGGAAACACTGCTGTAAGCCAAACATTTCTATGTAAATTTGTGTAGAATAATGTAAGGATTTAGGAGTCCGGGGGAAAGTTTTAGAACCCAGAGACTTCCGGTGTGTGTTAAGCCCGGTGTTGGTTTATGGTTTGTATCATTCCCATTACAAGTGACATTTTATTTAGACCGGATGAGCGTTAAACCATTGCAATGAATGACAGCACAGGCTATCATGTGGTCTTTAAATTAGTGCTTGACAAATTTGCTTTGAATCTAGGAGCCAGCTACAAAAGTTAGGAGCCAATGTTCCAGCGAGGATTCGCCTTTATCAAGGTATACCGTGGTAAAGGCGAATCCTTATCGAAACGTTGGGAGCCGGTTTGTACTGACCCAAATTATGATTTTAGCTGCTTCTATTTTTTTATCCCTTTGTTACCTGGTGCTTCTTGCTGTTAGGTAGGTATTTTTTGTGCATGTGGGTCTTTTGGCTACTTTGAGCCTAGAAGTGTAGACCGTTGCTTCTAATATCAGTTTGGAGATATATATATATATCAGTGGCAAGAAAAGTATGTGAACCCTTTGGGGTTACGTGGAGTTTTGCATGAATTGGTCATAAAATGTGCTCTGATCTTCATCTAAGTCACAACAATTTGAAAAACACAGTCTGCTTAAAATAATACAACAAACATTATATGTTTTCATGTGTTTATTGATCATAACATGTAAACATTCACAGTGCAGGGTGGGAAAAGTATGAACCCCTAGCCTAATGACTTCTCCAAGAGCTAATTGGAGCCAGGAGTGAGCCAACCATGAGTCCAATCAGTGTGATATTATTGGATGTGTTGCTGAAAGCTGTCCTGCCCTTTAAAAACACACACCAGTTTTGGCTTTACTGGTTTCAAGAAGCACTGCATGATGTGAACCATGCCTCGCAGAAAAGAGCTCTCAGAAGACCTATGATCAAGAATTGTTGACTTGCATGAAGCTGGAAAGGGTTACAAAAAGTATCTCCAAAAGCCTTGATGTTCATGTGTCCATGGTAAGACAGATTGTCTACAAATGGAGAAAGTTCAGCACTGTTGCTACTCTCCCTAGGCGTCCTGTAAAGATGACTGCAAGAGCACAGCGCAGAATGCTTAATGAGATAAAGAAGAATCCTAGATTGTCAGCTAAAGACTTACAGAAATCTCTGGCAAATGCTAACATTTTTGTTGACACATCTACAATAAGGAAAACATTAAACAAGAATGGAGTACATGGGAGGACACCACGGAGGAAGCCATTTGAAGTTTGCAAAAGAGCACCTGGATGTTCCAGAGCACTACTGGCAAAAAATTCTGTGGACAGATGAAACCAAAATTGAGTTGTTTGGAAAAAACACACAACGCTATGTGTGGAGAAAAAAAAGGCACAGCACACCTACATCAAAGCCTCATCCCCACTGTAAAACATGGCGGAGGGAGCATCATGGTTTGGGGCTGCATTGCTGCCTCAGGGCCTGGACGGATTGTTGTCATTAATGAAAAAATGAATTCCAGAGTTTATCAAGACATTTTGCAGGAAAACTAAGACCATCTGTCTGCCAAATGAAGCTCCGCAGAGGATGGGTGATGCAACAGGGCAATGACTCAAAGCATACAAGTAATTCAACAAAGGAATGGCTTCAACAAAACAAAATACGCCTTCTGGAGTGGCCGAGTCAGAGTCCTGACCTCAACCTGATTGAAATGCTGTGGCATGACCTTAAGAGAGCGATTCACACCAGACATCCCAAGAATATTGCTACACTGAAACAGTTTTGTGAAGGAGTGGTCCAAAATTACTGCAGATCGTTGTGCAGGTCTGATCTGCAACTACAGGAAACTTTTGGTTGAGGTTATTGCTGCCAAAGGAGGGTCAACCAGTTATTAAGTCCAAAGGTTCATATACTTTTTCCACCCTGCACTGTGAATGTTTACATGTTCTGTTCAATAAACACATGAAAACATATGTTTGTGTTGTATTATTTTAAGCAGACTGTGTTTTCAAATTGTTGTGACTTAGGCTAGGGTCAGACTGAGGCAGTGCGAACGCGCGTGCAGCCGCACATAATCACGGCCGTAGTAGCAGCAGATGCTGGGCAATGATGGCCAATATACGAAGTACGGTCGCACAAAAGTGCGGCCGCGCAACGCAAGCGTCAAACAAACGCATTTTTTCGAGAACGTGAAACCACTAGTACTGACGTACAGAGTGCGCTGCGTCCGCTAGCGGCGTGTGTGCGTGATTAGGAGACGTCAGACGCTGCTAATGTCCGGCCAACATAACGTCCAGACCCAAAAAGTGTTTTATTGATGATCCGTACAAAATCACGGATGAAACTGCGCATCGTATGACCGCTATTGCGTATTCCGTGAAAAAATACGTCCATTCGTTCGAACGCACTTTTTCACGGACAACGTGAAAAATGCGTTAGTCTGACCCTAGCCTTAGATGAAGATCAGAGCACATTTTATGACCAATTCATGCAAAACGTAATAACAATGTGTGTGTGTAATACATACATACACATCTCATATTATTTATTTGTGTTGTTAACATCTGTAAATTGTGACGTGATATTGTTTTAGGCTACGGTCAAACGAACGCATTATTCGCAGCGACCGTCAAAAAGTGCACCCGAACGCATTGACGGATTTTTTTCACGGAATGCGTGAAAACGGTCAGACGATGTGCATTTTCGTGCGTGTTTTTTACGGATCGTCAATAAAACACTTTTTGCATCTGGACGTTATGTAGGCTGGACATTAGCAGCGTCTGACATCACCTAATCACGCAAACACGCCGCTAGCGGACGCAGCGCACTCTATACGTCAGTACTAGTGGTTCTGCGTTCATTTTACACTTGCGTTGCGCGGCCGGACTTTCGTGCGGCCGTACTTTGTATATTGGCCGTCATTTGCTGCTACTGCGGCCGTGATTAAGTGCGCCTAAACGCACGTTAAAAATGCGTTAGTCTGACCCCAGCCTAATTTGTTATTTTCTTTGCTCTGAAACAGACACTATATTTACATTAAATGTAGGAGACAGGAAGAAAACATTGAAGCCAACTAGATGCTTTTAGATACCAAAGACTGCTTTTAGATTTGTGTAAAATAACCTGGAAATTTAGGAGCCAGGAGTAAAATTCTAGGAGCCAGTGGCTACCAGGCTCCTGGCTTTGTCAAGCCCTGCTTTAGGAGATTAAAACACAAAAACGTATGCAACTCATCACAGGAAAGAATTACATAAGAAAATAAAAAGGCACCATAAACAGCAACATGTATCGACACGAGAGGACGCAGTGGACACCAGAGGACTGAACTTCAGGAAGGCAGCAGCGCAGGAATGTTGAAATAGGCAAAAAAGGAAAAGACAACCAGTGGGTGGGGAGACGGGGCCCGACGCAAGCTACTGCTGGCTCAGCTCTCTGATCACCACGTGTCTGTCACAATCCACACCAACCGACCAAACAGGGACTCTGCGCACCAAGGACAACTCAGGCTCCTCCAACCTGACCTTCGATTCAGTATTTATGACATGCTGCACTTTCTCTTACAAAACAACAAGTGGCGATGGTAATTAAAATGTTTAAACGGGACAAATGCAGCTTTTGTGGACTCCGCTTCAATGACTTATGTAAAACGTCTTTAAATAACCATAGGAATAAAAGTTTAGACAGAAAACATGCAGTGCAACATCACATTTATTCACCTTGGATCATTGATTGGGTTAGCTTTTATAATAGAAAAAATACAAGACAACCACCAAGAGAAAAAAAAAATACAGAATAATGATAAAAGTAACACATCCATGACATCCCATAAAATAGAATATAAAAAAAAAAAAAAAAAGGAGAGCTAAAACCTTAACATTTGCCAATATTTACACTGGAAGAAAACTTTAAAAAGACAACAGACCCAAGAGGCATAGAGGGTCCTTCTCGGAGTGCACAAAGTAAAGTGATCGTTACATATTTATAATTAAAAATCAACAAACCCTAAATTATTTGCAGATTACAAACTGCATTTGATTACAAAAAGGAGTAAAAAAAGGGATCAACTATCCACGAAAATGTATTTCATCTGTCCTCTTAGGTGTATCAGTATCATGCAAAGTTGGGGCCTATTATTGTTGAATATTCTATATAAGCAAACAACACATAAAAACGACCCGAGTTAGGTATTACACCCAAAATAATATATCAAAGAACAAAAACTTGGTAGCAAAACAGTTACTAGGCAGGGAGCCTCGATACAATCTTTAATGGATATCTGAAAACAAATGATCACACAGGACAGAGTTTGACTCTGCAAATTGAGCAAGGTTGGGTTAGTAGTCACTTCTTAGGCCCCGTTCACACTGTGCGATTTGAAAGTCGCGCAATTTTCATATTCGCGACATGGTGCGTTAAGGTCGCGCGACACTGTTTTGTGCGATTTTTGCAAAGCACCACCAATGCAGATAGCAAATCGCAAAAAAAGGGTCATGTATCTGCGACATGCTTCTGCGACGCGCGGCAAGAGGTGAACAGCTCCATTGAAATGCACTGTAGAAGCTACACAGCGCGACGTCGCGCGGATTTTGCTGCGATAAAATCGCACAGTGTGAACAGGGCCTTAAGTTATACGTTGTCGTGTGTGTGATCAATTTTTTCAGATATCCATTAAAGATTGTATCGAGGCTCCCTGCCTGGTATTGTTTTTGCTACCAAGTTTTGTGCTTTTTTGAAATATTCTATATACCAAGGAACAGGAGGCTATTACTGGCCTGTGTAAGACGCGGCTTTAACAACTGAGGGCCTGGCCGGGACCGGAAAAACAAAACGGTTTTACTGTAACTGAAAATAGGAAGTGACTGAAGGAAGCCGAGATACAGCTGCCAAGGACAAACCTCGGTAACCACAGCTGTCTACGCCATAAAACCCCACACCTTACCAACAAGCACAGGGCTGACACTGCCGGGGCATCACTGCACAATTATTACCAGATCCAAGGGATATCATACCAGCTGCACTTTTTAAAGAAAGACCGTCAAGCCACATCACTGATATCATGCAGAAAATCCTTTTGGCAGAGGCAAAAAAAAAACCAACAGATTAAATCATTAACAGTGGAGAGTTCCTGTTTGGGAACATCTGTTACAAGGTTTCACATTGCTATCATTTAGAGCAGATCTCTCCGGATGTTTTGAAACTACATCTCCCGTGATGCTCACACGCATATGAAGTTATTGAGAGAGCGGCAGGGTCTTCTGATGTTGCAACTGCGACAAACTGGCGTATAAGCAAACCCCATCCCAAAGCACTTCACAAAAGTAGAATCCAAAAAGCAGCTGACGAAGATTCACAGTGAAGCTTCTCCTGCTGTAGTTTAAATTATTTTGTGAAGCGCAGGCGTTTGAGGTCATCACAAGACCAGCTGGTTTTTTTCACCAGGTGTTTGAAATATCGTCAAACACTGGCACTTTCTGAATAACCCTCATACCATTGGTGGATCCAACCAGGTGTTTATACGGCAAAAAAAAAAAAAAAGCATTTAAGCAGTGGAAAACAGGCCAAGATCTGTCGTGAGCATTGTACACCACCGGATTTTCTCGCAATTACAATCAATACCACCACTAGACCTTAATGAAAAAAGCTATAAACTAACCAGAGCCGTTTTAAACTTACCAGAGCCAATATAGTCTGAGTTAAGTTTACAGCCGCTCTAGTTAAGTTTGCACCAACTACGGAATATTACACGTAATGATTCTAGGATCACTTGCCTACCTATGGCTAGGGTCAGACGAACACATTTTTTTGCATCATCCGTAAAAAAGTGCGTCCGAACGCATGGACGTACTATTTCACGGAAGACACGATAGCGGTCATATGATGCGCAATTTCGGCCGTGATTTCAGAAGGATCCAAACCAGAAAACTTTGGGTGTCTGGACGTTATGTTGGCCGGACATGAGCAGCGTCTGACGTCTCCTAATCACACACACACCCGCCGCTATGCGGACGCAGCGCACTCTGTACTAGCGGTTTGACATTCTTGCAAAAATGCACTCGTTTGCCGCTTGCGTTGCGCGGCCTAACTTTCGTGCGTGGGCCTGCGTTGGACGTCATTTGCTGCTACCACAGCCGTAATAAGGTATGGCTAAAGGCACGTTCGCACTGTGTTCGTCTGACCCCAGCCTAACCTGTTGATTTAGGAGCCAGAGGTATTCTATGATCCCTCAGCTACATGGCATGTGGATTTGGGTGCCAGAGGTCATCATTCTAAGATCGCCTATCTGGCCTCTGCATTTGTCAACACTTGCAATGAACAGGTCTGATGCACAAGACATTATTCTATGTATTTACCTGCAATATCATGCCTTTATTGTGAATATAATCAAGGCTTGCGTCTGCAGCCGTCAACAGAGATTCGAAATAGAAGTAAAACACTTTCCAGCTATCCACAAATTTGGGCTTGAAAAAGTCACGTCAAACCTGAAAACCAACTACAGGCTAGTTTCCAAAGTGTAAATTTAACCAGTGCTATTGTAAACAAAACAACGCCACAGACTGTAATAACTCCGGTAAGATTACAACAGCTCTGGGTAAATTAACATCAACATTGGAATAGGTCCTGTAGATGGTTGAGTTTACACCTAAGTCGGAATAAAGCCACATGTACTTTTAAGAATCAGGTTAACTGTGTGTAGCAGGGCCGGATACATTTGCTCAAAAACTACAAGCCAGATGCACAATTTTATAAACCGGGAAATGTTTTATATATACAGCAGTGAACAACAAACCAAAAGGCCTGGGTAGCGCTGGCTCCTAAATATATAATTAGCTATGGGACAGCAACCTTGACCCTCCAGATATTTTACAACTACATTTCCCTTAAGGCTCAGACAAACAATGGAGTACCCGAGCATCATGGGAGGTGTAGCTGCAAAACATCTTGAGGGCCAAGGTTGCTGAACCCCCTGCTCTGGTCAAATCTAGAGGTGAATGAATACATGGCTCCTAAAAGTGTATAGTTGGTGCATAGGTTTTCTGCCCCCTAAGGGAATCAGTGATTACGTTCTAGATTAGGGGTCAGCAACCATGGCTCTACAGATGTTTTTGAACTGCATTTCCCATGAGGCTCTAACAGCGTAATGAGGGGCTGAGCATCAAGGGAGATCTAGTTCGAAAACATCTGGGAGGACCAAGGCTGCTGACCCCTGCTCTAGATACTTTGTGAAGAATAATGTGTACATATTAAAGGCGGCAGATGTAACATTCTAGGAGCCTGGGTTTTTCAAGGATTGCGGTTGCAACCAACACATCCATGATGGCAGCCATGTACGCTTGTGGCCAAGGTGAGCGTAAAGGTTCATACCATGAAAGGCCACATGCAGCACAACTAACTATTCCTGCGAGAACATCACAACCAAACACAGGAGCACGGAAAAGACCAGGATAAATAGAGAACTGGAAATGCCAATAATATTTATATATACACCCACAAGCCGTCCATTTAAATGGCTGTAAAGGGACACAAAAGACAAATTAAATAGAGTATCCAGGAAGGCAACATCACACGAATGGGACAAATACATAGAACATTAAGAATAACTTCTCTTCCCAGCTGCGGATAAACTACAACTCCCTTGATGCTTTGCCAGGAAGAGAGAAAGGGGCTCAGCTGGTAACACTTTTATGGAAGGCTATATTAAGTGGCGCTACTGGGCAATATCAGGCTTGAGATGGGCAAACAGTAGCCACCACCTTCCACCAGCCGTTATAGAGCAGTGACTCTGGCAAAGCATCATGGGGTATGTAGTGAAGGTGTGAGTTGTGAAGGGAGAGCAGATGTTAGCCAACCATGCCATGGGTAAGGAGAGGGAAGTCTCGGTACAGACGTGCCAGGGGAAGCCAGTGTCACAAAGCCTGCCATGTCTGAGAGCAGCACCCCCTCCCTCCCCAGCCCTGAAGAGATCATGGTGCAGGGCAAAGGTACAAGGGGGCAGAGCAGAGCCCAACGTACCCATATGCCTTCCCTGCATGCTGGCACCAGACAATGCCACTTCTCCCATACCTACAACTGCACGCATGCAAGGCGACCTTTGATATTCCAGCTGTGCTGGACTACGTTTCCCATCATGCTCAGCCTGCTACAGCGCTGCCTCCTCTCCCTGCAGACCCCGAGGCTGGGAACAATGCCAAGGCATGGGGGGGGGGGGCAGGAAAGAGCCGGGGTGTTCAGACATGGCACTGCCAGCAGGCACCACGCACACCTCCCACCCACCCCCAGACTGGGAACAATACCCGAGCATGTGGTGCTGCGAGATGCATGCAGGGAATCCCCACCACCACCCATGGGCGCCTCGTACCCCAACTCCCTTCCCCCGGGCAGGTCACCCCGTGGCTACTCACCGGCATGGAGCGTGTCCCGGTGCAATATGGCAGTGAGGGTGGGGGCGGAGAGGGGGGGGGGGCGATGTGTCAGGGATCAGCAGCTGCTCCCTCCATCCGCGCGCACAGGCAACGCCACCAAATCCCCCACCGAGTCGCCATGGCAACGAGGCGCCCAATGGAACGACCTCCTACCCGCCCTCGGGCTCCGCCCCTCTCTCTTTGCTTTTGAACACGCACACACGCTAGGCCGCTGACACGCCCACGCCTGGCTCTCAGACCACACCCACTATCTCACCCCCCTGTCACATCCACACGCGGATATGCCAGGGGAAGCCATTTTGCGTGAGGGCAGCCCGGCGTGTCGTGGAGGGAGGGGGTAGTAGTGTCTGGCCTCCGCGTCCTGTTTAACGTGTTAGGAGAAAAAAAAGCCCGCGGCACCTTAGCTGTCCCCTCCCGCACACTTCCTTACCCGCGGGGGGACGCCCTTATGCGCCGTGTCGTGTTACGGGCATACCGGTACTCTGCGGCGATATCAGCGGCCTTCTTCATTAACACTGCCGGGAGAGAGCGGGGGGCACGCGGGCTGGAGCGGTGACGCGGGAAAAAAAAAAAGGAGGAGGGGGGTGCTCCACATGCTGGGGTCACGCGATGCTGCGCGTTTCCATGGCGACGGTGGACAGCGTGAGCGCGCCAGCCGGGGCTGCTTCCTCCTCTGCTTACGTCATCAGGGTGGGAGCGCCTCGTCAGCGTCCGGCGGAGGAGGCACGTGGCCGCTGCGGGTTAACCCATCCGGCTCCGGAAGCCAGGTGGTAGCAAAGTGCAGCTCCTGCTGTAACACGTCCCCTCCTCACTCCCTGCAGGCAGAAATCAGGGGTCAGTCACCTTGGCCCGCCAAATGTTTTTAGGACTACATCGCCCATGATGCCCAGCCACTCATATGGTTGGCAGAGACTGGTGGGAAATGTAGTTCCAAAACAGCTGGGGGGGCCAAGGTTGCTGACTCCTTTATTATTTAATAACACCTGGAAAGCTGCATTTTAAATTATTAAGGATGGAGGGGGTGAGTGTGCGCAGGGAGGGCCACCTGCCCAGTGTCGGCAACGTGCCAGGGAAATCCGAAACACCGGCTAAGGTGCGTTTCATCGTGACAAACGTTGGCATTTTTTTATTTTTGAGAAAGTATTTTACCAGGAAGGATACATTGAGATTTCTCTTGTTTTCACATCAGGGAAACCAACACCGGTCACGGGGCAGGAGAAGCCCTCCAGGGGATCCCCCGTTGTTCTGCTACCTCACTTGTGAAACTCCGGCATTTGTAGCCTTTGCCACAGTGGCGAACACCGGCGTTTTGCCGAATAACTCCCCAAAATCAAGATGAGACAACCTTGGTCCTCTATTATTATGTTATTCAGAGAGAGCTGAAATGGCGCCGAACTGTGAATTTCCCCATATGGTGACATTTCGGGGCCATGTGGCTATTCAGAGAGCAGGCAGTTTGCCAAATTTTGGCGAACTGCCAGCAAGTACGGTGCCGGTTCAACGGCAGTGAAATCCCCATAGAGAAGCAATGGTTCAGCTATTCAGAGACACCGAACAGCAGTGAAAAGTTGCCGAATTGCCCTGCTGTTTGGTGGTTTAATTCGGCAGGTTTATTCTGGAGAATCCCATAGGCTTCAATGTTAAAAATATTCCCGTTTAAATTCTATATCTAATAAAATGTTTATTCCTTTAATCTGCAGCAAAAAGTCTCTTGATTTGTTGGGGTTTTTTTTTAAATCTTTTAGGCATTTTTTTGGATTTTTTCGTCAATTTTTTTTATTTTTTAAAAAAGTCATTTTTTCTGTGACAGCCCTTTTTATTATCATTCATTGGATCTTAGGCTGGGGTCAGACGAGCGTAGTGTTCACGTCCGTGATTGCGCCTAAAACTACGTCCGTGATATTTGACAGAAAGCCCATTGGAGCCTGACACATGAAGTACGTCCGCACTGAACTGCGGACGCACAACGGCCGCGGCCCACGGACGCAAGGCAGGCAAGAACGTACAACCACTAGAACGGCCGCACAAAGTGCGCTGCGTCCGCAACGTCTGCATAGCTTTGTGTGTGAGTGATGGAACGTGGTCAGACGGACTGCATTTATACGTCCAGCATTTTTCACGGACAAAATGGTTTTGCTTTTTAATTTATTTTCTCTCCTACATCCGTCAAAATATACGTCAGTGAAAAAACGGACTGTCTGGTCACTACTGCGTCTTCCGTACTGACGTACGTCCGTGTGCACTGACGTACAGTCCGTAGAAATCACACTCGTCTGACCCTAGCCTTATGTGTTAATTTTAGACCTTTTCGTTCAGTAGTTTCTTTGCAAACAGCGTTTCACGCTAGGGTTAGACAAATGCATTCTGTGCGTGCGTGCACAACGGATGTACTTTCTGACTGACGACAAGGTAGTGGCCACACTGTCCGTTTTTGTGACTGACGTTTTTTTTGACTGATGTAGATGGGAAATAAAATTAATATGAAAAACCATTTTGTCCGCCTGACTTCGTTTCATCACTCAGACTCAAAGCTATGCGGACGTGGCGAACTCCGCATGTCCGTTCTAGCGGTTTTACGTTCTTGCCTAACTTACGTCCATTTCCCGCGTCCGTTGTGCGTCCGGACTTCTGTGCGCACGTACTTCGTGTGTGGTCTCGATCATAATTGTATGCTACCACGGACGTTAAAATGTGCGACAACACGGACGTGATCACTGCGCTCGTCTGACCCGAGCCTTAATTTATACATTTTCAATCGTATTGGTGTTTATGTTTTGTTTGTTTTTTTAACCCGTCCGGTGGCTTGTCAGCTTTCTCCTGCCGCTGGTCGGAGTTGTGTTCTGTGGATCGTTGACTTCGTTTGGCATGTTTGCGGTGAAGGTTCAGCGGGTTGGCGGTGGCATTCGGCGGCTGATTCCCTGCACAGGGTAGGGAAATTTGATTCCCCAAAGTGCAGGGAATGAGAGAGCACCAAGTGACATTTTGGTGCTCTCTGAATAACATTCTATGTTTTGGGATCCTCTGCTACTTGCTGAACCCTGCGCTAAAAGGACAATGTAACACCGACAGACCAAGTTCCTGCAAATAATTTTGACTATCTTCTATTTTTTGGTAAAAAGCGGCTGTTCTCCCAATTGCTTGTGTGTGTATACTTTAAACACCGATACAAACTGTTGCCAGTTAGAATCTCCAGGGTTTTGGGAACTCACTAGTACGAGAGCATCAAAATGAAATAAAACTTTATTGTAATGAGTGAAAAAGCAGTCGCAAAACTTGTCAGTCACACAGACCCAGGACAAAACAAAAATGTCTAAAAAAAAAAAACAAGCGCACTTAAGGCTGGTGTCAGGCGAGCGCGTTTTCTACGAACTGTGAAACGTGCAGTACGGACGCATTTTTTGACGGAAGACGCAGTAGTGGCCACACAGTCCGTTTTTGTGACTGACGTATATTTTTGACGGATGTAGGAGGAAAAATAAATTAAAACGAAAAAACATTTTGTCCGTCAAAAATGCTGGAGGTATAAATGCAGTCCGTCTGACCACATTCCATCACACAAAGCTTTGTGGACGTGGCGCACTCTGCACGTCCGTTCTAGCAGTATTACGTTCTTGCCTAACCTGCGTCTGTTTGCCGCGTCCGTCATGCGTCGGCACTTCTGTGCGGACGTACTTCTGTGCGGAGCTCCATTTAACACAATTGTATGCTATCACGGACGTACTTATGTGCAGCAACACGGACGTGAACACTGCGCTCGTCTGACCCCAGCTTAAAACATTGAACGTGGAGGCAGGAGGCCCTAGAACTTCTTGGGAGTAGAGCAGGTGCAATAACTTCTACTAGTAAATCCTTGTGTTGTACATAAACACCTAAAAAGTTCATAAAACCGACACATCTGTGAAAGATCAATAATAATTTGACCAAGATACAAACATTAATGCAACTTAAATTTTTTTATCGCCGCAGGACGTGTATCATGCTGTTCCTGCAGCGGGTGGGCCTTGAGGACACAGCGTATACTAATATGCCCGTTGATGTCTATGGGCCACCGAGGCCTTGTCCAGCAGTCGGCGCATGCTGTTGGCTGCTGCGGGATGGCCTGTACTCAGCCAATGACGTGTGTCAGTGGTTAGGCAGGATTATTATATATAATGAGCAGGTATTTAATAATGAGCAGGTATTTAATAATAAGCAGGTATTTAATGAGCAGGTATTTAATAATAAGATATTTAATAATAAGCAGGTATTTAATGAGCAGGTATTTAATGAGCAGGTATTTAATAATAAGCAGGTATTTAATGAGCAGGTATTTAATAATGAGCAGGTATTTAATAATGAGCAGGTATTTAATGAGCAGGTATTTAATAATAAGCAGGTATTTAATGAGCAGGTATTTAATAATAAGCAGGTATTTAATGAGCAGGTATTTAATAATGAGCAGGTATTTAATAATGAGCAGGTATTTAATGAGCAGGTATTTAATAATAAGCAGGTATTTAATGAGCAGGTATTTAATAATGAGCAGGTATTTAATGAGCAGGTATTTAATAATAAGCAGGTATTTAATGAGCAGGTATTTAATAATAAGCAGGTATTTAATGAGCAGGTATTTAATGAGCAGGTATTTAATAATAAGCAGGTATTTAATAATGAGCAGGTATTTAATGAGCAGGTATTTAATAATAAGCAGGTATTTAATGAGCAGGTATTTAATAATGAGCAGGTATTTAATAATGAGCAGGTATTTAATGAGCAGGTATTTAATGAGCAGGTATTTAATAATAAGCAGGTATTTAATGAGCAGGTATTTAATGAGCAGGTATTTAATAATAAGCAGGTATTTAATAATAAGCAGGTATTTAATGAGCAGGTATTTAATAATAAGCAGGTATTTAATGAGCAGGTATTTAATAATAAGCAGGTATTTAATAATAAGCAGGTATTTAATGAGCAGGTATTTAATAATAAGCAGGTATTTAATGAGCAGGTATTTAATAATAAGCAGGTATTTAATAATAAGCAAGTATTTAATGAGCAGGTATTTAATAATAAGCAGGTATTTAATGAGCAGGTATTTAATAATAAGCAGGTATTTAATGAGCAGGTATTTAATAATAAGCAGGTATTTAATGAGCAGGTAGCAAGCGACATGAAAACCCAGGGATTTCCTTATTACAGGAAGCATTTTCCTAATGATAACGCTGAATTGCCGGCTTTAATCTGCTGAGAGTGTAAGTGTGAGGCCCGTCTATTAACAGCTTTAAATTGGACATCTGGTAAACAGCTGATTTCACCGTTGGATTAGCACCATGCCGTACTTATTATTTACTGCTCCAGAACGTTTTTTTAGATGTTCTATTCAACCTCATTCAGGGATATGGCAACATGGATCTCAAGAGATGTTGATTCACCAGCTCTCCATGATCACACAGGACAGGACCAAGTGCAATGCTATACCATGCGCCTTTTACATCAACCCCTTCACTGCCAGAATCTGTGAGTTTGCATGCCAGAGGTATACATCCATAACCCCTACATGCGCTCACATATGCTGTATATTGGAGGCACGGCAATTGGAAGGCAAGCACCCTGGAAAATACAAATACTATCAGGGTTATTAAAAGAGAATCGAAAAGTCGCCGCACGTTCGGTGACTTTTCGTTCTCTTCAATTCGGTGGGATTTGGCGATCCCATTTCGGTGACACTGCGGTGTATTCAGCAAGCACCAGAGGGCCGTCGTAGTGCAGGGAAAAGCCGCCGCAAACCCGCCAAACACTCACCGCAAAACCCGGCGAATGCACACCGAAAACCGCAAAAACATCTGGATTAACCCCGCCGAACACGCCAGAGAAACCCGAGCAGGAGCCGATCACACGCAGAGCAGCTGCTGGAAAAAGCTGACACCGCAGACGAATGGAGTGAACAAAAAAAAACAGTACGCTTGAATGTTTGAAAAGTGAAACGCTGTTAGCAAAAAAACCACAGAACAAAAATGTCTGAAATTTGCATATAGGATCCAATGAATGATAATAAAAAGGGCTGTTACAGAAAAAAGAAAAAAACGATTTAAAAAAACAAAATAATAATTTTCGCAAAAAAATCCCGAAAAATGCCTAAAAGATCCATAAAAAATAACGATAAATAAAGAGACTTTTTACTGCAGAATATTCTAATCAACGGTTTATCAGATATTGCATTAAAACTAGGGATGCACCGATACCACTTTTTTAAGTACGAGTACCGATACTTTTTAAAAGTACTCACCGATACCGAGTACGATACTTTTATTTTATGTCATGTGACCACTTTCCAATAAGAACAGACCTCATATAAAAATGCCCCCAGCTCACATGTATATACCCCCGTGATATATATATATACAGAATGCCCCCAGCTCACATGTAGCTTGCCCCCAGCTCACATGGATATGCCCCCAGCTCACATGGATATGCCCCCAGCTCTCATGGATATTGCCCCCAGCCTCACATGGATAGTGCCCCAGCTCTCATGGATATGCCCCAGCTCACATGGAAATGCCCCAGCTCATATGGAAATGCCCCAGCTCATATGGATATGCCTCAGCTCATATGGCTATGCCCCAGCTCATATGGAAAGGCCCCAGCTCATATGGATATGCCCCAGCTCATATGGATATTGCCCCAGTTCATATGGAAATGCCCCAGTTCATATGGAAATGCCCCAGCTCATATGGAAATGCCCCAGCTCATATGGATATGCCCCAGCTCATATGGATATTGTTCCAGCTCATATGGAAATGCCCCAGCTCATATGGATATTGCTCCAGCTCATATGGAAATGCCCCAGCTCGTATGATGTGCCACAGCTCGTATAGATATGCCCCAGCTCATTTGGATATTGCTCCAGCTCATATGGATATGCCCCAGCTCATATGGAAATGCCCCAGCTCGTATGGATATGCCCCAGTTCATATGGAAATGCCCCAGCTCGTATGGATATGCCCCAGTTCATATGGAAATGCCCCAGCGTGTATGGATATGCCCCAGCTCGTATGGATATGCCCCAGTTCATATGGAAATGCCCCAGCGTGTATGGAAATGCCCCAGCTCGTATGGATATGCGCCAGCTCGTATGGATTTTGCCCCTAGCGCTCACCTATACGCTGGGGAAGCTGGCCGCGTGCATGAAAAGCACGCGGCCAGCGTTCCCTTCCGGCGGCAGCGATACCCATCCTGAGGTCCGGTAGTGCGGCTGTGATGCGTTCACATGGCTGCCGGGCGCATCTGTGACGCTGCCTCCAGCCGAGAGGCAGCGTCACAGAAGCGCCCAGAGGCCGCGTGAATGCATCACAGCAGTGCGACCGGACCTCAGGATGGGTATCACTGCCGCCGGAAGGGAACGCTGGCGGTGTGTTTTTCATGCACGCGGCCAGCTTCCCCAGCCCCGCGGATACCGGCAAGCCAGCCCAGCGCTGGCTTCCGGTATCGGGCCCTTTGTTTGCACGAGTACCAAGTACTCGTGCAAACAGCAGTATCGATACCGATACTAGTATCGGTATCGGTGCATCCCGAATTAAAACAGGAATATTTTTAACATTGAAGCCTATGGGATTCTCCTGAATAAACCTGTCGGATGAAACCACCGAACAGCAGGGCAATTCGGCAACTTTTCACTGCTGGTTTTTGTTCTCTGAATAGCCGAAGCATTGCTTCTCTATGGGGATTTCACTGCCCTCGAACAGGCACCGAACAGGCACCGTATGTGCAGGCAATTCGCCAACATTTGGCGAATTGCCTGCTCTCTGAATAGCCGAATGGCCAAGAAAGGTAACCGAACGCTGAATTTCACTGTTCGGTTACATTTCAGCCACAATTCGGATCTCTTTGAATAACCCTGTTAGTCTGTAACAGACCTTTTTATTATTTTTTAAAGGACCTTTTTATTATATAAGACACATTTTAATGCATTTTTATTGGTTTAAACACCTATTAGAAGAATATGAGAGTTCCTTTTTTTTTCTCTGCAGTTTGCACTGTACAGTGCTACAGAACTTGTTACCACTTTATAAAAATCTGTAGCCGTTCGACAGTCTTCAGCCGGCTCCATGGTCTGCGCACTTCAGGGACTGTGGTGAATAGTAAATTCACCACAAGGTCGGCAAAATGGAACCAGAAAGCACAGAAATTTCAGTGCTTTCTGAATGACCCCTTTAAATATACCTGTATGCAGGGCCGGCGCTAACGTAAGGCGGCACAGGCGGCCGCCTTACTGTCTGGCGTCCTGCCAGTGTGAGGGGCGCCGGCCCGGGGTGTAATCGGTCATCCGATTCGGATGACCGACCCCCGAGATTTGGCCCTGGGGTTGAGGGACCCAGATGCCGGGCAGCGCGAGAGCGCCTGCCCGGTCTTGAACAGTCCGTCCTGTGAAGTGGATGCGGCTGTGTGCGTGCGCAGCCGGTCACGTGGTCCGGCTAATCAGGTGGTACTGAGTCTCAGTACCACCTGACTGGCCGGACCGCGTGACCGGCTGCGCACGCACACAGCCGCATCCACTTCACAGGACGGACTGTTCAAGATCGGGCAGGCGCTCTCGCGCTGCCCGGCATCTGGGTCCCTCAACCCCCTGCCGGAGCTGGGGCAACAATCCAGGTGAGAGCTGGGGGCAAATCCATGACCTGGGGGCAAATCCATGACCTGGGGGCAAATACATGAGCTGGGGGCAAATCCATGACCTGGGGGCAAATCCATGAGCTGGGGGCAAATCCATGTGCTGGGCAAATCCATGACCTGGGGGCAAATACATGAGCTGGGCAAATACATGAGCTGGGCAAATCCATGACCTGGGGGCAAATCCATGAGCTGGGCAAATCCATGACCTGGGGGCAAATCCATGAGCTGGGGGCAAATCCATGTGCTGGGCAAATCCATGACCTGGGGGCAAATCCATGAGCTGGGCAAATCCATGTGCTGGGCAAATCCATGACCTGGGGGCAAATCCATGAGCTGGGCAAATCCATGACCTGGGGGCAAATCCATGAGCTGGGCAAATCCATGAGCTGGGCAAATCCATGACCTGGGGGCAAATCCATGAGCTGGGGGCAAATCCATGACCTGGGGGCAAATCCATGACCTGGGGGCAAATCCATGAGCTGGGCAAATCCATGACCTGGGGGCAAATCCATGACCTGGGGGCAAATCCATGACCTGGGGGCAAATCCATGTGCTGGGGGCAAATCCATGAGCTGGGCAAATCCATGACCTGGGGGCAAATCCATGAGCTGGGCAAATCCTTGAGCTGGGGCAAATCCATGAGCTGGGCAAATCCTGAGCGCTGGGGGCAAATTCATGTGTGAGCTGGGGGCTCTCGGCTCCTCTAGATTGTAAAATCCGGGGTGCCCTCTGCTCCTCTAGATTGTAAAATCCGGGGTGCCCTCTGCTCCTCTAGATTGTAAGCTCCTGGGTGTCCTCTGCTCCTCTAGATTGTAAACTCCTGGGTGCCCTCTGCTCCTCTAGATTGTAAGCTCCTGTGAGCCGGGCCCTCTGCTCCTCTAGATTGTAAACTCCTGTGAGCCGGGCCCTCTGTTAATTCTCGTGAGTCGGGCTCTCTGCTAAAACACCTTATTTTCTGTAAGTGCCCCTCCCGAGACTAGTCTCTGGATCCGCCCCTGCCTGGGATTGGAAGGGGGCAATGAGAGGGAGGGGACAACAAGCACCACGTGGTTCCCTGCCTGGCCTTGCTTCCCGAATCCAATCACAGGCGAGCGGGAAAGGTGCGTGTGCACGTGTGCATCACAATGCCTGGCCAGCGCCAGCGGCCGCTCGCACCAGTCGCCTCGAGACGTGACGTCACGTGTCACACGAGGGGGACGCAGAGAGCGACGGTGGCGGTGCCTAGCTTAAGCTAAGCCTAAAAAATTGTTGCTACTAAAAAAACCTACTACCTGGTCTGGTCCCTGATTGTCCCTGGTGGTCTGGTCTCTCGTCTCACTCCCTCCCTGACTGCCTGAGAGTGTGGACTGAGTAGAACTAGAACGCCAGCGGGCGACGGGGGGGCCTGCAGTGCCAAGGTGAGGCAGCAGAAGTCAGCAGGCAGCAGTGAGCAGTGCTGTGCACACTGTCACAGTCAATCAGACACAGTCAGCTGAGCAGAGAGGTAAGAGACTCGCTGGGGGAAAATTTATACCATAAATAATACCCATATGAGCAGCTGGGGGCCGCAAATATACCCATACATGAGCTGGGGGCCGCAAATATATACCCATACATGAGCAGGGGGCCGCAAATATACCCATATGAGCAGCTGGGGGCTGCAAATATATACCCATACATGAGCTGGGGGCCGCAAATATATACCCATACATGAGCAGGGGGCCGCAAATATACCCATATGAGCAGCTGGGGGCCGCAAATATATACCATACATGAGCTGGGGGCCGCAAATATATACCCATACATGAGCTGGGGGCCGCAAATATATACCCATACATGAGCTGGGGGCCGCAAATATATACCCAAATATGTTGTTCCTACAGTCTGACAAATGTAACTACTGCCTTTCCAGAAGAAAGACAGTGTTTATATAAGTCCATAAAGACAGCACTGGTGGCTGTCCCCCCAATCAGTGACTCACAACGCTGCTAAAGGTGTCCTTGCAAGACCAACTTTAAGCATCCTTTAATCTCTGCGTGACGACACCGAACACTCACGATAGAGATTATTATGCATCTCTATCCTGATTGGCTTGACATGACGGGGGGGGGGCACCAAAACAGACCTTCGCCTGACTAGGCAAAAAAGCTTGCACCGGCCCTGCCTGTATGCATGTTAATATTTGTTCACAAAATGCATAACCTTGCATTTATCTACATTGTCATGCATACAAGTCCCTGGTGGTCTAGTGGCTAGGATTTGGCACTCTCACCGCCGCGGCCTGGATTCGATTCCCGGTCAGGGAAATCTGTCATTTATAAAACAAGGTTGTGAGGATTGAAGTAGTAGAGGCCAAAACAGTAATTGAATTTAAGCAGGCATGGGATAGGCATAAGGCTATCCTAAACAAAAGATAAATCCAGGTAAAGTATCCATGTAATTGGGCAGACTAGATGGGCTGAAAAGGTTCTTATCTGCCGACATTTTTCTATGTTTCTACTCTGGCTTTCTACTTGATTGTTCTAGCTAGGCAGTAAGAATGCGCTGCCAAAATGCTTATAAACACAGACTTATTTAGCTTGAAATGGTTTATGCTGTTGCTAAGGCTAATGTCAGATGAACGCAGTCTGAGCGCACTCTGCGTGCGTGCATAACCGACGGACGTACTGACAGAAGATACTGTAGACACAACATGGTCTGTGTTTTTTAACGGATGTAGAACAAAAAAGGGAAATATGGGAATCAAAATTAATTATAATTAAAATACAGGTTCAGTCAGTCAGACCAAAAAAAACTCTGAGCGTCAGCGTGATGGACGTCGCAAATGCGCTGCGTCTGACATTGCAGCATAACGCACACAGACCGCTACGTGGACGTGGCGCACTCTGCGCGTCCGTCTTAGCGGTTTTACGTCTTTGCCTAAATTGCCTCCGTTGCCATCTGCGTGGTGCGTGCGTACTTCGGTGCGCACGTACTTCGTGTGTGGGTCTCTATTGGTCATTATACAATGCTACGACAGACGTTAAACTGTGCGGCAACACGGATGCGATGACTGTGTTCGTCTGACACCGGCCTAAGGCTAGGGTCAGACGAACGCATTTTTCACGTCGACCGTCCAAAAAGTGCATCCATGCGTCCGGACACACTTTTTCACGGAAGACGCGATAGCGGTCATACGTTGCGCAATTACGCCCGTGATTTTAGACGGAGCTATTAAAAACAAATGGACGTGATGTTGGCCGGACATGTGCAGCGTCTGACGTCTCCTAATCACGCACACACGCCGCTATGCCGACGCAGCGCACTCTGTGCGTCAGTACTAGCGGTTCAACGTTCTCGAAAAAATGCGTTCGTTTTCCGCTTGTGTTGCGCGGCCGAACGTTCATGTGGCCGTACTTCGTATAGTGGCTGTCTTTGGTCGTCATTTTCTGCTACTACGGCCGTGATAAAGTACGGCTGAATGCGCGTTCGCACTGCGTTCATCTGACCCCAGCCTAAATCCCCAAGTCATGGAACAGTCAGAAGTGCTAAGTCTGACAGAGAAACTCAGTCAGGCATTGGGTCAGTCAGTCATGTGACTGGCAGAGAATACATCCTCGATCCATCATGCGCGCCCCGGACTGTAAGTAAACTGCAAGTAAGTTTCAAAAAGGAATCCCAGGTGACCGGCCTTGATTTCCTTCCTGCGGCATATTATTTATACATGTTGCAGGGCAGCAGTGCCCGCTGTGCTCCTCTCTGCACAAAAATAGTAATATGTGGCTGATCTGGCAACCCTATCCAGAAAGCTTCTCCTTGGCCCCAGATGAAAGTCTCTATGTAGAATGAATATAGAAATCCTCTGACTTACATGGATCGTATCTAATGCCTCCGAAGCATGGCAAAGCTGGTGGATCATTTGGAAAACGCTACCTGAAGTTCGTGTTAACGGGCTAATTTCCTCTGCATCGTTTATTCGCGGGAAACAATTTATTTAATTATTTACCGGGCCAATACTAATTGTTGGATATCTGAAGTTGCTATGGAAACCTCTACGGCATTAGTAAATTGGACAGTCTTCGACTTGACGCTTGGTTCTTTATCTCAGCTTCCCTGCTATCACACAATGCCAAGTCCAACGTCATTTGCTTATTATTTTTCCCTAAAATGTATAATAACATATAGTTACATAGCGATAACAAAAAATAGATAAGTCAATTCGGTTCAACGATCTCTGTTATTACCCGTGATCTAAAAGCAAAAGAAGATAAAGAAAAATCATTTGAAACTATTTCAAGTTGAGCCTTAAAGAAACCGAAAGGAATCCCTGAGAACTTAGCTTTGAAGAGTGTGTATATATATATATATATATATATATTATATAAACTTATTAGGGTTGTGGTGGAGGACAAAAGATGAGATAAAAAGCCTCCACGCTATAATTAATTAAGTTGATTATTACATAAGCCATTTGCCCATCACAGCAATTCAAAGAACTGCATCCCAGAGCTCCCGTACTACATTCCCCATATGCAGCAAGGAACTATGGGTAAGACATGCAAATGACATCTGTCTCACTATTTTGCATCCTGGGTCTGTTTTTCAGAGAAAGGTGAAAACCAGGAGAACTGGCAGGAGAAGAGAACAATCTAGACCAAATAGCCGATTTGGAAAGTGAGATAAATGGGAGAATTTTTCTGGTTCGGCTATTTTAACCTAGAATTTTCACTTCTCCAGTCATTCTCCTGGGTTTCACCTTTCTTTGAACAGACCTGTGTTTCTTCCATCACATAGGATGCGCAAAGTAACTTAAGCTCGCGCAAGCTAGCACAATCACTGATGCACTAATGGTTTTTTTTTTACCTGTTTAGCGTTAGGGATGTAATAAGGGAGGCATGTGTTAAAGTCACTTATCCTGACGTTAACACTTACTCACCCGATCGCTACAGTAAGCGTTCAGTATGTAATCTAGCCCGGTGTGTTAAGTCACAAAAATGGAAGATTTAGAATTTAATCAAAATATTATTCTTTTGTGTATTTTAATATTATGATTTTTACACCTCAAAAACTGTTTGTCTCTGTCTATAAGGACGTTGACATTTAAGTAATTATTGCTGCATTATCACAAAAAGCTATTTCTAAACTTCCTACTAAGGCCCGTGTCAGACGAACGCAGTGATCACGTCCGTGTTGCCGCACAGTTTAACGTCCGTCGTAGCATAGAATCATGATCAATAGAGACTCACACACTAAGTGCGTCCGCACCGAACTGCGAACGCACAACACACGTGGCAAACGGACGCAAGTTAGGTAAGAACGTAAAACCGCTAACACGGATGCGAAGAGTGCGCCACGTCCAACACGTCCGCATAGCATTCTGTGTGCATGATGAGATGTCAGACGCAGCGCATTTGCGACGTCCAGCACGTTGACGCGCAAAATGCCGTTTCATATCATTTTTCATATTCATTTTGTTTCCCATATTTCCCTTTTTTTCTACGTCCGTCATAAAAAACGGACTGTGTGGTGTCTACAGTATCTTCCGTCAGAACGTCCGTCCGTTGTGCACGCACGCAGAGTGCGCTCAGACTGCGTTCGTCTGACCCTAGCCTAAGATTGGTAAATGTTCCCCTGGTGTGGTGAAAGGGCTCCAGGTTTGCATGGGCTGATATCCGGTGATTGAGACCCCCTGAAACCTCCCCATGATAATACCTGATAAGATGAAGATACGTGTGGGGTCCTTGCGCATTGTAAGCACAATAA
Source organism: Leptobrachium leishanense (assembly GCA_009667805.1). NCBI lineage: Eukaryota > Metazoa > Chordata > Amphibia > Anura > Megophryidae > Leptobrachium > Leptobrachium leishanense. The sequence continues at coordinate 376,489,587 of CM019066.1, forward strand.
ACCATATTTACAGACTTATACCACAGACCTGCCGTCGATGTCCTTCATTGAAAGATTATCGCTTGACATCGGCTAGAGAGGATGAGTATAATTGGACCATATTTTTAAATTACTTCTATATGTGGAAGAAAGAAGAAGCCTATCAACCATTTTCAAGGAAGTGTTACAAATGAAACCAAAACTTGAATGTTGAGCAAAAACTCAATAGCTTGTGTGTGTTTCTGCGAGTCCAACCAAAATGGCATCCAAGATTCTTGTGGTGAAATACACAAGCCCTAGATCTGGGATCTCAAACTGCTTCCCAGAGGCGCGTTCAGTTCCTCAGCCGCTGCAAGTGCTAAGTTAGCAACTTGGCACTGAACGCTGTGCAGCAGCTCAGCGCTCAGCACTGCTAATTTAGCACTTGCAGCAAAGTCGAGAGGTGCTGCAGAGTAGCTGAGTGTGAGGTGGGAAAGATGGCCGCCTCCACGGAGCAAATAATCCAATAAGGAAATGTTCAATCTGACGTTTTGGTGGGGCAAAACAACAAATATTTATTGGAACATGGTAAACATTATGTAGCGCAGGCTACTTGAACTGTGTGTGTACTATTGTGTTTCATTGTAACCCAGGCTTTGGACAGAGACCTGCAGCCTGTCACAGCTGCGGAGGACTTTCCCCCCTCCCTTTTTCCCTTTCTCTTCACTGGCAAAGGAAGTTGTTAAGACATGAAGATGCAAAGGATTCTGGAACATGGAGTTTCAATTACAGGGGGCCTAATGCAATTTGTCAGCAAGAGAACTACACCTCCCAGCAGTGGGGAGGGGTGTTTTCCAAGAGAGGAAGAGCACATGCAGAGCAGAGAGAAGCCAGAGAGGTTGAGACGAGGGCAGCTTGAATGGTCCTGTGTTGCAGATTGTGCATGCAGCTTCCCTCGTGCGTTCAGCGAAGGAGAGATCCAGTTGCCCTCACGTGTTGCCAGTACCAGCGGATCGTGCGTCTGGCTGTCCTTGTGTATCCAGTGAAGAAGGGGTCCGTCTGCCTTTGTGTGTGTTCCAGTGACAGAGGGAGCAACCGAGTACATTCAGCGGAGAAGAAATCCAGCTGTCCTCGTGCATCCTGCGGAGAAGAAATCCGTCTGTGTTTGAGTTATTCCAGCGCTAAGAGATAGCGATCGATCTACCGTCCAGCAAGGATGAGGTGAGCGTATCAAACGGAGAGATGTATTCGGCCATCCTGCGTGAGTTGATATTGCTAACTTTATTGTCTGGCCTAGTTCTACTGCACGCGCAGTTGCAGCTAAAAGGAGGATCGCTGCAGTTACAAATCTTGTTGTTCTGTGACACTTTGCGAAGATTTCTTTCTCACTTTGTGGAATACAAATATGGTTTCATGTTAAAGGTACTCAACAATGGAAGTCAAGGGCCCCAACGCTAGCAGTCTTGAATGCTTGTGTAATTTCCACTGGCCAGTGGTTAGTCAGAATGTATAAGGTTTAGACAGGTTACTGATATTGGTTACATTGATTATAGTTGATAATCGAACTGCATTGAAGTATGGTAAAGATTTCCGTCTTGTTCATTCATTATTGAGTTGAATAGTAATGCTAAATGAACTCTTTCAATACTGTTATACTGTTGATTACTTTCTAATAAACCCCTTTTTTATTTAAAGTAATCTTGTCCTGGTATTACTAGGCGCCAAAGGTGGAGGTGGGTAATCACTGGAGTGAGACAGAAGGCCCGTCAAATTCAGCGGCTCTCGCGGGAGTAGCGCTACAATTAACAATAAAGTGGTAATAAATGGACAAAAGTGGATTTTGCAGAAACAGCACCTTTCATCAAGCAATCCTCTGCCTTTTCGCTTCCATATTCATAGCCAAAGCGTTCAGTGAGACTGCTGCAGCAAACTGAACTGCTGCAATGAAACAATTCAGCAGCTGCTGAGGAACTGAACGCGCCTCAGGTGTTGGTGGCCTACAATTCCAATGGATGTTGTAGTTTAACAACATCTGGTGGTCCAGAGCTGGAGATCCCTGCCTTAGACAAACAGTCATTCTGGCCTTCATTGGACCTCACTGTTGCATTATAGATTGCGCACACAGCTTGGACAAGTTTTGGCTTGAATGTATCTCATGGCTACTAGGGGTGTTTGAAGAAAGTGAGGTGCAAGGTTGTATTTCTTTGCTTAAGCTCCGAACCCTCAGAAATAACTCACACAGGTAATATATGAAACTATCGGGGAGCCGCCGGTATGGATAAGGCTAGGGTCAAACTAACGCATTTTTCGCGTCGTACGTAAAAAAGTGCGTCGAACGCATTGACGTATTTTTTCACGGGAAGCGTGAAAACGGTCATACGATGCGTAAAAAATGCGTTAGATTGCCGCTTGCGTTGCACGGCCGAACATTTGTGCTACTGTACTTCGTATATTTGCTGTCATTGCCCGTCATTTGCTGCTACTATGGCCGTGATTAAGTGCGCCTAAAAGCACATTAAAAATGCGTTAGTCTGACCCCAGCCTTAGGCACCACTACTTGTGCCATTACGACAGGCCCTTTAACACATGTCTGACTCAAAAGGATGGTCCAGAACCCAATTAACAACAAATATGTCAGGTTTTCAGATCTAGTTACCAGCGCCACAAAATGAATAAAGAACAATAAAACCGGTTCACCAGACAACCGTCGCCAACCACCCGAAACTGTATTGCCAATCCCACACAGCAAACAAATGATCTTAATAATAAAAATTATATGGTGTAGCACCTGGTGTGTAAACAAATATCACCTTTTTTAGGTACTCAGCCCCTGATTGTATTACATACAGCCAATCCTGACATAAATAGGAGATGGCATATCTGAACTTTAAAATAAAAAGGTAGAGGACATACAGGGTTATTCAAAGAGAATCGAAAAGTTACCGCACGATCGGTGACTTTTCTTTCTCTTCAATTCTGGGCGATTCGGCGATCCCATTTTGGCGTCCCTGCGGTGTATTCAGCAAGCACCACAGGGCCGTCGAAGTGCAGGGAAAAGCTGCCGCAAACCCGACGAACACTCACCGCAAAAACCCAGCGAATGCACGCCGAAACCCGCAAAATCATCTGGATTAGCCCGCCGAAAACGCCGGAAAAACCCGAACAGGAGCCGATCACACGCAGCGCAGCCGCCGGAAAAGCCGACTCCGGAGACGAATGGAGTGAATAAATTAGAAAAACAGTTCGCTTGAATGTTTGAAAAGTGAAACGCTGTTTGCAAAGAAACTACTGAGCGAAAATGTCTGAAATTTGCATATGAGGTCCAAGGAATGATAATAAAAAGGGCTGTTACAGAAAAAATAAGTAAACTTAAAAAAAATTAAAAGAAATCGGAATTTTTTTAAAAAAAATCCTGAAAAAGCTTAAAATATCCTAAAAAATCTATAAATAAAGAGACTCTTTACTGCAGAATATTATAATGAACGGTTTATTAGATATTGAATTAAAACGGGAATATTTTTAACATTGATGCCTATGGGAGTCGCCTGAATAAATCTGCCAAATTAAGCCACCAAATGGCAGGGCATTTCGGGAACCTTTCACTGCTGGTTTGCGTTCTCTGAATAGCCGAAGCATTGCTTCTCTATGGGGATTTCACTGGCCTCGAACAGGCACTGTATGTGCAGGCAATTCGCCAAGATTTGGGCCGAATGGCCAAGAAAGGTAACCGAATGCTGATTTAAAGCTTTCGGTTCCCTTTCATCAGCCATTCGGATCTCTTTGAATAACCCTGATAGTGTATATTCTAAAACACAGAATAAAATAAAAAAATAAGTCCCACTCACATAACCCGGAGCCGTATATATAGGCTCTATTTTCTTCGGCCTGTGGACCAATTTGGCCGTACATCGGCCGCTTTTATTTCTCTTCAGAAGGTTCTTGTCTTCTGTACAAATCCCTCAAACAACAAGAATATTTTGCATAGCGTAACCTGTGTATATCAATAGTTATAGAAGTAAATATTGCACACTTGTCCCGGAGCCTAAATATGGCTCTACTGGCAGCATTCGTAGGATGAGCCATATTTAGGCTCTGGGCCAAGTAAGTGTCTTTATTTATATCATTATTGATATACACAGGTTACACTATGCAAAATATTCTTGTTCTTTGAGGGATCGATGTACAGCCAAATAATTGGTCCATAGGCGAAGAAAACCCTTTAGCATATACCAGCCTTAGCCCTCCATATGCTTTGGAGCAATATTTCCTTGAGACATAGCCAACCTGATGATTTGCTGAGTGTTGGAGTGTGTCTTTTATCTAGCTCTGAGCATCATGGGGAATATACAGGTCTATTCAAAGAAAGGTGAAACTCAAGAGAATGACTGGAGAAGTGAAAATTCTAGGTCAAAATAGCCAAACCAGAAAAATTCTCCCATTTATCTCACTTTCCAAAACAGCTATTTGGTCTAGATTGTTCTCTTCTCCTACCAGTTATCCTTTCTTTGAATAGACCTGATAGTTTCAAAATATCTGGAGGGGCAATGTTTTTGACCACAGCTATAGCTTAAGGGAGACCCCAAGCATATGCAGTTAGCTCTCCCTTTGAGTGCCGGCATGCAGTGGCGTAGCTAGAAACCTGAGGGCCCCGGTGCAAGAATCCACGAAGGGCCCCCCCCCCAAAAAAATCTATGTATTTTCACTTATTTTTCACTGCAAAATAAAACAAAGATAGTATTGTCTAGGGATGCACCGATACCACTTTTTTAAGACCGAGTACGAGTACCGATACTTTTTAAAAGTACTCACCGATACCGAGTACCGATACTTTTCTTTAATGTCATGTGACGCTTTCCAATAAGAACAGACCATATAAAAATGCCCCCAGCTCACTTGTATATCCCCCGATATATATATATTCATACTGCCCCAGCTCATGGATTTGCCCCAGCTCACACATGGATATTGCCCCAGCTCACACATGGATTTGCCCCAGCTCACACATGGATATTGCCCCAGCTCACACATGGATTTGCCCCAGCTCATGGATATGCCCCAGCTCACACATGGATATTGCCCCCCAGCTCTCACATGGATATGCCCCCCAGCTCTCACATGGATATGCCCCCCAGCTCATGGATATGCCCCCCAGCTCATGGGTATGCCCCGCAGCTCATGGATATGCCCCCCAGCTCTCACATGGGTATGCCCCCCAGCTCATGGATATGCACCCCCAGCTCATGGATATGCACCCCCAGCTCATGGATATGCCCCCCAGCTCATGGATATGCACCCCCAGCTCATGGATATGCCCCCCAGCTCATGGATATGCCCCCCAGCTCTCACATGGGTATGCCCCCCAGCTCATGGATATGCCCCCCAGCTCATGGGTATAAGGGCCCCCCAGCTCATGGGTATAAGGGCCCCCAGCTCTCATGGGTATTTGGGTCCCCCTGCTGGCCCCAGGACAGGCTCCACCGGCGTTGTTCTTCTCCTTGGCGAGCGGCCGCTGGAAACATGCGTCTTGGCCGCTCGCCGGAAACCACCTGATCAGCGCAGAGGTCTCGCGAGAGGATCTCGTGCGCTGGTCAGGTGGTTCCTATCCCACGTGAGCGGCCAAGCTGCATGTCGGTGGCCGCTCGCAGGGAGAGGGACGGCCAGCGCGCGGCTCCCAGATTCCGGCGCTGATCGCCGGAATCTGGCGGTCAGCGCCAGGCCCCCCTCCAGTGGCGGAATGCCAGGGCCCGGTCGCAACTGCGACCGCTGCGACCCTGGTACTTCCGCCACTGCCTGCACGTGATCGGCACAGTCCAGCACATTTATTTGGATGTTCAATGCCAAACAACACATGTCTTATATACTTAGGCCCCGTTCACACCTGGGCGTTTTACAGCGCGTTCCTACGCGCTGTAAACCGCCCAAACACGGAAATCCCGTGATTTCCTATGGGGCCCGATCACACCTGGGCATTTTACAACGCGTTGAATATGCACGGTAAAACGTCCTACGCCCGAAGAAGTACATGAGCTTCTTTGGGACGTATTGCAGCGCGTTCATGGCCATAGACTGCAGCGTGAACGCGTTGCAATGCTCGTTCGCTCGTTTTTCACGTTTGCGCGTTACGCGCGACAAAAACGCACGTATTACCTGCACATGAAAGACGATGAGGTGTGACCGGGGCCTAAGCAGTTACAAGATTGTAAGATTCTTGTAAGACTCTTAGATTGTAAGCTCTTGAGCAGGGTCCTCTCACCTATTGTACTGTGCGTTTAACCTGTACGTACAGTTGTGTTCAAAATTATTCAACCCCCAATGCTGTAAAGGGTTTTAGGGAATTTAGTGTACATTTGTAATTGTATTCAGAATGAAATCCTACAAGGACTTTTTAAAGAACCATATGCAACTAAAATGACATCAATTGGTTTTGTAATACAGTAGTAAATGTTTCTTTTGTGAATTCTTCATTGACACAATTATTCAACCCCTTAAAGATTACCACTCTGAAGAACAGAGGTTCATTCAAGTGTTTTCAATCAGGTATTGAAAACACCTGTGGATGTCACGGAGCAGCAATAATGCATAATAAGCACCAATTAGGCAGCTTTAAAATGACTGTGATACTCAGCTCCTTCTAGACATTTACTGGTGTGGTTACAAACATGGTGAAGTCAAGAGAATGGTCCAGGAAGACAAGAGAAGAGGTGATTACTCTTCACAGGAAGGGCAATGGCTATAAGAAGATTGCAAAGATGTTAAACATACCAAGAGAGACCATAGGAAGCATCATTCGCAAATTCAAGGCAAAGGGCACTGTTGAAACGCTACCTGGTCGTGGCAGAAAGAAGATGCTGACTTCGACTGCTGTGCGCTACCTGAAGCGTAGAGTGGAGAAAAGTCCCCGTGTGACTGCTGAGGAACTGATAAAAGATTTGTCAGATGTGGATACTGAAGTTTCAGCTCAGACAATACAGCGCACACTGCGTAATGAAGGCCTCCATGCCAGAACTCCTAGGCGCACCCCCTTGCTGTCTCCAAAGAATAAGAAGAGTCGACTGCAGTATGACAAAAGTCATGTGGACAAACCACAGAAGTTTTGGGATAGTGTTCTGTGGACTGATGAAACAAAATTAGAACTGTTTGGGCCCATGGATAAACGCTATGTTTGGAGGAGGAAGAACAAGGCCTATGAAGAAAAGAACACCTTGCCTACTGTGAAGCATGGCGGGGGGTCAATCATGCTTTGGGGCTGTTTTGCTTCTGCAGGTACAGGGAAGCTTCAGCGTGTGCAAGGTACCATGAATTCTCTTCAGTACCAGGAGATATTGGATGACAATGTGATGCAGTCCGTCACAAACCTGAGGCTTGGGAGACGTTGGACCTTTCAACAGGACAATGATCCCAAACATACCTCCAAGTCCACTAGAGCATGGTTGCAGATTAAAGGCTGGAACATTTTGGAGTGGCCATCGCAGTCACCTGACTTAAGTCCGATTGAGAACCTCTGGCGGGACTTAAAGAAAGCAGTTGCAGTGCGCAAGCCTAAGAATGTGACTGAACTGGAGGCTTTTGCCCATGACGAATGGGCGAAGATACGGTAGATCGCTGCAAGACACTTGTGTCAAGCTATGCTTCACGTTTAAAAGCTGTTATAACTGTAAAAGGATGTTGTACTAAGTACTAAGATTGAATGTCACTTGGGGGTTGAAGAAAACTGATAATGATGTGAGCACAGAAAAGACATTTGTGGTTATTTTTCATTATAAATGTTATGTTATATTTGTCTGACCTACACGTGTCTCTTTGATTTAATTGTAAGCAAGATGACTGAATGATCAAATTCAATGTCAAACTGGCCAAAACACTCAATTTCAGTGGGGGTTGAATAATTTTGAACACAACTGTATATTTGTTATTCTGTCTCACCCATTGTACAGCGCTACTGAACCTGTTAGCGCTTTATAAAAACTTGTAACTGTAACTAGTCTGTAACAAGCATTTATAAAGTGCCAACAAGTTCCGTAGCGCTTGAGAAATATCTATCCCAGTGATGGCAAACCTTGGTGCCCCAGATGTTTCTGAACTACATGTCCCATAATGCTTAGTCATACATAAGGCTGGAAGAGCATCATGGGACATGTAGTTCAGAAACATCTGGGACGCCACGGTTCGCCACAGTGACAGTGAACGTTTAATGAGACGGCATGAAATGCTCATTCGGTTTTCCTGCTTTATGCAAGAAAATAAAGTGTAATTCTGTGCTTGGCTGTATTGTGGTGTGTTTTGTTCATGTTGTTTTGTTGCGTTTTTTTTTTCTGTTTTTAATTTATATTTTTTGTGCTTAAAGTGCAGCCACAACACAGTTCATCGAAAATAATCTGCCATTTTGTAGCGTTTATTCGTATCCTGGACGTTTAATTGCCAATAAATCAGCGTGATCTCCACCCCGTGACAGCTTTCCTTTACATGGCTCTTTTCATGCAGAAAATGAAGAGGCTAATTTTACAGTGTGTGCAAACTGCTCATGGTAAGATAACGTGAATGACACGCCGAGCCTTCCCCATTAAACCCTATGCCAGCTCATAAAGCACTCCATTAATGACACACTCTGTTTGCGCCCAGGCTATTTCCTAACAGTAATAAGGTGAGGACTTTTCATTGAAATAAAAGCTGAAATGAACTCTGGATGTGTAGTCTGAAAAAAAGCATGTTACATTAATCAAACGTACAGGGTAATTCAAAGAGATTCAAAACGTCACCGTATTTTTCTTTTGCCGATCCTATTTCGATGATCCTGCAGTGTATTCAGCAAGCACCACAGGGTCCCCGAATTGCAGGGAAAGGCTGCCGCAAACCCGACGAAAACTAACCGCAAAACTCGGCGAATGCACGCCGAAAACCCGCAAAAACATCTGGATTAACCTGCCGAAAACCACGGAAAAACCCGAGCAGGAGCCGATCACACGCAGCGCAGCCGCTGGAAAAAGCCGACACCGCAGACGAATGAAGTGAATAAATTAGCAAACCAGTACACTTGAATGTTTGAAAAGTGAAACGCTGTTTGCAAAGAAACTACTGAGCGAAAATGTCTGAAATTTACATATGAGGTCCAGGGAATGATAATAAAAAGGGCCGTTACAAAAAAAAATAAGTAAACTTTTAAAAAAAAAAAAACAGAAAAATGCTTAAAATATCCTAAAAAAATCTATAAATAAAGAGACTTTTTACTGCAGAATTTTATAATGAACGGTTTAATAGATATTGAATTAAAACAGGAATATTTTTAACATTGAAGTGTAGCGCTGTTTAAAACTCTGTTGCTGTATTGCTCAGTTTTGGCCACCAGAGGGAGACAAGCGCAATGTAAACATACTGGACACAATGGGACTACGTTTTCCAACATGCTTTGGGGCAGAGACAGGAAGTGGGTGGGGAATGAGGAGAGGACATCCGCAGCCTCGTGGAAGGAGAGCCAGTGTGAGCCGAGCGGTGAACAGAGTGAGACGCACGTGAGACTGTGAGCGATTGTTACCAGGCCGGAGGGCAGGCGCTGCCTTGCCAACACTGGGGATCGATACAGTGACTTGCCAGAGACCTAGTAATCCACCGCTGAGAGGTTTTGCACAGACGCAGAGTAGCGGATTGGACCCCGAGTAAGGAGACCGCGATGATCCACTGGGAGTGCAGGCGGTAGGCCGTAGACCTTGTTGTAAAGACGGACAAGCAGGAAAAGCGGATCCGGTGGCACAGAGTCCCAGTAAAATCCAGCAGAGAGACGTCCTTGATCGGGCAGCGGAACAGAGTGTCTGGCGGATGGGTGAGAGGCCTTCCAGGCCACAGTCAAACTTTAACGAAGCACGCTGCAGTGTTGCTTAAATCTACACGGCCCCAACGTGACTAGTCGAAGATTTACTAAATCCTTTCACTGGCCAGTTGAAATCTAGTACCCGGGTACCTGAGCTCACACACACACACCTTTTTGGGACATAACCTGCACGGGACTTACACTTCAGAAACGAAGGGGTTAAACTTTTATTTTACCGCTGCGCGTTTCTCGCATTACAAAATCCTGTTTTCTATACACCATGCTTACATTATATATGCCGCTTTATTGAGACCAGTAAAGTATATAATTTATAAAATCCACAACAGTGCTGGTGTATATTTATTCCCTAGTGCGGAGAGACTAACCCGAGGTTAAATTCAGCGGCTCCTCCGGGAGTGAGCGCTACACGTGGGGGCTCGTCCGGGATACAGTCTCTAGAAAAGCCGCATTTAAAGGGTTAAATATGGATCCAGACACTGCTACCAAATGGTGTGAGGAGCAAAGTAGTCAGATAGAGTTATGCATAGTCACGGATATTCCTGCAGACACTTGGGCCGAAGATCAGATTCGCCGGGCCGTGGCTGCGCTGATACCAGATCATCGGGGGTTAATCCTGGACATTAAAGCGAACCCAGATACCTCTCACACGTATGTTCTTTTTGAATGGAGAAAGGGTGTTCCAGTGTGTTTTCAGGGCGCGAGCGTGAAGCTGACCGATGAGGTGGAAGTTCAACTGATTCAGCCAAGTGCGCCACATGGTGATCCCGCGAGTGTTCTCGCGCCCAGTCCGCTGGCCATGATCGGGCCTGAATTTATAGTGGCTATTGGAGATTTGCTGGCTAAATGTCAGAGAACAAGCCCTCCCCACGCTAACTTTGGTTATCGACGGTTGAGAAATTTTACAGGAAAGAGTACCAACTCCAGCGGGGAAGAAACCTTGAAGAATGGGTAGAACAGGCGATGCAGGCTCTGGATGAGTGGGACGTCCCTGAAGCGCAGAAGAAGCAAAGAATTACTGAAAGCTTAAAGGGACCTGCGTCAGAGGCTGTCAGAAACCTAAAATTGAGTAAACAAGACTGCACTGCTTTAGATTACCTAAACGTGTTACAGGAAGTCTTTGGGCGAACAGAAAAGGCTGCTGAGCTCATGTACCAGTATGAACATACCTACCAACGGAAAGGTGAGAAAATGACTGAATATATGAGGCGCTTAGATAAGATTCTGCACCAGATACTTCTTAAGAAAGGGGCCGAACCAGCCACAATAGATAAAATCCGAATGCAGCAGATTTTGAGGGGCGCTCAACCTCTAGATCCTGTGATGCTACAGCTGAGAACCAAAGAAGGTAACCGAGAGTTGAAATACCTGGAATTGATTCGAGCTGTTAGAGAGGAAGAAGCTCTGCTAGAAGAAAAGTCCTTAAGGAGAGGAGAAAGAGCTTACGCACAACCAGTAAGGCATAACGAATAGCTGCAAACTGAAGATGATTCGTGGGACGCCTATGGATCTGAAGTTGACGGACAAGTGCATCTGCTGGTTCCTATATCCACAGAGAGTACTGCCAAAGAACCAACCCTCCCTGCATATAGTGAGTTACACAAAACCGTTAAGAAGGTACAAGAAGCTCAAGCTGAGCTGAAACAAGCACACACTGATCTGTGCCGAGTACTTTTGAAGGTGCCAGAGACACAGACCGATATGCAGAAGTTCCTTACTGATATGCGGACAACTGGAGTTGTTATGGCGTCTGGCCAGGGTCCTTCAACCGAATCACCACAAGCAAGTGTGTCTCCGTCTTCAAAGAAGAGAGGTTTCAGTTGTGGGGAAATGGGTCATTTTCCAGCGCAATGCAAAAGCCTGAAGGAAATAAGGTAGAAGAGTTCCTAAAAGCTTTAGAAGGGCTGCTATCTACCTCACAGGCGGGAAACGCCAGAGGGCCCAAGTGAAGGAGCAAACTGGGTGCCCAATGGTTGAAAACCGCTCCAAAAATCAAGCCAGAACTGAAAGGCCGAGAGGGCCCAGAGTTTTGCCAACTGCTGAGCCTACCAGGACTGAAAGAGTTACTCCCTTAGCATCCGGTCCTACGTCATGGGGAAGCAATGCACATCCAAAACCTACACGGGCCAAGAAGAAGGCCAGGGTACAGCAAACGGGGTCTAAATTTCCTGCTGCTACAACAAAGTTTCCTGACCAGCTGATAGGTCCTTCTCCCATCGTTCCAATCCAAGTAGAGGGAGTCTACACCAAAGCTCTGTTGGACTCAGGGGCTCAAGTGACATTGATCTACCGAGACTTCTATGAGAAACACTTGAAGCACATACTTCTACAGAAATTAAAGGACCTTGAGATCTGGGGTATTGGAACTGAGAAACTTCCCTATGACGGATATCTACAGGTGAAGTTAGAGATCGGATCCAAAGTCATCGGACAGTCTGGAGGTTGTGCTGCATTGGCCATTGTGTGTCCTCGGCCTTCAGGGGCCAACAGAAGTTCTATGATAGTGGGGACGAATACTGACCTGGTGCGACATCTCCTGACTCCCATAGTAATGGAAGAAGGTTCTACGAGGGGAGTACACCCGATTGTTACGTTCAGTCTATCAGCGAATGGTCGAAGAACAGAAGGCACCTGCCGAAGTGGGACGCCTGTGGAGATTGGGAGGAACAGAGAAGGTTCTGCAATCAGGAGAAGTGGCGAGTTTCCGGGCTTCAGTCAAGTTGAACGGATCACAACCGGGTCCCTATGTGGTACTGGAAACTGATTTCAATCATGGGAGTGGAGCCGGAGTAGAAGTAATCCCGGAAATAATCTCCACAAGAGCTTTGAAACAAACACGAGGAAGAGTCTCAGTTAGTGTATGTGATGTATCTGATTCTCCAGTGATCCTGAAAGCACGAATGCCCATCGGGCAAGTAGCATCCGCTACGCCTCTCTCCCCTACCGATTTAGGAGGGGGAGAGAATAAAGAGATTCCAGCTGAAAGGTTCTATCCTAAGGACTCTCCGATCTCACCTGAATTGAAGAAACGTCTTCAGTCCCAGATCCTAAAGTGGAGGGACTTGTTCTCGAAGGACGAATTCGACGTGGGCCTAGCTAAGAGTACTGAGCATCGCATTCGACTACAGGAAGATAAGCCGTTTCGAGAGAGGTCAAGACGAGTTCCGCTGGGAGACTTGGATGATCTACGAGAACAGCTAAATGAATTGCAAAGAACTACGGTGATTCCGTCTATGTATAGACTATCACACGCTAAATCAGAGAACCATTCCGGATCAATATGCCACTCCTCGGATAGAAGATGCCTTACAGTGTTTGTCTGGAGCAAAATGGTTTAGTGTACTAGACCTGCAAAGTGGGTATCACCAGATACCAGTGCATCTTGAAGACAAAGAAAAGACTGCGTTCATCTGCCCACTAGGGTTCTTTGAGTTCAACAGAATGCCTCAAGGCCTTACGGGGGCTCCAGCCACGTTCCAACGGTTAATGGAGAAGACAGTCGGGGACATGAACTTGATCGAAGTGTTAGTGTATCTGGATGACATTATTGTGTTCGGGAAGACTTTGGAAGAACATGAGCAAAGGTTGGAGAAGGTCTTGAAGCGGCTCCATGAAGAGGGGTTGAAACTGTCTCTAGAGAAGTGTCAATTTTGTTTACCTTCCGCAACGTATCTGGGACATGTTGTTTCAGCAGAAGGCGTTTCGACGGATCCTCGAAAGTTGGAAGCCGTAGCTTCCTGGCCTAGACCCCGAAATGTTACCAAGCTCAGATCTTTCTTGGGGTTCTGCTCCTATTACCGAAGATTCGTAGGAGGATTTGCCAAGATAGCTCAACCACTGAACAAGCTCCTACAGAAGGAAGACGCAGAAGAAGGCCACAAGGCCTCTGATCATCAATTTGTGATAAAGACTGATAACAATCCTCTTACCTACGTCCTTACTACTGCGAAGCTGGATGCAACGGGACATCGTGGTTGGCCGCTCTGTCAGGGTTTCGGTTCAGCCTGAAGTATCGCCGTGGAGTGAATAATCGAGATGCCGATGCTTTGTCAAGAAGACCCTACACTGCAGAATGGACTCAGTTAACTCCAGATGGGGTGCAATCTTTATGTCAAGGAGCGGAGCGCCGGGTCAAGGGAGGGATTGAAGCAGAATCCATAGGAGTTATGGCTGCGGCTGTTCCAGAGTTCTATTGCAATCCTACGCAGCTGAGGGATGAAAGTTTGCCTATTTTCTCGAAACAGGACCTGAGAGCCAATCAGGCTAGAGACCCTTTGATTGCATTAACCGTGAAGGCCCTAACCGCAAACCAACGGGAAATTCTACTGACAAATTCCCCAGAAGGAGCCCGATTGGTATACAAAGAGTGGGAACGGTTGAAAATGTTGGATGGGGTGGTATACCGAAGGGGCCCCTCAAACAATGCTGAAGAGACCCAACAGTTGTTCCTTCCAACCAAACACAGAGAGGGTGTGCTGCGGTCACTACACGATGACCATGGACATTTTGGTGCAGAGAGAACTTTTAAGCTAGTGAGAGACAGATTTTATTGGCCCTGTATGAGATCTGAAGTTGAAAGTTACTGTCATTCGTGTTTGAGGTGTATCCAGAGGAAAACCCTACCAACCCGAGCCGCTCCAATGAGCCACCTACAAAGTCAAGGACCCATGGATTTGGTGTGCGTTGATTTCCTGTGCTTAGAGCCGGATGCTACTGGGCAGGGAAATATTCTAGTAGTGACTGATCATTTCACGCGTTATGCTCAAGCTTTTTCTACGAAAGACCAACGTGCTCCTACGGTGGCGAAGGTTTTAATGGTAAAGTTTTTTGTTCACTATGGCCTACCAAGGAGAATACACTCAGATCAGGGCAGAGACTTTGAGAGCAGGCTCGTTGGGCAATTGCTGGAACTACTAGGGATTCAGAAGACCCGAACTACACCGTATCACAGTCAAGGTGATGCACAACCAGAAAGGTTTAATCGCACGCTGCTAAATATGTTGGGGACATTGTCGAACAAAGAGAAGCAGAGCTGGAGTCGTCACATAGCTACGCTGGTGCATGCATACAACAGTACGGAGAGTGACGCTACTGGATACTCACGGTACCGTCTTATGTTCGGAAGGGAAGCTCGACTGCCGGTTGATTTGGCGTTTGGGCTATCTCTGGATCAGACGTCTGTAGCCTCTCATAGAAATTACATGGATAGACTTCGGAAGAATTTGGCCTCTGCGTTTGAACAGGCCCGTTTGACCTCAGGGAACAGGGAACAGAGGAATAAGCGAAACTACGACTTGAGAGTTCGGATACAGGATCTACAACCCGGTGATAGGGTTTTGTTGAAGAACTTGGTTGCTTCTGCAAACCATAAGTTGGCGGATAGATGGAGTTCTCAAGTCTACATTGTCTGCAAGCAACTGCCGGGTTTGCCAGTTTACCAAATCCGACCAGATGGAAAGGCTGGGCCTCTTAAAAACTGGCACCGAAATCATCTGTTACCTGTGAGGGAGGCTGTAAGGATACCAGTTGGAGACGAACTTTCTCTACCGAACCCGCCTGCTCCACGCTCGGCTCCCGTTACTCGGTCTCAGCAGACACGGGTTGTCGAAGAGAGTGAAGAGGATAGTGAGGAAGGAAGTTTTTGTCTGGACTGGGTGCGCTCGCCAGAACCTGAAGAGGTCATTCCAGTTCCCGAACGGTGGGAAAGTAACCTGAGGCCTGAGGCTCCTGAATTTCAATTGGAAGTTCCCGAAACTTTAGAAATTCCTGTAGTTCCTGAAGACTCGTCCTATGATTACAGTTCTATGCCTTCACTGGAAGGACCATACTCTGAAGAGATGTCTGTTCCAGTTGTGGACGAAAGAATTGAACCCATACCTGTAGTACTTCCACCTGAAGAGGAAGTGATTGAGCATGAATCAAAACGTTCTATCGACCCCCCCCAGACACTTACCAACGACTCACCAGGACATAGCACTGAAGAGGCTGTCACCACAGTGCGAAGGTTGCCTGAAGTGTCTGCTATGTTAGCTGTGGTAGTCAGGAGCATGAGTCAACTTGAGGACGTATATCTGACCCATTGTATGTTTGCTGATGAACCTGTATACATTGCCTAATGTTATGTAATTGTTATACCTCCTTGGAGAGACCCAAGAGTTCTAGGAGGGGGAGAGTGTAGCGCTGTTTAAAACTCTGTTGCTGTATTGCTCAGTTTTGGCCACCAGAGGGAGACAAGCGCAATGTAAACATACTGGACACAATGGGACTACGTTTTCCAGCATGCTTTGGGGCAGAGACAGGAAGTGGGTGAGGAATGAGGAGAGGGCATCCGCAGCCTCGTGGAAGGAGAGCCAGTGTGAGCCGAGCGGTGAACAGAGTGAGACGCACGTGAGACTGAGCGATTGTTACCAGGCCGGAAAGCAGGCGCTGCCTTGCCGACGCTGGGGATCGATACAGTGACTTGCCAGAGACCTAATAATCCACCGCTGAGAGGTTTTGCACAGACGCAGAGTAGCGGATTGGACCCCAAGTAAGGAGACCGCGATGATCCACTGGGAGTGCAGGCGGTAGGCCGTAGACCTTGTTGTAAAGATGGACAAGCAGGAGAAGCGGATACGGTGGCACAGAGTCCCAGTAAAATCCAGCGGAGAGACGTCCTTGATCGGGCAGCGGAACAGAGTGTCTGGCGGATGGGTGAGAGGCCCTCCAGGCCACAGTCAAACTTTAACGAAGCACGCTGCAGTATTGCTTAAATCTACAGGGCCCCAACGTGACTAGTCGAAGATTTACTAAATCCTTTCACTGGCCAGTTGAAATCTAGTACCTGGGTACCTGAGCTCACACACACACACACACACACCTTTTTGGGACATAACCTGCACGGGACTTACACTTCAGAAACAAAGGGGTTAAACTTTTATTTTACCGCTGCGCGTTTCTCGCATTACGGAATCCTGTTTTCTATACACCGTGCTTACATTATATATGCCGCTTTATTGAGACCAGTAAAGTATATAATTTATAAAATCCACAACAGTGCTGGTGTATATTTATTCCCTAGTGCGGAGAGACTAACCCGAGGTTAAATTCAGCGGCTCCTCCGGGAGTGAGCGCTACAGAAGTCTATGGGATTCGCCTGAATAAACCTGCCGAATGAAACCACCGAATGACAGGGCATTAGGGGAACCTTTCACTGCTGGTTTGTGTTCTCTGAATAGCCTGAAGCAGTGCTTTTCATGGGGATTTCACTGCCCTCGAACAGGCACCGTATGTGCAGGCAATTCGCCAGGATTTGGCGAATTGCCTGCTCTCTGGATAGCCGAATGGCCAGGAAAGGTAACCGAACGCTGAATTTCAGCATTCAGTTACCTTTCTCAAGCAATTCGGATCTCTTTGAATTACCCTGCTAATCTCACACCCTGCGCAAAAAATACAGAGAATTAAAACTGTTAGAACTGGAAGGATTTCATTGTAATAGAATTTGTATGGTTTAATCGGAACCGACACTAACAGCCTGCTTATTCAGAGAGAGAGGTGAAAAGCAGGAGAATGACTGGAGAATGGAAAATTCTAGGTCAAAATATCCAAACCAGAAAAATTCTCCCCATTTATCTCACTTTCCAAATCGGCTATTTTGACCTAGAATTTTCACTTCTCCAGTCATTCTCCTGGTTTTCAACCTCTCTCTGAATAACCCTGTAAAAGAATTGTAGTATAATAATGGGTATGAATACTTAAAATAAATATTCTGCGACACGTGTTATTACATATATAAGCTACAATTATTATTGGATATATCTATGAAATATATACAGGGTTATTCAGAGAGCACCGAAATTTCACCAACATTTTGGTGCCCTCTCTCGTTCCCCACACTTTGGGGGAATCAAATTTCTCGATACTGCAGGGAATTCAGCATTCACCGCAGGGTCCCCGAAGTGCATGGTTTAGGCCCGCGTAAGGCTATGGTCAAACGAACGCATTATTCGCAGCGACCGTCAAAATGTGCGTCCGAACGCATTGACGTATTTTTTTCACAGAATGCGCGAAAACGGTCAGACGACACGCATTTTCGTGCGTGATTTTTTTACGGATCATCAATAAAACACTTTTTGCGTCTGGACGTGATGTTGGCCGGACATTAGCAGCGTCTGACATCTCCTAATCACGCACACACGCCGCTAGCAGACGCAGCGCATTCTGTACGTCAGTACTATCGGTTCTGCGTTCTTGAAATAATGCGTTCATTTTCCACTTGCGTTGCGCGGCCGGACTTTCGTGCGGCTTTACTTCGTATATTGGCCGTCATTGCCCGTCATTTGCTGCTCCTGCGGCCATGATTAAGTGCGCCTAAACGCACGTTAAAAATGCGCTAGGCTGACCCCAGCCTAAGATGAACGCAGTGATCACGTCCGTGTTGCCGCACAGTTTAACGTCCGTTGTAGCATAGAATCACGATCAATAGAGATCCACACACGAAGTACGTGCGCACCGAAGTGCACATGCACAACGCACGTGGCAAACGGACGCAAGTTAGGCAAGAACGTAAAGCCGCTAGATGGACGGGCAGAGTGTGCATTATGCTGCCACGCCAGACGCAGCGCATTTGTGACGTCCATCACGTTGACGCTCAGAAGTTTTTTTGGTCTGGCTGACTGTACCTGTCATTTAATTTTAATTAATTTTGTTTCCCATATTTCCCTTTTTTTTTTTCTACATCCGTTAAAAAACACAGACCGTGTGGTGTCTACGGTATCTTCCGTCAGTACGTCTGTCCGTTATGCACGCACGCAGAGTGCGCTCAGACTGCGTTAGTCTGACATTAGCCTTAAACCCAAAACGTATCCGACAATCCGCCGCAAACCTGCAGCATCGAACGGAAAAACCAATGCACGTATCCGAAAAAAGCTGACCAACTGCTCCAAAATCGACGAAAAAAACTGAAAGTGTCTGAAGTCCACCGAACACAGCGCCGAGCAGGCGCCGGAAAAAGCTGACATGCCGGTGAACAGGGTAAAAATAAAACAAAAACAAAACGATTGAGGCTAATGTCAACGGACGGACGTACTGACGGAAGATACTGTAGACACCACACGATCCGTTTTTCTTGACGGACAGAGAAAAAAAGGGAATTATGGGAAATAAAATTAATATGAAAAATGATAAAAATTGATACATGATATGAAAAGCCATTTTGTGCGTCAAGGTGCTGGACGTCGCAAATGCGGTCCGTCTGACTTCGTTCCATCACACACACACAACGCTACGCGGACATGGCGCACTCTGCGCATCCGTTCTAGCGGTTTTACGTTGCCTAACTTGCGTCCGTTTGCCGCGTGCGTTGTGCGTGCGCAGTTCGGTGTGCACACACTTCATGTGTGGGTCTATATTGCTCATGATTCTATGCTACGACGGACGTTAAACTGTGCGGCAACACGGATGTGATCACTGCGTTCGTCTGACACGGGCCTGAAAGTTACAAATTTTAAACGAGGTTTGAAAAAAAACAGCTTGACGAAAATGTTTGGAATTAACAAGTAAGGTCCTATGAATGATAATAAAAGGTCTGTTACAGAAAAAAAAAAACGCTAACTAGAAAAAGAAAAGGAAAAAAAAATTTGGACGAAAAAATCCCGAGAAATGCCTAAAAGATCCTAAAAAAATTAACAAAGAGACTTTTTGCTACAAATGAAAAGAATAAACGGTTTAATAGAGATTGAATAGAAATGGGAATATTTTTAACATTGAAATTATGGGGTTAGCCTGATTAAACCTGTCGAATGAAACCACCGAACAGCAGGACATTTCACTGACATTTCTTTGCTGTTCGGTGTCTCTGAACAGAGTAACCATTGCTTCTCTATGGGGATTTCACTGCTGCCGAATAGCACCATATTTCGCTGGCAACTTGTCAAAATTTGGAGAACTGCCTGCTTTTTTAATAGCCGAATGGCCACGAAAGTGCACCGTACAGGGAAATTCTTTTTTCTTTGTGTATTTATGGGGGGTCTTTTTTCATTCACAGCTTTTTATTGCTATTGATGGGTTTATATTAGTGATGGGGAACCTCAGCACCCCAGATGTTTTGCTGCTACATGTCCCATGATGCTTACAGGGTTATTCAAAGGGAATCGAAAAGCCACCGCTTGTTCGGTGACTTTTCGTTCTCCTCAATTCGGTGCGATTTGGCGATCCCATTTCGGCGACCCTGCGGTGTATTCAGCAAGCACCACAGGGCCGTCGTAGTGCAGGGAAAAGCCACCGAAAACCTGCTAAACACTCACCGCAAAACCCAGGCGAATACACACCGAAACCGGCAAAAACATCTGGATTAACCCCGCTGAAAATCAGCGTTCGGTTACCTTTCCTGACGATTCGGCTATCCAGAGAGCAGGCAGTTCACCAAATCCTGGCGAATTGCCAGCACATACGGTGTCTGTTCGGTGAATCCCCATAGAGAAGAAATGCTTTGTCTATTCAGAGAACAAAAACCAGCAGTGAAAAGTTGCCAAATTGCCCTGCCATTCAGTTGCTTCATTCGGCAGGTTTATTCAGGAGATTCCCATAGGCTTCAATGTTAAAAATATTCCCGTTTTAATCCAATATGTAATAAACCATTGATTATAATATTCTGCAGTAAAAAGTCTCTTTATTTATAGATTTTTTTAGGACCTTTTAAGCATTTTTCGGGATTTTTGTGCAAAAAAATATATTTCCTTTTTTTTTCAAATGGTTTTTCTTTTTCCTGTAACAGCCCTTTTTATTATCATTCATTGGATCTTATATGTAAATTTCAGGCATTTTCGCTCAGTAGTTTCTTTGCAAACAGCGTTTCACTTTTCAAACATTCAAGCGTACTGTTTTGTTTTTTTCTCACACAATTCGTCTGCGGTGTCGGGTTTTTCCGGCGGCTGCTCTGCGCTGTGATCGGCTCCGGCTCGGGTTTCTCCGGCGTCTTCGGCGGGTTAATCCAGATGTTTTTGCGGGTTTTTGTGGGTTTTGCGGTGAGTTTTCGGCGTCTTTTCCCTGCAATTCGGGGACGGCCCTGTGGTGCTTGCTGAATACACCGCAGGGTCGCCGAAATGGGATCGCCAAATCGCACCGATTTGAAGAGAACGAAAAGTCACCGAACGTGCAGTGACTTTTCGATTCTCTTTGAATAACCCTGTAAGTCAAAATAGCCGATTTGGAAAGTGAGATCAATGGAAGAATTTTTCTGGTTTGGCTATTTTGACCTAGAATTTTCCATTCTCCAGTCATTCTCCTGGTTTTCACCTCTCTTTGAATAACCCTGAAAATCCAGTTCCCCAGCAGAGCACCTATACCACTATTTGCTACAGGTCAAGGACCAGCATAACTCCAGCAGGAATAAAATTGTGGGAAATATCACCTCTTTTTAGGACACTGGATTTATTATATTTATGTCACTTATAGCGATCATAATATATTACTTAGCTTTTTACTTTGAGTGTGTGTTTTATTCTCCCTTTAGCTCCTTTGTGTTTTGTGTGATTCTTCATTCAGAGCATGTGAAAGCTCTCGGCATGAAAATAATGCTCCGTTTCATAAGAGCAAGAAATGTTTGTTTTAGGAGGAGAGTTTATTATCTGTTAATCTCTCCCATTGACTCTCATTTAGTTAATCTCTCCTGTTGCCATGGCGATGTGCGAAGCTTCCTAATCTTTTTAAACATGTTGTTTTTATATGATTAAAAAAAAAAAACAAATGTGTGAGCGACGAAACGGAGCCTGGTTTACTTCAGCAACGAGATAGCGATAACAATGTAACATTTTAAAATGACCCAGTGCAAATAAATATTTTTCAAATGATTTCTTTTTTTTTTGGGGTGGGACTAAAAGATCCTAAAAAAAAATAAACAAAGAGACTTTTTGCTGCAGATTAAAATAATAAGTGGTTTAATAGATATTGGATAAAAACGGGAATATTTTTAACATTGAAACCTATGGGATTCGCCTGAATAAACCTGCCGAATGAAAACACCGAACAGCAGGGCATTTCGGCAACTTTTCACTGCTGTTCGGTGTCTCTGAATAGATTAATATTGCTTCTCTATGGGGATTTCACTGCCGCCAAAGATCACCGGCAGGGTTATTCAAAGAGAATTGAAAAGTCACCGCACGTTCGGTGACTTTTAGTTCTTTTCAATTCAGTTTGATTTGGTGATCCCATTTCGGCGACCCTGCGGTGTATTCACCAAGCACCACAGGGCCATCGTAGTGCAGGGAAAAGCCGGCACAAACCCGACGAACGCTCACCACAAAACCCAGCGAACGCACCCCGAAACCCGCAAAAACATCTGGATTAACCCCACCGAACACGCCGGAGAAACCCGAGCAGCTGCTGATCACAGCGCGGAGCAGCCGCCAGAAAAAGCCAACACCGCAGACGAATGGAGTGAAAAAAAATTTACGCAAAAAAATCCTGAAAAATGCATAAAAGATCCTAAAAAAATCGAAAAATAAAGAATTTTTTTGCTGCAGAATATTATAATAAACGGCTTATGAGATATTGAATTAAAACAGGAATATTTTTAACATTGAAGCTTATGGTATTCGCGTGAATAAACCTGTCGAATTAACGTATCGAACAGCAGGGCAATTCGGCAACTTTTCACTGCTGTTTTGTGTTCTCTGAATAGCCGAAGCATTGCTTCTCTATGGGGATTTCACTGCCCTCGAACAGTCACCGAACAGGCACCGTATGTGCAGGCAATTCGCCAACATTTGGCGAACTGCCTGCTCTCTGAAATGAATAGCCAAATGGCCAGGAAAGGTAACCTTACGCTGAATTTCACTGTTCGGTTACCTTTCGGCCAAAATTCGGATCTCTTTGAATAACCCTGCGTATTTTGCTGGCAACTCGTCAAAATTTGGCGAAGTGCCTGCTTTTGGAATAGCCGAATTACCACGAAAGTGCACTGTACGGGAAATTCACTGTTCGGTGCAATTTGGGGTCCAGATCGTCGCTCTCTGAATAAACCCTATAGATTATTATAAAGTCACTTTTGTGCGGATCTTTTTTCTTTGTGTATTTATGGGGGGTCTTTTTTCATTCACAGCTTTTTATTGCTATTGATGGGTTTATATTAGTGATGGGGAACCTCAGCACCCCAGATGTTTTGCTGCTACTTTAGCAAAGAGATAGCGATAACAATGTAACATTTTAAAATAACTGGGTGCAAATAAATATTTTTCAAACGATTTCTTTTTGTGGGGGAGGGACGCGGCTGTGGGCGCTGCTCAGCATCACGCTGATTAAGGCCCGTGTCAGACGAACGCAGTGATCACGCCGTGTCGCCACACAGTTTAACGTCCGTCGTAGCATAGAATCATGAGCAATAGAGACCCACACATGAAGTACTTGCGTACCGAATTGCGCACGCACAACGCACATGGCAAAAGGACGCAAGTTAAGGCAAAAACGTAAAACCACTACCACGGACGCGCAGAGTGTGCCACGTCCATGTAGCATTCTGTGTGCGTGATGAGGAGACGTCAGACGCAGCGCATTTGCGACGTCCAGCACCTTGACGCACACAATGCCTTTTCATATCCTTTTCAAATTTTTATCCTTTTTCATATTATTTTTATTTCCCATAGTTCCCTTTTTTTTCTACGTCCGTCAAGAAAAATGGATCGTGTGGCGTCTACAGTGTCTTCCGTCAGTACGTCCGTCTGTTGTGCACGCCCGTGGAGTGCGCTCAGACTGCGTTCATCTGACATTAGCCTAAGAGCAAAAGGATACATAGGAATGTAACTATTACATAAGAGTCTGGGACCATTACCATTGTCAGCTATGGTTTATTCTGTTTATTGCCCCAATGCACCCTCTAGCCAACAGGCATTGGGTGAAAAGCTAGGAGACTTTAAAGGAAAACGAATGAAAAATAGAGGTTCCTTTTATTGCCCTTAAATAATTAGACAGAGAGTACTGACAGTAATTTTTTTACTACCAATTATTTTTTCAATATTGTTTCTCGGAGGCCTCCACCGCACCAGTGAGTAAGGTGACCTGGGTCTGCAGGGACTCCACTTGCTGTGTAAGGAGGGCCTGCGATCCTGCAGCGTCCTCCACTTGCGATTCCACCGTCGTCAGCGCCCCCTCCGTCTTCAGGACTGTGAAGTCGGCACGCCAAACCGCCCACATCTCCTCAAGCAACTCTCTTCTTTTAATACCCCCCTTCATGGAGGATGAGAGGTCGTCGCCTTCAGACGTCCTGGGCAGAACCGGAGACACGGCAACAGAACCGAGGGGGTCACAGGGTGTTCCAGAGAGCCTGCGCATCGCCGCAGACTCCAGACTACAGGGGCTATCCACTCTCTGCCTCGCCATGCCCAGATTCCGAGGTGATTTCTGAACGGCCACAGAGGTTTCCGACCAGGAAGGGTCCTCTTCTTCCAAGTAGCTCACCGCTGGGGTCAGGCCTTTCAAGGTAACACCCTGGCGTCGCTGCCGGTCATCTTCCAAAGATTCACGAATGTCCCTTTGTTGGGGCCCCCCGACAGCTGAGACTTCTTCCCCGCTTTCTTACCCATACGGAAGGTGGGCAATCAGGTTACAGGGTCCGTGCAGGGTAACGCTCAAATTGTGGCAGGCGCCTCGAAAATGGACGCTAGGCCGCACTCCACCGATCTCCCTCCAATGGCGCCGGGAACACCGCAATCAAGAGTCTGGGTCAGCAGTATGTGACAGACAGGGTTCTGCCAGCCAGGGATGTGAAGTGGCAAGGGCTAAGTCTTAAAGGTCCTCAAACAATAAAGAATCAGCCGGAGATCTCTGTAAAATGTGACTGCTCCCGCCGGATGTCAGCTCCGCCCCTGACCAATTGCTCCTCCTTTCAGCCTTTTACGTTCCTACCAAAATTTCTATTTTTTTAATATTGGGTTTATAATAATGAACAGTGCAATAGTAACAATGTATTATTATTCACAGTATTTAGTATAGTAAATGGGAAATAGATAATATAAATGTTCAGATCTCCTGCTCATGGGGGTTTGACGTGATCGCAATGAGATTATTAGCAATGCAGCTTCCAAAAAATACCAATATAAAATAATATCTGTATGTGACATAATGCCCGTATATGGAAATCACAGTAACACGTTGTATCTGTACTGTACAGGGATTTTCATTCCTTATAACCCCCTGAATCTTATCCCTGTAGCGCATTGACTGACTTCAGCTCTCTCCCTGTATTCTGCCCCCTCCCTGGCTGCTGTAATGCAGCAGTAAAGTTTGTTGAGCTTTTTTCTTATAGTGAGGAAGGAGGCTACTCTTTGTACCTTCTTCACTGTATTAGTGGGTGACAGGGGTGAGCTCTCACAGAGAGTTTTGTTTCCTGACGCACTAATATATGCATTAAAAAGTTATACAAATTAAGTTATGTATTCTAATTTCTCTTCTTCGTTGCATTTCAGTGCAAAATCGTGTGTATACAGTCAGGTCCAGAAATATTGGGACATCGACACAATTCTAACATCTTTGGCTCTATACACCACCACAATGGAGTTGGAATGAAACAAACACAATGTGCTTTAACTGCAGACTGTCAGCTTTAATTTGAGGGTATGTGCATCCAACTCAGGTGAACGGCGTAGGACTTACAGCAGTTTGCAGATGTGCCTCCCACTTGTTAAGGGACCAAAAGTAATGGGACAGAATAATAATCATAAATCAAACTTTCCCTTCTTAATACTTGGTTGCAAATCCTTTGTAGTCAATCACAGCCTGAAGTCTGGAACGCATAGACATCACCAGACGCTGGGTTTCATCCCTGGTGATGCTCTGCCAGGCCTCTACTGCAACTGTCTTCAGTTCCTGCTTGTTCTTGGGGCATTTTCCCTTCAGTTTTGTCTTCAGCAAGTGAAATGCATGCTCAATGGGATTCAGGTCAGGTGATTGACTTGGTCATTGCATAACATTCCACTTCTGTCCCTTCAAAAACTGTTTGGTTGCTTTTGCAGTATGCTTTGGGTCATTGTCCATCTGCACTGTGAAGCGCCGTCCAATGAGTTCTGCAGCATTTGGCTGAATGTGAGCAGATAATATTGCCCGAAACACTTCAGAATTCATCCTGCTGCTTTTGTCAGCAGTCACATCATCAATAAATACAAGAGAACCAGTTCCATTTGCAGCCATACATGCCCACGCCATGACACTACCACCACCATGCTTCACTGATGAGGTGGTATGCTTAGGATCATGATCAGTTCCTTTCTTCTCCATACTCTTCTCTTCCCATCACTCTGGTACAAGTTGATATTGGTCTCATCTGTCCATAGGATCTTGTTCCAGAACTGTGAAGGCTTTGTTAGGTGTTGTTTGGCAAACTCTAATCTGGCCTTCCTGTTTTTGAGGCTCACCAATGGTTTACATCTTGTGGTAAACCCTCTGTATTCACTCTGGTGAAGTCTTCTCTTGATTGTTGACTTTGACACACATACACCTACCTCCTGGAGAGTGTTCTTGATCTGGCCAACTGTTGTGAAGCGTGTTTTCTGCACCAGGGAAAGAATTCTTCGGTCATCCACCACAGTTGTTTTCTGTGGTCTCCCAGATCTTTTGGTGTTGCTGAGCTCACCGGTGCGTTCCTTCTTTTTGAGAATGTTCCAAACAGTTGTTTAGGCCACACCTAATGTTCTTGCCATCTCTCTGATGGGTTTGTTTTGTTTCTTCAGCCTAATGATGGCTTGCTTCACTGATAGTGACAGCTCTTTGGATCTCATCTTGAGAGTTGATAGCAACAGACTCCAAATGCAAATAGCACACTTGAAATGAACTCTGGGCCTTTTATCTGCACATTGTAATTGGGGTAATGAGGGAATATCACACACCTGGCCATGGAACAGCTGAGAGGCCAATTGTCCCATTTCCTTTGGTCCCTTAACAAGTGGGAGGCACATCTGCAAACTGCTGTAAGTCCTACACCGTTCACCTGAGTTGGATGTACATACCCTTAAATTAAAGCTGACAGTCTGCAGTTAAAGCACATTGTGTTTGTTTCATTCCAACTCCATTGTGGTGGTGTATAGAGCCAAAGATGATAGAATTGTGTTGATGTCCCAATATTTCTGGACCTGACTGTATGTTTTTGGCAGTGAAAAAGTTCAAATGAGAGTGTTCTCTGCAAGGCATTTCATTGCTAGTATTCCCTTTTACAGTATATTTTCATTTCCTATGGCTTGCAATGCATTCACTGCTAATCAAACAGCTTCCCTGGCTCAGTGACTCTCACATATATTACGCCGCGCCGACACAGTGACAGCGGCACTTCAAGGAGAGACGAGCTTACTGTAAATTAACAATAAGCCTCTGCTAATGCCCCTAGGTCATGTTGGTGGTTTCTTTTTCAGTGCGTTGGCATTTGACCGGCAGGAGAAGCATATTTACGCGTGTTTGTTGCACAAGTTAATAAAATGAGATACCTTTCTTGTAGGGCTGTTTAGTGCTTGCTTTGCAAAATTATTTGGCCCTTTAGGTCTCATGACGTAAACCACAGACATTATATTCAAATTCCACAGGAATTCCGGTGCTCTTTCGTTCCCCGCACTTCGGGGAGTCAAATTCGCAGATCCTGCGGTGAATTCGGCATTCGCCGCAGAGTCCCCGTAATGCAGGAAACAAGCCGCCAAATCGATCGGGAAAAAACGCTGAACGCATCCGAAAAACTTCAGAAAACCAGCAGAAATCGATTCGAAAAAAACTCAAATCGATCTGAAAAAACTGATAACCCGCCGAACAGAGCGGAGACCAGCTTCTGGAAAAAGCAGACAAGCAGACGAACGGGGTAAAAAAAAAAGCCACCGCAACATTTAAGAGCTGCTTGCAAAAAAAAACTACTGCACGAAAATGGCTGAAAATAACATATAAGGTCCTATGAATAATTATAAAAAGGTCTGTTACAGAAAAAAAAGCCATATTTTAAAAACGTGAAAGAAAATTCGCCAAAAAAATTCAGAAAAATGTCTAAGAAATCCTAAAAAATAATAAAGAGACTTTTTCTGCAAGTGAAGAGAATAAACAGTTGAAAAAATATTTAATAAAAATGGGAATATTTTTAATTGAAGCCTATGGGATTCGTCTGATTAAACCTGTCAAATGAAACCACCGAAAATTAAGGCATTTCACTGAATAGATTAACCAATGCTTCTCTATGGGGATTTCACTGATGTTGAAGAGCACCATATTTCCCTGGCAATTCGCCAAAATTTGGCGAACTGCCACGTTTTTGAATAGACGAATGGCCACAAAAAAGCACCTTATGGCCCGGGAAGATTCACTGTTCGTTGCAATTTCTGAGCCAATTCGGCTCTCTTTGAATAACCCTGTAAATGTCAGTTATTAATTCACGGTTTTAGCTTTTTAACATGTCTTATTTCTAATTATTTTATGTCCCATGAAACCTAAAGCAAATTGTGAGCATCTTTCAGAACCAGCTTGTCTGGACCTAGCAAGGTCTATAAATGTTGGATTTATTTTTGTTCAGTTGAAGGGTTTCCTTTCCTGCTATAAAGCATAGTGTAAATTAAATTACATATACGGGATTATTCACCAACCTCCGATTTGGCCCTGAATTGCACCAAACAGTGAATTTCCCCCTTCTCTGCAATTTCGGATCAATTTGTCCATTCGCCAACTCCAGGCAACTTTAAGCGAAATATGGTTCAATTCGGCGGCACCAAAATTGTCCCATAGAAGACTATCTTGTCTTCTATTCACAGATTGCAAAACTGCACTGAATTTCCGGCAAAATGCCTTGATTTTCAGTATTCCAATTCGACAGGCGAATTGCATAGGTTTCAAATATAAACATGTGATATCTTTTTAAAAAAAAACACTGTTTAGGCTAGGGTAAGACGAAAGCATTTTTCCCCGCGAACGTGAAAAAATGCGTCCGAACGCATTGACGTATTTTTTCACGGAATGCGCAAAAACGGTCAGACGACGCGCATTTTCGGGCGTGATTTTGTACGGATCGTCAATAAAACACTTTTTGCGTCTGGACGTTATGTAGGCCGGACATTAGCAGTGTCTGACATCTCCTAATCTCGCACACACGCTGCTATGCCGCAGCTGCGCACTCAGTACGTCAGTACTAGCGGTTCAGCGTTCTCAAAAAATGCGTTCAAATTCCACTTGCGTTGCACGGCCGGACTTTTGTGCGGCTGCACATCGTATATTGGCCGTCATTGCCCGTCATCTGCTGCTAGTGCGGCCGTAATTATGTGCGCCAGAACGCACGTTAAAAGTGCGCTGGTCTGACCCCAGCCTAATTCTAAGACATTTTTTGCAAAAAAAAACTTTACATTTTTAGACATTTTTGTTTTTTTATTTTGTAGCTGACCTTTTTATTATTTTTTTAAATGACCTTTTTCATAATTTGGACACATTTTTGACTACATTTGTATTGATTGAAACTCTTAGGAGAATAGGAGACTTTTTTTCCTTTTGCCGTTTGTTGGAATTTGCTGATGCCAATTCAGCAGTTATCGGCACAATTTGGCTATTTTCTGATAATTGCTTCAGCAACTCCAATTTTGGCAAAATACAATGAACACTTACTAAATAGTGAATTCACTGTATTTTTGGTGAAATGGAATCGCTGAAGATCGGCTAAACACAAAGCACCGTGAATAGACCTTACAGTGAAATCGCACAAACTGGACGTTTTAGAGCCAGGAATCCAAAGTCTACCGGAAGTTCCGTGAGTCTCCCTGAAGCTACTATCAAAGGAAGACATGTGTCCATTCATTAAACTGCATGTGCCCTCCGAGTCCATGTATTCCCCCTTCCCTGGCAGTGTCACCACTCCTATGACAAACTCATAAAGTCAGAGGCTACTCTACTTACCAAGACCATAGGCAAAGACCAAATGGAAGACCCCTCTATAGGTCAAATATGCATCATATAGCCCAATAAATTTTTTTTTTTGAGAAAGTATTTTACCAGGAAGGATACATTGAGATTTCTCTCGTTTTCAAGTATGTCCTGGGTGGCGAGTATGTACCGTTAGGTGTCTTGCCCAAGGACACTTACTGGAGAGGTGCTCTTGCTGGGATCGAACCTGTGTCTCCACAGTTAGAGCAGTGATGTTACCTCTACTTCACCCAGCCGGTGGATGAGGGATCTCTTGACTAAAGTTTTGCATTTTAAATTATTGCTCCATTCCTTTTTTCTGTTTTATTTTCCAATTCAACAATAAAGCACAAGGTTTTCAGGTTTTCTTTGCTGTTGAAATATCTAAAAAAAATATATCTAAAGTATCCAAAAATCTATATCTAATAAAATATATGAATTCTGAATCTAAGCCACACAGATTTGGTCCAGAATCCTCCCATACCCCTTCCCGGTCTTAGTATATCCTTTATGGTTTTACCGAATTGATATAAGCTGTTACCAATTATTCAATTTTTTTTAATTTGAAAATAAAAACAAAACAGTGGAAACACCCCCCCCCCCCCATCAAAAACACCATCGCACATTTTGGCTGCGCGGTATTGTCGTCCCCCCCCCCCCGGAAGAAGGGCCATAAGATAATACAGTCTAGTACATTTTACTAAATTCTATGAAATGATAAAACATTTTGGGTGGGAAAAATTTTATTAAATTTGGATTGGTTTTTGAAGAATACTTGTTATAAACAAAAAACATTTTTTTAGTGCAGGGCTGTAAAACTCCAGCCGCCTCTCCCCCACAGATGTTTGGGAACTACAATTCCCATGGTGCCCTGGCCATCAACTGCACTGAAAGAATTCTGGGAAATGTAGCCAACAACATCTGCAGGGGCTGTGAGTTTGACAGCCTTGCCTAAGGCTAGGGCCAGACGAACGCATTTTTCACGTTGTCCGTGAAAAAGTGCGTTCGAACGAATGGACGTATTTTTTCACGGAATACGTGATAGCGGTCATACGATGCACATTTTCGTACGTGATTTGGTACGGAACATCAATAAAACCCTTTTGCGTCTGGACGTTATGTTGGCCGGACGTGTGCAGCGTCTGACGTCTCCCAATCACGCAAACACGCCGCTATGCGGCCGCAGCGCACTCTGTACGTCAGTAGTAGCGGTTTGACGTTCTCGAAAAAAATGCGTTCGTTTGCCACTTGCGTTGCACGGACGAACTTTCGTGCGGCCGTTCGTCGTATGTTCCCCGGCATTGGACGTCATTTGCTGCTAGCACGGCCGTGATTTTGTGCGGCTAAACGCACGTGAAAAATGCGTTCGTCTGACCCTAGCCTTAGTGCATCGAGACACTGCATGAGGGATACATGTACGATTACGAATTGATACTGGAAGATGAATACAGATTAATCCATCAGTGTCACCTAAACTATCCAGCCGAGTCCTTTCTTAAACCTGTCGCCCACTCTTTTTTTCCCATTCCATGCCTGTAATGTATTTTTCAAAAAATGACTAGGATTGTTCTTTGCATATATATCATATGAATGTATCCCTGGTGTCAGGGACGTGAAAGACTTTGAAGCAATACACACTGCATCCCTGTGATCTGCAGTTCAACCTGTCAATGTGACGTGCTAAACCAAAGCTCTGATCGCAGGCTCAGAACTTCAAACGTGCTCTCGGTGCCCCAATTCAAAGCTAAATGTCTGACCCTGACCAGAGAGAAGGAGATTCGCGTCCTGAGACATGTTTCCAGGGCAGAATAAAGCCATGGAGCTGGCTGGGAGTCATGGGGCAGATAGACATCACTAACCCAACTCATGCCGAAACATTATTATTATCCTTTATTTATTTAGCGCCACAAGGAGTTGATACGTTCAGGGTTATTCAAAGAGAATTGAAAAATCACTGCACGTTCGGTGACTTTTCGTTCTCTTCAATTCGGTTCGATTTGGCGATCTCAATTCGGCGACCCTGCGGCTTATTCAGCAAGCACCACAGGGCCGTCGTAGTGCAGAGAAAAAGCCGCCGCAAACCTGCCGAACACTCACCGCAAAACCCAGGCGAACGCACACCGAAACCCGCAAAAACATCTGGATTAACCCCGCCAAACAAGCCGGAGAAACCCGAGCAGGAGCCGATCACAGCGCAGAGCAGCCGCCGGAAAAAGCCGACCCCACAGACGAATGGAGTGAACAAAAAAATAAACAGCACGCTTGAATGTTTGAAAAGTGAAACGCTGTTTGCAAAGAAACTACTGAGCGAAAATGTCTGAAATTTACATATTAGATCCAATGAATGATAATAAAAAGGCTGTTACAGGAAAAAGAAAAAACGATTAAAAAAACAAACGGATTTTTTTCTCTCAAAAAAGTCCAGAAAAATGCTTAAAATAGCCTAAAAAATCTATAAATAAAGAGACTTTTTACTGCAGAATATTATAATCAACGGTTTATTAGATATTGAATTAAAACGGGAATATTTTTAACATTGAATCCTATGGGATTCGCCTGAATAAACTTGTCAAATTAAAACACATTTTGGCAACTTTTCACTGCTGTTTTTTTTTCTCTGAATAGCCGAAGCATTGCTTCTCTATGGGGATTTCAATGCCCTCGAACAGGCACCGTATGTGCAGGCAATTCGCCAACATTTGGCAAACCGCCTGCTCTCTGGATAGCCGAATGGTGAGGAAAGGTATCCGTACGCTGAATTTCACTGCTCGGTTACCTTTCGGCCACAACTCGGATCTCTTTGAATAACCCTGATAGTAATACCACACATGGATGATGACCTGATTCAGGGGGACAAAGGGAACTTACAATCTATGAGATGTACTAGTATTTTGGGAGGTAGGCGCATCCATATCGTTAAGTGTCTTCCCCAAGGACACTCGCTGGTGGCGTCTGAGTGGTATCGAGTCGGGTTGAGTACTTTCGGACAGACAATGGTAAACTGCCTGGTCCTTATGGGGTTAATAAGGAAACATATAATTGGAGCCTAATCAAAGATTAAAATAGAAAAAAAAATCTAAAGTGTGCGAGAGCCAAATGGGAACTCCATTACCTCTGACAAAATGTAGGGGAACTGCTTGCTCACGAGTTCCTGCACAATTTGACCTCTGGCTTTGCATACACAATGTGTGGTACATATCTCAGTGACAAGGGAGACCCCAATGATCTTACCACCTCTCTTCAATACCTGCCGCAGGTCCTGCAATCTGAAACGGTGAAATTCTCGAACCCAGACAGTGATACAGCTGCTCAGAAAGCCCCCAATTGTCCCTCTATAGCAGGATGTCAAACTCCAGCCCCCAAGACATTGATGACATAAAATTTCCAGGAATCTTTGACCATAATAGATGACCATAGAATCGTGGGAGTTGAAATATATTTCAGCGCCAAGGATAGCAGCCAGCCGGTACTGTAATAAAAGGAAAATACCCACCGGTGCTAAAATAAAATACCATCCGGTACTGTAATAAAATGAAAATACCAGCCATAATAAAATGAAAATACCAGCCGGTACTATAATAAAATGAAAATACCAGCCGGTACTAAAATACCAGCCGGTACTATAATAAAATGAAAATACCAGCCATACTAAAGTGAAAATACTAGCCGGTACTATAATAAAAATGAAAATACCAGCCTTACTGACATAAAATGAAAATACCAGCTGTACTAAAATAAAATACAGCCGGTACTATAATAAAATGAAAATACCAGTCATACTAAAATAAAATACCAGCCGGTACTATAATAAAATGAAAATACCAGCCGTACTAAAATAAAATACAAATACCAGCTGTACTAAAATAAAATACAGCCGGTACCAAAAATAAATTACAGCCAGTACTACAATAAAAATACTAGCCGTACAAAATAATCTATTCAGAGAATGGTAACGAAATCCCCCATAGAGAAGCAAAGGTTAATCTATTCAGAGAACACCGAACAGCACCAAAATGTCAGTGAAATACCCTGATTTTCGGTGGTTCAGTTCGACAGGTTGGACAGCGCCATGGTGCCGTTCAGTGCAGTTTGGCTGCAATGAAATTCCCCATAGAGAAGTAATGGTTAATCTATTCAGAGACACCGAACAGCAGAGAAATGTCAGTGAAATACCCTGATTTTTGGTGGTTCTGTTCGACAGGCTGGACAGTGTCATCTTGGATGTCAGCCAAGCCTCTGGGGCCTCTCCCCGCCCACTGACGTCATCGCGCATGGTGCAATGATGTCAGTGTGAGAATGAACCCCTAGCTGTCAAGGGGTTTCCCTATAGAAACCCTATGGTGGAGATGGGGGGGTCCAAAACAACCCCCTTATCTCCCCATCCGTGGCAGCTAGAGGGTCATGTTTGGTATCATTGGAAAGGTCAGAGCATGGCCCAAATGATACCAAACAGTCCATGCTACTAGTAAAAAATAAAAAATTAAATTAAAACGTTTTTTTTTTATTAATGCAGCACTATTGTTCACATTTCAGTTATAATGTGAACAATGATGCTGCACTAACGATTTTTTGGGGATTTTAGCTAAAATCGCATATTTTCTCAGAATAGAGTAACGGGTTTCCATTTCTATTTTTTTTAAACAAACATACCCGATAGAATACATAACCACAAAGGCTCGGATGATAAAATGTGGGGGAAAAAAATTATTTTACACTCTGTAAATGATGGAAATCTGAATGGAAATTCACTTTTTTATTTTATTTCTTGTTATAGCATTCTGGCAGGACATGACGTATACATATAATAATGATATATTATGAATCGGCCGAGTCTGCCGTAAAAAAGGGATATATAATTTGTCTGGGTTCTACAATAAAATATGACTTCAAGTCACGTTTAAACATGATGAGCACGAAACGGTAAAAATGAGCTCAGCACACAAATGACTCCGCAGCGAAAGGGTTAAAGGTACTGTTAACCCCTTTTTTTTATTGTAAGCTCACGCGAACTGGGTAATTTTTTTACCACCATCCTCTGTATCTAACGTGTTTCTTAATTTTATGTTTCTCTTGTACAGCGCTGCGGAATATGTTGGTGCTTTATAAATAATTCTATTTGTAATTGCAATGATATATGGGATGTCGCAAAGAGGGAGGGGATTTTTCTTCGCCTTTTATGTATCTACAAGCATTTCCTTTTGCCGAAATCACCTGCAGTCATATTCCATTCACGGTTTAATCAGTTCCATGCATTTATGCGGAGATGACTCCTTTCGGTTTGATTTAATCCTCGGGCCCAGACATCTCGTCTGTCCGTTGCGTTGCTCTGAGCCATCTGCCTGAAAACCTCTCTCTCTCTATTTTTTTTTTTAAAGGGACAAAATTCTTTTATACCATCAGACTGATGCTGCATTCACATACTCAGACACAGCTGCACTCTCCTCATTCATAAGATGCTGTCCTTCTAATGGTAATTAGCCATCTGCCATTTGTCGTTAAAAAAAACAACAACTGGCGCTGTCCAGCCACTCCTGCCTGAATAAACTAATGAGAGAAGGTGGATTAATTGTCAATTGTCTTGTTAATTGTCTTTTCCTGGGAATTTTCAATCCAAGCAAGAGATTAATTTAAATTTTTATTTATCTTGTAGTTACCCTCAGAACACGTTCCCTCGGGTACAATGCTCTGAGCGTGATACTCTGTCGCAAGGGAGGTTAGATCTAGGTTTGCAGAATGAGCAGAGCCGCAATCCGCCAATCACAGCCCTGAATTCTACAGGGGTTATTCATAGAGCACTGAAATGTCGCCGGCATTTCGGTGCGCTCTTGTTCCCAGCTCTTCCCTGCCTTTCGGGGAATCAAAGTTCCCCACCCTGTATTCAGCATTCACTGCAGACTCCCCAGAGTGCAAGGAAAACCTGACGAACTCCCCCCGAACACTCGTTTAAAACCTGCCGGAGCCGCCGCAAGAAAAACATGCTGGACACGTCGGAAAAAGCCGCCGAGCCGCCAATCACAGCGCAAAGCAGACAAGCTGACAAGCGGGGTAAAAAAAAAAAAACAATACGTTTGAAAGTGTCAAAATTGAAGCCCTGTTTGCAATAAAACTACTGAACGAAAATGTCTAGAATTTACATATAAGATCAAAATGAATGAAAATAAAAAGGGCTGTTACATCAAAAAGAAAAAACACTTTTAAAAAAAACCTGAAAAATGTTTTGCCGAAAAATGCCTAAAAGATCTTTAAAAAAAATCAATAAATAAAGAGACTTTTTACTGCAGAATAAAATAATAAACGTGTTAAAACGGGAATATTTTTAACATTGAAAACTATGGGATTCGCCTAAATAAACCTGCCGAATTAAACCACCGAACAGCAGGGCAATTCGGCAACTTTTCACTCCTGTTCGGTGTCTCTGAATAGATTAACCATTGCTTCTCTATGGGGGATTTCACTGCCGTCGAACAGGCACCGAACGTGCAGGCTCTCTGCTCTCTGAATAGCCGAACGGCCGCGAAATTTCACCATACGGGGGGAATTCACTGTTCGGTGACATTTCGGGGCCATATCGGCTCTCTCTGAATAACCCCTTATTTTTATAGAAATATGCCAACTGCCTTTGATTCGCTGGGGGGGGGGCGGCTGCAAGGTGGATATATATTTATCTACTCATTTACTTTATGAATAAAAGAAACACTTTTTATCTGTAAGACATGAGGTCAATATAAAAGCACAGAGATGGCAGTGGATAAAGGGACACTCTGGGCCAGGACTGACAATCTCCGGTCCCCCAGATGTGTCTGAACTGCTACTCCCATGATTCCCTGTCACTCATTTACATTTAAAGAGATCTGGGAATTGTAGGCCATCAACATCTGGGTGCAAAGTTTGACAGCCCTGCTCTAAGGACTCTGATCACCCACTAATTTGACTGATCACATGACCTGAGTGTTCTCAACCCTCTCTCCCACAGGCAGTGGGATCTCAGAGACCTGATTCAGCCCTCCAGGTGTGTGTGATTAGTTCTGTCTGGAACCGTGGAACGCGTATGTTGATTTCAACTTCATTGATCAGATTCAGGAAGTGAGAATCTTTCAGGACTCTTCTCCAACCAATGCTAACATTGGGAGCTATTATTTACATATCCTATATAATAAAACAGTTTGTAATGTCCGTCGCCGTCAAGTGCTGATTGCGCATGCACGACGGACATTACAAACTGGGTTGCGAGCTGGCCATTAAAACAAACTGGTAGCTGCGCGGGCCGTCCATCTGCACAAAAAAAAAAAAAATCGGCGGCGCGTATCCCGCTCCGCATACCTCACAGGACGACACAGGACAGCAGCCAGTTCGCTGGGCACTTGCAGTACACAGAGAAAAAAGATCCGCCTCACAGGACGAACCACTGGAGCAACTCACCACAGCCATTTGCTGCCATCAGACACCCGCCTCACAGGAGGAGCCACCGGAGAAAATCAAAACAGTAGCTGCCATCACAGAACTGCCACGCAGAATTGCTTAAAGAGCCACCACAGAACACACGCCTCAGAAACCAAAAGAGCACCTTAGAAACCAAAAGAGCGCCTCAGAAAAACAGCACAGTGCCACCCGCAGTCCAAAAAAAACCAAAAACACAACACCCTCCAAAAAAATACACCCATTGGAACCAGTGACGTGTTCTGAGGTCAGTGGCTGGTGAGGCACTGACTAGTATCAGAGCCAGATATAAACAGGGTTACGCAGTCGCAATTTACACATTTGATTATCGTTATGTAGGAGAATAGAGTTTCACTATTTATAAAGTTCGCATCTTTTTTTTGTTTTACAGCTAAGAGCATGCACTTACAATACTGACTAATAGAGGGCGCTATTACAACTCTTACTGTAAAAAAAGTTTGCATACAGGTTTTAATCTTGTAAGAGCATGCACTTACATTACTGACTAATAGAGGGCGATATTACACACATGCTGATTGCTGAGCTCTGCCTGCCCCCCCCCCCATGACTGACGAGGACAGTCACATGAATGTCCTGCATCAATCAATCCATCCCATGGGGGGCCTTCTTTTTTTAAAAAAATAGAAGTGCTTGAGACCAATGGAGCTTTCCCATTGGCTCAAGCTTTCAGTTGCTCTCATTGTTTCTGGAGGCACAAAAGAGCGTAGAACCAGCTTGAGCTTCGCAATTAGTGTAGCATTCAGCTGTGCAAATTGCGTAGGCTAGGCTGGCTCAGTGCTGCCCCTGCTGTCTGTGTAGTGAATCACACACACACACACACACACACATAGCAACTGAAAGTGCAGGAGAAAAAAGCGGAGGATAGAGAGAAGAAGCAAGCACAGCAAGGGAACGTAGAGCAGGTGAGTATGAGAACTTTTTCAATAAATAACATTTTATTTACACTTTAAATATACACATCACACATGTCATTACAGCACAATGACCACATTAATTTACTGGAATGGCAGGGGAGGCAAAAAAAAACTGTCCAGAACCAAACCTGCTGCCAGAGTGCTACTCCGACCACCAAACCACGTCCCAAAAACAAACACTACAGAGAAAAAAAATACTGCCACTGCAGCATAAAAAAAACAAAAAAACACAACAACACAACATACCCCACACAAAAAAAACCACAATTTAACTCAAATGTATTCTAAATAGTCAGTAAAAAATTTATTTTTCCTTGACGGTGCTGTGCTTCCATTTCGGCGAACATTCATGCACACCTCACTTAACAATAGACTGCCCTCTGGGCAGGCTTTCCATCTAGTTTATTTATAAAGTATTTTACCCGGTGCCGAAAGGGCTTTTAACATACAGGACGTATGTTAAAGCCCTTTCAGCACCAGGGACATCAGCCAGAGTTCCCTTCAGTTTGGCGGTCGTTGGCTGCATTTTTCCTTTTTTTTTTCAGTCCACCAGTCTTTGGCAGCATCTGGCGGTCGATCCGGGTCGCCCATAGTAGCTTGCAATGGCCGACCCAGATCTGACTTGGCCGTCAGACTACAGACCCAATGGACGGCCGGCCTAAGGCTATTGTGATCTCCAGGCTAACTGACATAAGAGCTGGCAGCTGAATGAGATAAGACAGGGAGCTTAAAAGACTTCTTTCTAGTCTACCGCCTGGTGATGTCCTTTGAATACATTCCACACAATTGAATGATGGGAGTCGGTGATCAACCCATTCACTCCATTCTATGCTCCGTGCCATATACTGAGGAGCAAGTGATGTAAAGATGCTGTGGGGACAGTTTACAACACAATGGATACGCCCTGTGACACATATAGAGGAAAATATTTTCTCAACCCCTTAGGCCCCCGGCACACGAGCGTATTTACGGCTCGTGTGCGCCCGCAATTCCCTGCGTCCGTGCGTTTTTGACAGGGAAAGCCATCCACCGGACGTGAAAAAGCCCTCCCCGTCAAAAAGCTAAACGGACGCTGAAAGGATACAAAGCGCGATTCTCCATAGGAGGATCGCGCTTTGTACGCTGATCGCAGAGAGGGGAAGGAACGCCCACTTTCACGGACGTTCCTTCCTCTCTCTGTTAACGCACGTTTGCCGGGGGCCTTACTGCCAGGGCAGGTTGTGCCCAGTGGGAGGGTCTTAATGCTGGTGAGGTGTACTAGACCCAGAGAGCGAGATCACGCAG
This sequence comes from Leptobrachium leishanense, assembly GCA_009667805.1. Taxonomy (NCBI): domain Eukaryota; kingdom Metazoa; phylum Chordata; class Amphibia; order Anura; family Megophryidae; genus Leptobrachium; species Leptobrachium leishanense. The sequence goes on from CM019066.1 coordinate 376,528,896, forward strand.
GGCTCGCGGCCTGGTAGTGCAAGCCTCCATGGAGTCTTATGGACTCAGGAGGTGATACTCGTGGCGGCGCGGAAGCGCTGCCGCGCGTATCCCAGCATTTAGCGCTGCATTCCAGGATGAGGTGCTCATCTAGCACCTGCGCTGGAATAGTGTGTCATCATGGGGACGCTACGGGAAAATCTGTAGGATGTTAGTGGGGCCTTTATATTTAAATTGTGTACGGCACATATTTATTTTGTATCTTTTTTTTCTCCTCATGGTTATCTGTCACATCTTCTGCCTCTTAGTTCAACCACCAAGGACAAATTAAGTCTACAGGGGATTCTAATTCTCCCCAAAACCATTTATTATGTATACCTCGAGTAAATGCACAAACGCGGCAACAAGTAGAAACCTGCCTGCGTATTCCTGGCGGTAACTATTCTCCGGAGAGCGTCTTCTTAACTAATTTAAAGACGCTGCACAATCTGTTACTAATGAGGCTCTTTCAATTGTGGAAACACGAAGGCGAGCTCACAAATAACAGCTGTGACTGGCCGCCGAAACATAGAATGTGTGTAGGTAGAAAATAAACCTGGCTCCGGCACACGGTAATCTTGTGAGTTTTTTTCCACCTATTTTTGTACTTTTATATCACCTATTCTCATTTTAGGTTTAATACATATTATTAATGAAAAGTACCTATATGGAATCCTATGTGAGATTCCTAGAATAGCATCATTACTGTACGCCGGGTAATACCTGTGAATTCCAGATTTCAGCCCACAATTCGTCAAAGGGGTCTATTCACAAAGCACCGAAATTGCGCCGGATTGGTATCAGTGAATTCTACCGAACTGAGGAAAAAGAAGGAAGTCACCTATTCTCCTAATAGGAGCTTAAATCAATAAAAAGAATTAGTAAATAAAAATGTGTCTAAATGATAAAAAAAAGGTCCTTTAAAAAAAATAATAAAAAAGGTCTGTTAAAACATTTTTTAAAAAGTCTTTTAAAAATTAATCCAAAAAACGTCTTCTAAAAAAATACAACAAAAATACAAAAAAGTCTTTTAAAAAATAAAAAGAGCTTTTGCAACTTATAAAAATAATAAACGGTCTTTAAAAAAAAACCGATATTACATTTATTACATTGAAACCTTTGGGATTCGCCTGTTTAAACTTTCCAGACTGAAACACCGAAAATCAGGTCATTTCGCCGAACTTTTGGTGCAGTTCGGCGTTCTGATTAATCAATAGTTTCCAATGGAACCATTTGAGCGCCATCAAATTGCAGCACGTTGTGCCATATTTCGCTGTCAATTCGCCTGTATTTGGTGAATTGACAGTTTTGTGAATATACAAATTTCCCCAAAATTGCACCTACAGTGAAATTTACCGTTTGGCGCAATTTGGTGGCATACTCGGACAAATTCTGACTCTTCACTATTTTGCAAGTCTATTGTAATTCTCCGTTAATTTACCCCTTCAGTTCCAAGGGATTTTACATGTCAGGAGACAGTGGCTTTATGGAAAACCACTTTGCAGTAGCTATACACTGAAAATGCTGGTAATCCCAAATAAAAAAATGTATTCTGTGTGCCCTATTCGATAGCCAGATGCCACCATCTGCTGACCAAAACTTGCTACTACATCTGAAAAATGCATTTTGGGCCTTGTGTTTTATTGAAGGAACAAAAACAACACTACAAGCTGTTTTAGCACCTTGGCTGTCATGCCGGAGATGCTAGAACTTGGGGGACATACCTGAAGCCCATTTACAAACTAATTTTGTTTTCAATAAACTAAATTCCTTTGTGTTGGTCCTGATTTAGTCCAGATTGAGTATACTCGATATCAGGTCACCGGTGTGCTGACTAGAGCCGCCTGAGAATAGTCAGTAATTGTAACTGTCTCCGTAAGGCCCCGTTCACACCTGGGCGTTTTACAGCGTGTTCCTGTGTGCTGTAAGACGCCCAAACACGAAAATCCCATGATTTCCTATGGGGCCCGTTCACACCTGGGCGTTTTACAACATGCAGGAATGCGCTTTAAAACGTCCTACGCCCAAAGAAGTACAGGAGCTTCTTTGAGGCGTATTGCAGCGCGTTCACGCTGCAGTCTATGGCCGTCAACACGCTGCAATGCGCGTTCGCACGGTTTTTACGCTTGCGCGATACGCGCGTCAAAAAACGTGCGTATTGCGCGTGTCAAATAACACGCAGGTGTGAACCCTGCCTAAGAGATACCATTATAGGAATTGGGAACTGTCCCCTTAAGGGAAATGTCTTCTGGGAAGTGTAGTTTTATGACATGTGATCAGATCTATGTGTCTGATTGGTGCTGAGACACTTTGCATGCTGGTAAAAAGAAAGCCTTGAACAACAGAGGCCTGTTCAATACCTCAGCCGCTGCAAGTGCTAAGTTAGCAACTTGCATTGAACGCCGTTCAACCGCTCAGCGCTCAGCAGTGCTAACCTAGCACTTGCAGCGACCCGAGGAGATGCTGAGTGTGACGTTTTAAAGATGGCCGCCGCATGAAGCAAGTAACAATGCCCTACAGCAAGATGGCCGCCGCCTCGAAGCAAGTAATAATTCCGTACAGCAATGTTAATTTTGAGGTTTTTGTTCACCAAAGCACAAAATATTTATTTATTATTTCCCCCTGCACATAGACATATATTACAGCTCAATTTATGTTTTGTTTCAGAAGTAAACATAACGTTTATTCATTAAAAACTATCATTTGTGGTGTGTGCAAACAAAACGGAATTGTGCTGACTGCTTCTCTTTATTATTTTTTGTCCGAGTGATCCGAAAAACAATCTGAATTTTTCATTAAGAAATCGTCGGCCATTTTGGATTCAAAATTCGCATCCAAAGGGTTCAACGACACTGCTGCAGCAAACTGAATTGCTGCGCTGCAGCAATTCAGCAGCTGCTGAGGTATTGAACAGGCCTCAGGAAGTCAACACTCCAGGAGAAGCTACAGCGTGTTCTCTCTCTCTTTCTCTCTACATGGGAGTGAAATTACCCTCTTTTCACACCGTATAAAGGGACAGAATATTAATAATCCAGATTAATCTTTTCAATGACTCTAAGTTTTGATTATTGATGCCTGGAAATAAATATCTGCATATGCCTTTCAACGGAGTTAAAGCTAACGTGGGAACAGAACAGAAAGGGTTAAATACCTAGTGAATACCCTCTAAAATGTAATATGGAGAACAGGGCCGGCCCGTCCATGGAGCAGGGTGGATCAGCGGCTCCAGGCGGCCCTTAGTCAGGGGCGGCAAAATGCCCTGACAAGGGCCGCGGCATGGAGCTCCGTTCCCAGCCTGGACACGGCACGGCCCTCCTCCAGCAGGTTGCGAAGCCTCTCACATGGCCGGCGCCCGCCCCTTCATGCGAGCGTAGTTGCGCCTGCTCCATTCACGCAAGTGTAGCTGTGCCCGCCCCCTTCAAGTGAGCGTAGCTGAGCCCACCCCCTTTACACGAGCGTAGCTGCGCCCATCCCCTTCATGCGTTCGAAGTTGAGCCGCTGCCCGCCCCTTCACACTAGCAAGGCGGCAGGCGGCGCCCGCCACTTTCTGCAGACCAGGCCCGTGCAACTGAAGCCCTCCAGCGGGGCAGCCTTGGCCAGGCCAGGCCCGGAGCCTCGGTCACCCCTGAAGCCACAAGAGCGAGGCGGCTGGCAGTGCCCGCCACTTTCAACGGTCCAGGCCGGACGGAATCCAACAAGGGTCATCCAACAAGGTCACATATAATGTATCTTGGTAATGATGGGGTCTGGGGGGTTAATTTTAGTCATGGGCAGAGGCGTGAGCACTAGCTGCTAACTTCATGACATTGTCTGCCGCGAAAAGGAAGCCGTCAATGACCAATACTTTATCTCTCAAGAGAGGGGGCCGAACGCATGGGGACTTTGTATAGTATTTGTACAGGGTGCACCCCCAAATATTGACCTAATTCTGCTGAAGACACCTGACCTGATCCCGATGCAAATCTGTGTGATTACTGTGCCAGATCCACTACAATAAACACAGGCTGGATGTGTCTGTGTCTGGATGTGTTTGTGTCTGGTTGTGGCTGGATGTGTGTGTGTGTGGCTAGATGTGTGTGTGTGGCTGGATGTGTGTGTGTGGCTAGATGTGTGTGTGTGGCTAGATGTGTGTGTGTGTGTGTGTGTGGCTGGATGTGTCTGTGTGTGTGTGTGGCTAGATGTGTGTGTGTGTGTGTGGCTGGATGTGTGTGGTGTGTGTGTGGCTGGATGTGTCTGTGTGTGTGTGTGGCTAGATGTGTGTGTGTGTGTGTGTGTGGCTAGATGTGTGTGTGTGTCTAGATGTGTGTGTGTGTGTGGCTGGATGTGTCTGTGTGTGTGTGTGGCTAGATGTGTGTGTGTGTGTGTGGCTAGATGTGTGTGTGGCTGGATGTGTGTGTGTGTGTGTGGCTGGATGTGTGTGTGTGTGTGGCTAGATGTGTGTGTGTGGCTAGATGTGTGTGTGTGTGTGGCTGGATGTGTGTGTGTGTGTGGCTAGATGTGTGTGTGTGTGGCTGGATGTGTGTGTGTGTGGCTGGATGTGTGTGTGTGTGTGGCTAGATGTGTGTGTGTGTGGCTGGATGTGTGTGTGTGTGGCTGGATGTGTCTGTGTGTGTGTGGCTAGATGTGTGTGTGGCTAGATGTGTGTGTCTGGATGTGTGTGTGTGTGGCTAGATGTGTGTGTGTGTGTGTGTGTGTGGCTGGAGTGTGTGTGTGTGTGGCTAGATGTGTGTGTGTGGATGTGTGTGTGTGTGGCTAGATGTGTGTGTGTGTGTGTGTGGCTGGATGTGTGTGTCTAGATGTGTGTGTTGGATGTGTGTGTGGTGTGAATGTGTGTGTGTGTGTGTGGCTGGATGTGTCTGTGTGTGGCTAGATGTGTGTGTGTGTGTGGCTAGATGATGTGTGTGTGTGTAGATGTGTGTGTCTGGTGTGTGTGTGTGTGGATGTTGTGTGTGTAGCTCACTCCCGGAGGAGCCGCTGAAAATGAACCACGGGTCAGTCTCCCCGCACTAGGGAATAAATATACTCCAACACAGTTGTGGGTTTTTATCATTTAAATAGTTTACTAAAATGTGGCAGATATTGAGATACGGTATTCACAGATATTATTACAGTACTTTCATATTGCGATAAAACGCGTAGCGGAAAAGAAACGAAACACGAGGCTTCGTATTTCGGAAAATAAAATATTCGTAACCGAACATAAAAGAAAATGCAATTGCACGAATATTCAGAAAAACACGTAGCGGAACCCAGAATATACAATCACTTCGTATCACGGTAAACGCGCAGCGGAAAAGAGAAAATATATTCGAAACGTATCTTTAACCCCCGTTCCGATTCGTAACAAAATTGAGTCCTGCACAGGTTAAGTCCCGAAATCTAAAAGGTGTGTATGTGTGTAAGGTACCCGGGTACTGTTCAACTGGCCAGTGAATTTACTTGAGAAATGTCTTCGACTAGTCAAGTTGGGGCCCTGTGGACTTTAAAGAGAAAACAGCAGCGTGCTCTTTGTATTATAAACGGCCTTGGAGGCCTCTCACCCATCCGCCGGTTGCTTTAGGCTCCGCTGACCCAGGACGTCTCTCCGCTGGATTTTGACTGGGGATACTAGCGGCCGGATCCGTTGTCTGACTTCCCGTAGCTTGTCCACGGCTTTTCCTCAGCTCACCGCCTGCTCTCTGTACCCGATCCACTTGCGGTGACTCCTTACTCGAGGTCTTCGGTTGGTTCCCTCTGTAGCAACTCTGGAACTTGGAGGGCTCCTTCCCTTGAGGACTGAATGACCCGGTAACCGAACTGACAGGTCTCACTTGCTTTCCGCCCTAGGCCCTCTCACAAAGTATGGCACTGCGTCTGCTCTCTCTCGTTCCCTGGCGCGCTCTGGCGCGTTCTCCACGAGGCAGAGGATGTAAGTCTCCAGTCCCCACCCACTTCCTGTCTTCTTGCAAAGCATGCCGGGCATTGTAGTCCCAATGTCCAGTATCTCTGATCGCGATAGTCTCCATCTTGTGGCCAAAAATAGGTACTGCCACAGCAAGATTTTTAACACAGCGCTACATGTGTGTGTGTGTGTGTGTGTGTGTGTGTGGCTGGATGTGTCTGTGTGTGGCTAGATGTGTGTGTGTGTGTGGCTGGATGTGTCTGTGTGTGGCTAGATGTGTGTGTGTGTGTGGCTAGATGTGTGTGTGTGTGTGGCTAGATGTGTGTGTGTGTGTGGCTAGATGTGTGTGTCTGGATGTGTGTGTGTGTGGCTAGATGTGTGTGTCTGGATGTGTGTGTGTGTGGCTAGATGTGTGTGTGTGGCTGGATGTGTGTGTGCGTCATTGGGCCTGTGATACGGTCATACACAAGGCACGTTACTGTGAGTTTTATTGCTGTTGCGCTCTGTTCTCGAACCCAGGACATACTTGAGAACGAGAGAAATCTCAATGTATCCTTCCTGGGAAAATCCTTTTATAAATAAACACACTCATACACACTGCACATTACGATGAGTTTTATTGCTGTGGAGCTCTGTGATACACGCACGTCACGTGTTTTTGATTTTTTTGGGGGGCAGCATTTCATCCTTCGCTCCAGGCAGCACAGTGGCTTGGGCCGGCCCTGATGGAGAAGCTACAATATATACATATTTTCCTGCTTTCCTTATCTGTCTGTATGTGTAATCCTGAACGTGACTTAAAGTGGTGATAGCAGAGTCAGCAAAAGAGGATGTCTCCTCTAATCGCCCCTGAGATGCGATCAGATTTCCCTCATTGCACACGATGGAGGAGATTGTGATTCCCAGTGCTGGAATTGGGTGAATATAACAAATCTGACTATCAAAAACACTAAATCAAAAAAGCTAAAATGATAAGAACTGGCGACAAGTAAAATCCCAGTCTGTCTGGTGCATAGACAGAGGATGCTCCATCTCGAAACCCAAAGAGGAAAGGATAAATATATATATAGATATATATATAGATATACAAAAAACATGGGGGGGGGGTAGCACTCAGCCTTAACTAAGCATTCAGTGCGGATGCGTCTCAAAATAAAATACAAAACAAAAACATGGAGAGAGCACTGCAGACAAACACATTCAAAAACCTGCTACAACAGCTCCATGCATGGGTACATAATACCAGCTTTTACCACATGGTGAAAATTTCATAACTCTGAGCTTTGCTGAATAAAATCTGGAGTGCTCTCTCCATGTTTTTGTTTTGTATTTTATTTTGAGACGCACCCGCACTGAAACGGTTCGTTAAGGCTGAGTGCAACCCCCCCCCCATGTTTTTCGTATGTATTTCCTGGGTACGCACCCCTCCCTGCCACAGGTACTCCTCCTCCAGGTTCTATTTAACCTTGATCTGCGGGAGCTCAATGAAGGGGACTTGTTCCTCAGTAAGTCATTAGGTTTGCAGAGTAGGACCTGCCAGAGGGTGGATTACATTGACGCTGTTGGCAGGTTTAAGCAATTCACAGCCGTTTATTGCGAACCAAATTTCCACCATTTTATTCAGCAAAGCTCAGAGTTAAGACATTTTCACCATGTGGTAAAAGCTGTTATTATGTACCCATGCATGGAGCTGTTGTTGCAGGTTTTTGAATGTGTTTGTCTTGAGTGCTCTCTCCATGTTTTTGTTTATGTTTTTGTTATATATATATACAGTTGTGTTCAAAATTATTCAACCCCCAATGCTGTAAAGGGTTTTAGGGAATTTAGTGTACATTTGTAATTGTATTCAGAATGAAATCCTACAAGGACTTTTTAAAGAACCATATGCAACTAAAATGACATCAATTGGTTTTGTAATACAGTAGTAAATGTTTCTTTTGTGAATTCTTCATTGACACAATTATTCAACCCCTTAAAGACTACCACTCTGAAGAACAGAGGTTCATTCAAGTGTTTTCAATCAGGTATTGAAAACACCTGTGGATGTCACGGAGCAGCAATAAAGCATAATAAGCACCAATTAGGCAGCTTTAAAATGACTGTGATACTCAGCTCCTTCTAGACATTTACTGGTGTGGTTACAAACATGGTGAAGTCAAGAGAATGGTCCAGGAAGACAAGAGAAGAGGTGATTACTCTTCACAGGAAGGGCAATGGCTATAAGAAGATTGCAAAGATGTTAAACATACCAAGAGAGACCATAGGAAGCATCATTCGCAAATTCAAGGCAAAGGGCACTGTTGAAACGCTACCTGGTCGTGGCAGAAAGAAGATGCTGACTTCGACTGCTGTGCGCTACCTGAAGCGTAGAGTGGAGAAAAGTCCCCGTGTGACTTCTGAGGAACTGAGAAAAGATTTGTCAGATGTGGGTACTGAAGTTTCAGCTCAGACAATACGGCGCACACTGCGTAATGAAGGCCTCCATGCCAGAACTCCCAGGCGCACCCCGTTGCTGTCTCCAATGAATAAGAAGAGTCTACTGCAGTATGCCAAAAGTCATGTGGACAAACCACAGAAGTTTTGGGATAGTGTTCTGTGGACTGATGAAACAAAATTAGAACTGTTTGGGCCCATGGATCAACGCTATGTTTGGAGGAGGAAGAACAAGGCCTATGAAGAAAAGAACACCTTGCCTACTGTGAAGCATGGCGGGGGTCAATCATGCTTTGGGGCTGTTTTGCTTCTGCAGGTACAGGGAAGCTTCAGCGTGTGCAAGGTACCATGAATTCTCTTCCGTACCAGGAGATATTGGATGACAATGTGATGCAGTCCGTCACAAACCTGAGGCTTGGGAGACGTTGGACCTTTCAACAGGACAATGATACCAAGCATACCTCCAAGTCCACTAGAGCATGGTTGCAGATTAAAGGCTGGAACATTTTGGAGGGGCCATCGCAGTCACCTGACTTAAATCCGATTGAGAACCTCTGGTGGGACTTAAAGAAAGCAGTTGCAGTTGCAGATCCCATTAAAAGAATAAACGGTTTATCAGTAATTAAATAGAATCGGATATATTTTTAACATTAAAACCTATGGGATTCGCCTTATTAAACCTGCCAAATTAAACCACCGAAAATCAGGACATTTCACTGACATTTCTTTGCTGTTCGGTGTCTCTAAATAGATTAACCATTGCTTCTCTATGGGGATTTCACTGCCGCTGAACAGGCACCGTATTTCGCTGGCGATTCGCCAAAATTTGGCAAACTGCCTACTTTCTGAATAGCTGAATGGCCACGAAATTGCACCGTACTGAGAAATTCACTGGTCGGTGCAATTTTGGGGCCAGATCGGCTCTGTCTGAATAACCCTGATAGTCTTGAGAAGCGCCCACACTTTGTGTTTAGTTTAGGTGAGTGCTGACCTCTTTGTGTAAAATATATATTTATATATTAAAGTTTATAATTGTGACAGAACACAATGTCACGGTGCGATTTGAAGGGGGCTGTGCACTGGCCTCCTTCCCAGAGACTATGGCCCGTGAAAGAGACTATTGGGGGAACGGGTGGGCCTTTTAAATATATTTGGTTTTCACTGTTTTTTATATCTGCCAGTTAAAGATTTCTGATGTCTGTGTGTTATTCCCTGTATAGTGTAGATCTCTGTATTAGTACCTGCTATTGTGTAAATTCTCTCTGTAAGAAATCCTTTTGTTTACCCTTTCTTTCTCTTCCCCCATTGTTTGAAGGTCCTGTGTAGTTATCTGATCTGTGATGTTGTCTGATTGTATGCAAATGTGCTGGTCCTTGACTCTATCTGTCCTCTCTGTGAATAAACAGTCAGTTCTATTCTGACCAAGTTTGAAGTCACCACTCATGTTTTGAGGAACCAGGAATCTTCTGCCCGCTGTGCCAAGGAAAGGCTCCAGGTCTACAGCTTCGACTTATTCCTGGGGGTGCTAGCCAGGCTCTCTACATGCACCAGGCCTTGAACTGCGGCTGAGGTACTAGAGAAAGGTGTAAGAGTCACGAAGAGAAACTGGGTGTCCAGCGAGGAAGCAGCATTTGGCAAATGTGACCCTGTCCGGGCACAGAGATCTGTTAGGAAATATTCCATGAGATCTGTTACAGTGGTGGCAGCGCGTGGGATGCTTCCTACAGTCTAAGGACATCCAAATCATCACCGGGATTCAATATCCAGACGGTGTGGCAGAAGCAAGCAGAAGATGGCCACAGTCACAGAGACAGACATCAGACGAAGGTTACGAGAATGGCAGAACCAGCAAAGTGGACAGATGATGGAACAGGTCCTGCTGGAAGAGAATGCGAAGATCTGCCTGATGATGTGGTGGGAAGCTCTTCATGCCGAGTGAATGTACAATGGCAAAATGATCCCCTTGGGCTACGTGAGGTACGAGATAATATTGGAGAGTCGTATGGTGGGCCTGGGAGAACAGCCACCAGAAGAGGATGTGCAGGAGCTCCGCAGACTGATTCTGAAGGAAATGGCACTAGAGGAAAGATACAGAGCCCTCCGATAGTATGCGGCAAAAGTGTACCACTGGCTAGCAGATGACAGCCCGACGGAAAGCTATGGCTACGGCGGTCTTGGACTGTTACATGAGAAGCTAGTGGAGAATCCAGATTTTGGGAGTGAATCGGAGTGGCGTCTGGAGGATATCTTGGAGTGCAGAGAGAGAGAGATGGAGCTCTCTGGCGAAGTTTTGTTCCAGGAGGATGTGGAATTCTTTGGTGTCCAGGAATGGGAGCTGGAAATAGCTTACAAGACGTTGTTAGAGTCCAATAAACAGCTAGGCTTGGCTCCCTTTGGCTGGGTCGACCTAGAAAGACCAGCAGACACACAGGCCAGGGGGCAGAGCGCCAGTAGTTTGTGCCCAGCAAGTGCGGCAGTGTTGGAGCGTCGAGAGGAGGAAGATGGTCAGAGGTGCCCCCAGATGGTGGACACAGAGAACAAGGATCTTATCGACAGTTCCGTCGAGGAGGAACAGCTACAGGGGGACTGCCAAGCCATGCTAGATTACGGTCAGCAACTTGGCTCAGAGTTTATGCCCCTAGAGCAGCAGATTTCGCTAGTGAAAGAGTGGAGGACAGAGGACATTACATGGCCCGCAGAGGAAGAGGCTGTGGTCCTTCCTACGGAGCCTGGAAGATGTGGGGCATTTGGCCCAGATTCAACGTTTGTATCGGCAGGTGCTCCAGCGCTTACGAAATATAATTTATGGACGAGGGAGTGGTTCCCCAACCCAGCGGAAAAGCTGGCATCACAAAAGAGGGCATCTCCGGGAGAGAGAGCTGTTCGTACCTCTCCCCAACTGCAGGTAATAATCCCAGGAGGGGAGACCGCTGTTCTCACTCCTCAGAAGATTGAGCCCCAGCGTGAGGATGGGTGTGCCCCCTTTTTCCAGTCACCATGTGCTGCTGACCCCCTCCCCAGGATGGAGACATTTACTGTGGGATTATAGATGATACTATGGTTTCCAAGTGTGTGCCCTCTGAGTGTTGGGCAGTTGGCGCAGATCCCCAGCCATCTCCTGATAAGACACCAGCCATCCCCCATTCTCTCCAGCGGCTGATCGCAATACCAGGAGATGGGGCAGCTGTAATTTCTCCTGAGTGGACAGCACAATCTAGGGGAGACTGCAGAAGCAGTTTTCCTCCCCAGCGCCTGAATCAAACTTTCCGGCAGGGTGTTTTTCTGGGGTGGGAGTTTTGCGACTAACGCAGGTCTAGACCTGTAGGAGGTCGAGGACCTGGTTAGTCTGTTTTGGAAGGGGGAGATATGTAACAGAACACAATGTCACTGTGCAATTTGGAGGGGGCTGTGCACTGGACTCCTGCCCAGAGACTATGACCCGTGAATGAGACTATTGGGGGAACGGGTGGGCCTTTTAAATATATTTGGTTTTCACTGTTTTATATATATTTCTGATGTCTGTGTGTTATTCCCTGTATAGTGTAGATCTCTGTATTAGTACCTGCTATTGTGTAAGTTCTCTCTGTAAAAAAATCCTTTTGTTTACCCTTTGCTTTCTCCTTCCCCCATTCTCCATTGTTTGAAGGTCCTGGGTAGTTATCTTATCTGTGATGTTGTCTGTTTGATTGTATGCAAATGTACTGGTCCTTGACTCTATCTGTCCTCTCTGTGAATAAACAGTCAGTTCTATTCTGACCAAGCTTGAAGTCACGACTCATGTTTTGGAGTACTAGAAATCTTCTGCCCGCTGTGCCAAGGAAAGGCTCCAGGTCTACAGCTTCGGCTTATTTCTGGGGGTCAGGCTAGCCAGGCTCTCTACATGCACCGGCCTTGAGTTGCGGCTGAGGTACTAGGTAAAGGTGTGAGAGTCACGAGGAGAAACTGGGTGTCCAGCGAGGAAGCAGCATTTGGCAGATGTTACCCTGACCGGGCACAGAGATCTGTTACAATAATTGTAGAAGTCATTTACACGTCTCAGCAAGTCAGAGAACTGCTTCACAGAGCTCATGTGCTACATTCCCCATATGCAACAATGCACTCTGGGTAGGACATGCAAATTAAGTCTCCAATTTCCCACTTCTTTGCATCCTGGGTCTCCTGAAGAAGTGAGAACGTTACTCACAAAACGTGTTGAGCTGCTGTATTGGAGTGCTGTGATCGTAGACTAAGCGACCTCGTACCGGATCATCACATTTTGTTCTTTACCCACTGGAGGGCGGATAATGTACTGACTGGGACTATGATTAGGAGGTTTGAGCCACTGCACCAAAGGATTGTATGCACATTTGGTTATGTGCGTTTTAATTTGTGACTTTGTTTTTTTTGCTTTTAATTAATGTTTTATTGTATTAAAATACTACACTAGATTTCGTTTTTTTTCCCTACTTCCTTCCAGATCGGGAAGAGGAACTGGAAGTTTAACATTTAGGGCACGCAACTGTATCTGGGTTACCCTACTGGTATCTATCTATTCAACACTGTTATATGCGCTATTGTATTGTCTATTATTAGCTATATCATTATATATATATAAAATCACAGCTGAAGAGAGATTGTCATGAATGCAGAAGCAACATGAGTTGCAAGAATAATGCAGATCACTCTTTAATAGGATGACTAGCTTTGTAGTTGACCGTCGGATTCATGCAGCAAAATGCTGGAAGCTTTCAAGCGCTGAAGTAGCTGAATGTTTACTAAGCATATTTGTATCTTCTTGAACTAATACAGCAATAATCCATTTACACTAAATAATTCAGCATGTTCTGTGCTCTTCACTTCAAGTATTGGTTTCACTGGAAAGATAAAAAGCTGTTCCTCGACAGGGCAGAGAACCGGGATATAACATTGTATCCCCCCCCCCCCTGTTTTATGTCACACCTATGTTTGATGCTTCACTTAGCATTCACATCCTGGGCATACAGAATTCACCCAGGAAATTCAGGATAGTGTGATATGTTCACATGGGATGGACCGCTAACCAATTAAATCATGGAAATGGACAAAAAAATTGTATATATGTATATATATAGTGTGTTTATTGCAGGAGTCACTTGCACATCACAGCAGTTCAAAGAATTGCATCCCAGAGCTCCTGTGCCACATTCCCCATATGCAGCAAGGAATTCTGGGTAGGATATGCAAATGACCCCTGTCTCACTTTTATGCATCCTGGGTCTGTTGTTACACAGAACCCTAAAATCAATGCTATGCCACACTGTGGCTTTCTAGCAGAGATAAGGTTGATGAGGGTCCAACAAACCCGAAACAGCGCTGTCCTAGGAGTGGCTTTGACCAGTTGCATAACCTTATCTCTGCTAGAAAGCCACAGTGTGGCATAGCATTGATTTTAGGGTTCTGTGTAATAACAGGCCCAGGATGCATAAAAGCGAGACAGATGTCATTTGCATATCCTACCCAGAATTCCTTGCTGCATATGGGGAATGTGGCACAGGAGCTCTGAGATGCAATTCATCGAATTGCTGTGATGTGCAAGTGGCTTCTGCAATAAAAAACACACTATATATATATATTATATGTGTATTATTGTAGAAGACATTTACGCATCCCAGCAATTCAAAGAACTGCTTCACAGAGCTTAGGTGCTACATTCCCCATATACAGCAAGGAACTCTGGGTAAGACATGCAAATGATGTTTTCAATTTCTCACTTTTTTGCATCCAGGGTCTGTTTTCACATATAACCCTCCTAGCAGTGCCATGTCATACTAGATGGCTTTTTTTGTTAGCAAAGGTCAGGTTTATACAACCAGTCACAGCCACTCCTGTACAGCTGTTTCAGGCTTATTATGCCCTCATCAGCAGGAGAAAGGCCGTGACCAGCTGCAGGTTCATGCTTTACCCCTAGGGCAAATCAATACTCATTTAAGATGTGGTGGAGAGCAAAAAATGAGATTAAAAGCCTCCACACGGCTTTTGACCCTCTAGCTGCCACCGATCGAGAGAGAGGGGGGTCCTATGCTTTTTTTAGGGTTAGGGTTACAATTTCTGCTTGTTTTATAGTTACTTTTAGAATTAGGGCCACTATTTCTCATTGTTTTAGGGTTACGGTTACAATTTCTACTGGTTTTATGGTTATATTTAGAGTTAGGGTTACTTACAGGGTTATTCAAAGAGCTCCGAATTCATGGCGAAAGGTAACCGAACGCTGAAATTCAGCGTTCGGTTACCTTTCCTGGCCATTCGGCTATTCAGAGAGCAGGCAGTTCGCCAAATGTTGGCAAATTGCCTGCACATACGGTGCCTAGTCGAGGGCAGTGAAATCCCCATAGAGAAGTAATGCTTCGGCTATTCGGAGAACAAAAACCAGCAATGAAAAGTTGCCGAAATGCCCTGCTGTTCGGTGGTTTCATTCGACAGGTTTATTCAGGAGAATCCCATAGGCTTCAATGTTAAAAATATTCCCTTTTTTAAATCAATATCTAATAAACCGTTCATTATAATATTCTGCAGTAAAAAGTCGATTTATAGATTTTTTAGGATCTTTTAAGCATTTTTCGGGATTTTTTGGGAAAAAAAAGTATCTGATTTTCTTTTTATTTATCTTTAAACTTTTTTTCTTTTTTCTGTAACAGCCCTTTTTATTATCATTCATTGGATCTTATACAGTTGTGTTCAAAATTACTCAACCCCCAATGCTGTAAAGGGTTTTAGGGAATTTAGTGTACATTTGTAATTGTATTCAGAATGAAATCCTACAAGGACTTTTTAAAGAACCATATGCAACTAAAATGACATCAATTGGTTTTGTAATACAGTAGTAAATGTTTCTTTTGTGAATTCTTCATTGACACAATTATTCAACCCCTTAAAGACTACCACTCTGAAGAACAGAGGTTCATTCAAGTGTTTTCAATCAGGTATTGAAAACACCTGTGGATGTCACGGAGCAGCAATAAAGCATAATAAGCACCAATTAGGCAGCTTTAAAATGACTGATACTCAGCTCCTTCTAGACATTTACTGGTGTGGTTACAAACATGGTGAAGTCAAGAGAATGGTCCAGGAAGACAAGAGAAGAGGTGATTACTCTTCACGGGAAGGGCAATGGCTATAAGAAGATTGCAAAGATGTTAAACATACCAAGAGAGACCATAGGAAGCATCATTTGCAAATTCAAGGCAAAGGGCACTGTTGAAACGCTACCTGGTCGTGGCAGAAAGAAGATGCTGACTTCGACTGCTGTGCGCTACCTGAAGCGTAGAGTGGAGAAAAGTCCCCGTGTGACTGCTGAGGAACTGAGAAAAGATTTGTCAGATGTGGGTACTGAAGTTTCAGCTCAGACAATACGGCGCACACTGCGTAATGAAGGCCTCCATGCCAGAACTCCCAGGCGCACCCCCTTGCTGTCTCCAAAGAATAAGAAGAGTCGACTGCAGTATGCCAAAAGTCATGTGGACAAACCACAGAAGTTTTGGGATAGTGTTCTGTGGACTGATGAAACAAAATTAGAACTGTTTGGGCCCATGGATCAACGCTATGTTTGGAGGAGGAAGAACAAGGCCTATGAAGAAAAGAACACCTTGCCTACTGTGAAGCATGGCGGGGGTTCAATCATGCTTTGGGGCTGTTTTGCTTCTGCAGGTACAGGGAAGCTTCAGCGTGTGCAAGGTACCATGAATTCTCTTCAGTACCAGGAGATATTGGATGACAATGTGATGCAATCCGTCACAAACCTGAGGCTTGGGAGACGTTGGACCTTTCAACAGGACAATGATCCCAAGCATACCTCCAAGTCCACTAGAGCATGGTTGCAGATTAAAGGCTGGAACATTTTGGAGTGGCCATCGCAGTCACCTGACTTAAATCCGATTGAGAACCTCTGGTGGGACTTAAAGAAAGCAGTTGCAGTGCGCAAGCCTAAGAATGTGACTGAACTGGAGGCTTTTGCCCATGACGAATGGGCGAAGATACCCGTAGATCGCTGCAAGACACTTGTGTCAAGCTATGCTTCACGTTTAAAAGCTGTTATAACTGTAAAAGGATGTTTTACTAAGTACTAAGATTGAATGTCACTTGGGGGTTGAATAAAACTGATAATGATGTGAGCACAGAAAAGACATTTGTGGTTATTTCATTATAAATGTTATGTTATATGTGTCTGACCTACACGCGCCTCTTTGATTTAATTGTAAGCAAGATGACTGAATGATCAAAATCAATGTCAAACTGGCCAAAACACTCAATTTCAGTGGGGGTTGAATAATTTTGAACACAACTGTATGTAAATTTCAGACATTTTCGTTCTGTAGTTTTTTTGCAAACAGCGTTTCACTTTTCAAACATTCAAGCGTACGTTTTTTTTTTATTCACGCCATTCGTGTGCGGTGTCGGGTTTTCCGGCGGCTGCTCTGCGATGTGATCGGCTCCTGCTCGGGGTTTCTTCGGCGTGTTCGGCGGGGTTAATCCAGATATTTTTGCGGGTTTCGGTGTGCATTCGCCTGGGTTTTGCGGTGAGTGTTCGGCGGGTTTTGCAGTGAGTATTAGGCAGGTTGTCAGCGGCTTTTCCCTGCACTACGACGGCCCTGTGGTGCTTGCTGAATACACCGCAGGGTCGCTGAAATGGTATCTCCAAATCAAGCCGAATTGAAGAGAACGAAAAGTCACTGAACTTGCGGTGACTTTTCGATTCTCTTTGAATAACCCTGTATTTTTGATTGTTTTAGGGTTAGGGTTACAATTTCTGCTTGTTTTATGGCTACTTTTAGAGTTAGGGTTACTATTTCTGATTGTTTTAGGGTTAGGGTTACAATTTTAGTTTGTTTAAGGCTGGGGTCAGACCAGCGCACTTTTAACGTGCGTTCTGGCGCACATAATTACGGCCGCACTAGCAGCAAATGACGGGCAATGACAGCCAATATACGAAGTATGGTCGCACGAACGTCCGGCTGCGCAACGCAAGTGGAAAATGAACGCATTTTTTCGAGAACGCAGAACCGCTAGTACGGACGTACAGAGTGCGCTGCGCCCGCTAGCGGTGTGTGTGTGTGATTTGGAGACATCAGACCCTGCTCGTGTCCGGCCAACATAACGTCCAGACGCAAAAAGTTTCCTGGTTTGGATTCGTAAAACATCACGCACGAAAATGCGCATCGTATGACCGTTTTCGCATATTCCGTGAAAAAATACATCAATGCGTTCGGACGCACTTTTTTACGTTCGCGGGGAAAAATGCTTTCGTTTGACCCTAGCCTAAGGGATGGATTAGGGTTACTATTTCAACTTGTTTTAGTGTTACGTTTAGAGTTAGTAACCCTATTTCTAATTGTTATAGGGTTATGGTTACACTATTTCAGTTTGTATTAGGTATAGCATTAGGCTTACTATTTCTACTTGTTTTCGGGTTGGGCTTACTATTTCTGATTTTAGGGTTGGGGTTACTATTCGTGCTTGTTATTCGATTGGGGTTAGGGAATTTGCTTGGCATAGTGAGTGCAATTGAATTTAGTTATTCAAATCAAATCCGTGTTAATTCGATTTCTATTCTGACTGATTTGCAATAAATTACTTTTGGAAGTGATTCAGTTCGGCACCTCGGTGCTTAGGAATCCGGATACGTCCGACTCGCCTAGGTCACTGAATATGTATTCAGCTGGACTGGATTGCACAAATATTTTATCTATACATGGTGGGCCCTATTACATTCTCCACACACAAACGCATGCAGAACGCGTGAATTTTTGCGTGAAGCGTTAAACGTTAACGCGCGTAAATCACTGCTGGAATTACAATCCTCGCGCATTTTTTCATCCGTCGAGCATTAACACGCGTAAAACGGACGCGCACAAATGTTCGCGCAGTAACATTGCGCGCAGAAATCAGTGTGCGGACTGTTTTTTTCATGCGATTCAGCCAATCAGAATTAAGAGCCTTAATTGTCTCACGTTAAGTTTTTGCGCCAGTCAAAGTCAATCTGAATACATATGCTGCAGCAATAATAAAAACACGCACAACCTCTCCATTTTATTGGTTTGGGTATGTGTAGAATGTGTAACTATACTTTGCTGCGTATTTTTTTTTGGGCTGGTGTATTTGGTTTTGGCCAGGTTGATAGAATTTGCCATTAACACCAGCTTTTAGGAGTTGCTAAAATTATGCGCGCAAAGTCTGTGCGTTACAAACTGCGCATAGATTGTAATACCATCCGCGTACCAGCGCACAAACACATTTGCGCTCGCAATGTTAAGTATTGGACGCGCGAAGTACAGTAAGTTCGCGCAGGTTCACCAGCGGTAGACGTATACGCGCGTTTGTTGCGCTGACATTGTAATATGACATTCAGCGCAAAGGCTTTTGCCCCTCGCGTTAATGCGTTTTTTGTGCACGCGCTGACGTTTGCTCGAAGATTGTAATAGGGCCCAGTATGTAGGAACAGTCGGGTTGTTTGGGGAAGAGACGGATATACTCTAACCACCTTGAACACTCAAGCTTGGTGGTCAAGGTGGCTGGAGTGTCCCTTTTAATCACCCATTTCTATCTGTGATAACGTCCACTTTTTACGAGCCAAAAATCAATTCCACTGCCATGCCCTTTCTTATTATTTTCTGTTTACAAATGTAATCTCCGGCGTCTCGGAATAAGAAAACACTACTGTGAGAGTTGCACACAATAAAATGAATTATAGCCTTATGTCGAGAGGCGCTCTCTCAATTGACAATAGCATGAATGGATTATGTGTTAATAGCCGCGCTCTGTCACTCCGCTAAATCAACATGTTCAGATAAAGTATATTCATGAGGTGCACCATACACTCATTTCATCAACTCACTGCCAGGTAGTAGTACTTGTGTCGTAGATGAGAGCAGGATAGACGAAATAATGTCTCACCAGGTAACGGTGTAATGGTCCTATAAATAACATGTTGTAGTGCATTAAGTCCATAGCTACAGCTAATTCTGATTGAGTGAATTCATATTCTGTGTCGATGTATTTTTGTAGGTAAGATTGTAACAGTAATCCATTTCTCTGACAATTCTGCACTTACAGGGTTATTCAAAGAGAATCGAAAAGTCACCGCACGTTCAGTGACTTTTCATTCTCTTCAATTCGGTGCGATTCGGCGATCCCTT
The DNA here is from genome assembly GCA_009667805.1 of Leptobrachium leishanense. Lineage (NCBI taxonomy): Eukaryota > Metazoa > Chordata > Amphibia > Anura > Megophryidae > Leptobrachium > Leptobrachium leishanense. Next base: position 376,548,375 of record CM019066.1, read on the forward strand.
CTTCGGTGACCCTGCGGTGTATTCAGCAAGCACCAGAGGGCCATCGTAGTGCAGGGAAAAGCTGCCGCAAACTCGCCGAACACTCTCCGCAAAACCCAGGCGAATGCACACCGAAACCGTCAAAAACATCTGGATTAACCCTGCCGAACACGCCGGAGAAACCCGAGCAGCCGCCGGAAAAACCCGACACCGCAGACGAATGGAGTGAAAAAAAAAAACCAGTACGCTTGAATGTTTGAAAAGTGAAACGATGTTTGCAAAGAAACTACAGAACGAAAATGTCTGAAATTTACATATAAGATCCAATGAATGATAATAAAAAGGTCTGTTACAGGAAAAAGAAAAAACGATTTTAAAACATTTAAAAGAAAAAGGAAATTTTTTTTGAAAAAAATTCCCGAAAAATGCCTTAAAGATCCTAAAAAAATCTGTAAATAAAAAAAAAACCTCTTTACTGCAGAATATTATAATAAACAATTTATTAGATATTGAATTAAAACGGGAATATTTTTAACATTGAAGCCTATGGGATTCTCCTGAATAAACCTGTCGAATGAAACCACCGAATGGCAGGGCATTTCAGCAACCTTTCTCAGCTGTTTTATGTTCTCTGAATAGCCGAAGCATTGCTTCTCTATGGGGATTTCACTGCCCTCGAACAAGCACCGAACAGGCACCGTATGTGCAGGCAATTCGCCAACATTTGGCGAATTGCCTGCTCTCTGGATAGCCGAATGGCCAGGAAAGGTAACCGTACACTGAATTTCACTGTTCGGTTCCCTTTCGCCAGCAATTCGGATCTCTTTGAATAACCCTGATAGTGAATAGCCTCGTAGTGATCCAAGTTGTATGCTGGCATTTATTGGCTTTGATCACTAACATACTGACACTTATTTGAATACCGGTGTTTACCAGAACTGCATCACCGACAATCACGCAACACTGGAATCCAAAGAGCAACCGGCGGATCTTCACTATGAATCTCCTCCCATTGCTCTTTAGATTTTAATTTTGTGAAATGCAATATATTTTGGTGCTGCCATACCTGCACTTTGTGAATAACCCCTTAGATATTCACGGCTATGGAAAGGAAGCGTGCAGATAGTGGTGTCACCTGCCAGAATGATGGCAGAACCTACAGTTCTACTAGGTCTGCATTTAGAAATCTTGGGTCCCCTTAGAGAACCGCTGGACAGAGCCCGCTAACTGATGCAGACAATACTATTTGCGCCCTCAGTGATGAATCGGGGTGCTCTTACTGGCTAGTCGGGTTTCTCCGGTGTGTTCGGCGGGGTTAATCCAGATATTTTTGCGGGTTCGGTGTGCATTCGCCGGGTTTGCGGTGAGTGTTCGTCGGGTTTGCGGCAGCTTTTCCGTGCATTACGGCTGCCCTGTGGTGCTTGCTGAATACACCGCGGGTTTGCCGAAATGGGATCGCCAAATCGCACCGAATTGAGGAGAACGAAAAGTCACCGAACGTGCGGTGACTTTTCGATTCTCTTTGAATAACCCTGAAGGTCTTTTTTTATAAACATTGTGTTCAGAATTAGCTCTACGTTCCACCCATCCACGATATGAACGACGAAGGAGAGAGTATCTATTAATAGTTATACACGCGTATGATCACGTATTGTCACCTTTAAAAAAAAAACCATAACAAAGATGTATTCTGGATTGATGCGACGAATCAATTATCTACATACAATGTCAGCCATTCCAGCCGACTTAATCCTCATCAGCCGCAATCATTTATTAACAGAGGGACGGGGGGGGGAGGCGAATCAGTTTAAATTCGCTATAAGTAGGGCGTAGCCATAGAAACAAGATGCAGAACTCTCTGTTATCTATGTTTATGTATGGTGTAATTTCCACCTAACCTTGAAGATATTGGAGGGAATGACTGAAACAAGAGACCTCTTGAAACTGCGAACTGCACACTCCGTAATATTTATAATGTTTGGATTTCACAACAGCGATTTGTGCCGTGACAATGTTTCCTTCGCGAGTTCCTTCTCGCGGCCGAAATAGACCTGTCCCAGGAAATATCCCAGGAATTCCTCACGTGTACAATTCGCTCTTGGCACGTCTTGACCAGGTTGTTCTCTGTCCGACGAATCGGTGAAGGATTGCAGGGGAATTACGAATTCACTAAACTGCCAAGACGATGGAATAATTGGAAAAATAAAAATCAGATTAAGCTGTTTTGGTCTAAAATTTGCAATTATCCCACCCTTGTCCAAATTCCACCAGTTTTAGAGGTTTAACACCCAACCTAAGCCTCGACGATTAAGGCCGAACAGAGCCTGAGAATTTAGCATTGCTCGGGAAAACATGAAAATAATGGCTGCATTGTTCACAGATTTCGCTGCATACATTCTCTCTTACCATCCCACTGAAAGGAGCTAAATGGGACATAGCTTACAAATAATATCAAGACTGTGTTTTTTCAAGAAAATGGCAAGGAAGTATCCCATAACTGCCTGGTGGTGTTCCATAAAACGACTGTCAGCAAACAGTATGTTTATGGAATCCACTCTATAGACAGACGCCATACAATGCAAATGCGCTGTAGAATCCCTACAGCATATTTCCTTACCGTATACACTAGGGAAGCACCAATACTGATACTAGTATCGGTACTGATACTGCCATTTGCATGAGTACTTGGTACTCGTGCAAATGGCCCGATACCTCCCTCCGATACCGGAAGCCAGCGCTGGGCCGGCTTGCTGATATCCACGCGGTGGGGAAGCTGGTCGCATGCATGAAAAGCATTTGGCCAGCGTTCCCCTCCGGCGGGCCACATTACTTACCCAGCGGTGGGTCCAGTCGCAGGGCTGTGACACGCCCGCCGGGCAGTGGAGGCTGTGGCGGAAGGCTCCCGCGAAATCTCGGCTGGAGGCAGCGTCACAGCCTCCACTGCCTGGCGGCCGCGTGATCGCGTCACAGCCCTGTGACCGGACCCCCACTGGGTAAGTAATGCGGCCTGCCGGGGGGGGAGGGAACGCTGGCCAAATGCTTTTCATGCATGCGGCCAGCTTCCCCAGTGTTTGGTCTGAGGTCTGGTATATCAGATAGATAGATATATATTACACAGACCTCAGATAGATATGTGTGTATGTATACACATACACACATATATAGATAGGTATGTCTGGTCTGAGGTCTGTGTAATATATACAGTCAGGTCCAGAAATATCGGGACATCGACACAATTCTAACATCTTTGGCTCTATACACCACCACAATGGAGTTGGAATGAAACAAACACAATGTGCTTTAACTGCAGACTGTCAGCTTTAATTTGAGGGTATGTACATCCAACCCAGGTGAACGGTGTAGGACTTACAGCAGTTTGCAGATGTGCCTCCCACTTGTTAAGGGACCAAAAGTAATGGGACAGAATAATAATCAGAAATCAAACTTTCCCTTCTTAATACTTGGTTGCAAATCCTTTGCAGTCAATCACAGCCTGAAGTCTGGAACGCATAGACATCACCAGAAGCTGGGTTTCATCCCTGGTGATGCTCTGCCAGGCCTCTACTGCAACTGTCTTCAGTTCCTGCTTGTTCTTGGGGCATTTTCCCTTCAGTTTTGTCTTCAGCAAATTAAATGCATGCTCAATGGGATTCAGGTCAGGTGATTGACTTGGCCATTGCATAACATTCCACTTCTGTCCCTTCAAAAACTCTTTGGTTGCTTTTGCAGTATGTTTTGGGTCATTGTCCATCTGCACTGTGAAGCGCCGTCCAATGAGTTCTGCAGCATTTGGCTGAATGTGAGCAGATAATATTGCCCGAAACACTTCAGAATTCATCCTGCTGCTTTTGTCAGCAGTCACATCATCAATAAATACAAGAGAACCAGTTCCATTGGCAGCCATACATGCCCACGCCATGACACTACCACCACCATGCTTCACTGATGAGGTGGTATGCTTAGGATCATGAGCAGTTCCTTTCTTCTCCATACTCTTCTTATCACTCTGGTACAAGTTGATCTTGGTCTCATCTGTCCATAGGATCTTGTTCCAGAACTGTGAAGGCTTTGTTAGGTGTTGTTTGGCAAACTCTAATCTGGCCTTCCTGTTTTTGAGGCTCACCAATGGTTTACATCTTGTGGTGAACCCTCTGTATTCACTCTGGTGAAATATTCTTTTGATTGTTGACTTTGACACACATACACCTACCTCCTGGAGAGTGTTCTTGATCTGGCCAACTGTTGTGAAGGGTGTTTTCTTCACCAGGGAAAGAATTCTTCGGTCATCCACCACAATTGTTTTCCGTGGTCTCCCGGGTCTTTTGGTGTTGCTGAGCTCACCGGTGCATTCCTTCTTTTTGAGAATGTTCCAAACAGTTGTTTTGGCCACGCCTAATGTTCTTGCTATCTCTCTGATGGGTTTGTTTTGTTTCTTCAGCCCAATGATGGCTTGCTTCACTGATAGTGACAGCTCTTTGGATCTCATCTTGAGAGTTGACAGCAACAGATTCCAAATGCAAATAGCACACTTGAAATGAACTCTGGGCCTTTTATTTGCACATTGTAATTGGGGTAATAAGGGAATATCACACACCTGGCCATGGAACAGCTGAGAAGCCAATTGTCCCATTACCTTTGGTCCCTTAACAAGTGGGAGGCACATCTGCAAACTGCTGTAAATCCTACACCGTTCACTTGAGTTGGATGTATATACCCTCAAATTAAAGCTGACAGTCTGCAGTTAAAGCACATTGTGTTTGTTTCATTCCAACTCCATTGTGGTGGTGTATAGAGCCAAAGATGTTAGAATTGTGTCGATGTCCCAATATTTCTGGACCTGACTGTATGTGTGTATGTATATACATACACACGTGTATAAATATATGGGTATGTCTGGTCTGAGGTCTGTGTAGTATATATACAGTATATGTGTATGTATATACATACACACACATATATATATATATGGGTATGTCTGGTCTGAGGTCTGTGTAATATATATATGGGTGTGTGTGTATATAAATACACACATGTATATGTATGTAGGCAAGTCTGGTCTGCATATATATGTATCAGAGATGAGGTGTGTGCAGAGGGTAAATGGGGTTTCTGGCCATACATTTCAATATAAACATAAACAGGACAGGCTTTCGGCAAAATCCTAAATTATTTATTGGAAAGCGTCACATGACCTTAAGTAAAAGTATCGGTACCTGGTATCGGTGAGTATTTTAAAAAAGTAGCAGTACTTGTACTCGGTCCTAAAAATGTGGTATCGGTGCGTCCCTAGAAACACGTATTACTTATATGCTACAGCAGGGAAGTTATTGTGGCTCACCTGGCCTTCCTTTTGGATCTAATAAATGCAGTGTAATGATTCTACATGCTGTTGGAGGCATTTATCATGCAATGCCCATCTGCCTTAATATATGTGTGCATAAACATGGATAATACGGCCACCTTGGAGGATTTTAATAATGCAGGGTGTGAGGGCTCTTCGCTGGATATGTTCATACTTACACAAGCTTGTGAGGGCAGGAGATAGGTATGGCCCGGCACTCTGCACTGGAAAAAACTGTTCTAACCTGTACACAACCGCATTAGCGCTGGGTCTCAGTCCTGGGTCTTAGCGTTGCCCTTGAGTGCGCCAAACAACCCTGTACACAGACTCCTGCAGACAAGCCAGCGGCGTAGCGTGGGTTGTCAGCACCTGTGGCAAGGCAAGAATTGTGCGCCCCCCCAACCTTTGGACACGGTAACACACCGGATTTCCTTCTACCAGTAGAGTATTGACCCCCTTTACCCCACAAGCACATGTATTGTATAATAACAAAATCTATACTATAAAAGAGTAAGCCTTCAAGTGTCCGTCGCCAAAAGCGGTCTGCGCATGCGCGGCGGACATTTGAAAGTGGCCGTTAAAACAAACAGGTAGCTTCGCGTGCCGGCCGCCTGCAAAAAAAAAAAATCGGCACGAGCTGCGCGCAGCTACCCGTGTGTTTAAACGCCGCAAGCCCCGATCCTCCAGCGGTGACCGTCCTCCGGCTGTCGCGGCCTGCTCGCGGGCATCCAGGCTCAGGCGAGCCCCCGGCTTGGTTGGGCCTACAGGCCCAGCCGAGCCGGGGACTCGCCTAAGCCTAGAGGCCGGCCGAGCAGCCAGCGACAGCCGGAGGACGGTCACCGCTGGAGCTCCGGGCCGAAGTTCCCAAAACATACTCCCCTAAATCGGCCCGGAGCTCCAGCGGTGACCTCCTCCGGCGAGCAGGCTGCTAGGCCGCCTCCAGGCTCAGGCGAGCCCCCGGCTTGGCTTGGGCCTACAGGCCCAGCCGAGCCGGGGACTCGCCTAAGCCTAGAGGCCGGCCGAGCAGCCAGCGACAGCCGGAGGACGGTCACCGCTGGAGCTCCGGGCCGAAGTTCCCAAAACATACTCCCCTAAATCGGCCCTGAGCTCTAGCGGTGACCTCCTCCGGCCAAGCAGGCTGCTAGGCCGGCCTCCAGGCTCAGACGAGCCCCCGGCTTGGCTTGGGCCTACAGGCCCAGCCGAGCCGGGGACTCGCCTAAGCCTAGAGGCCGGCCGAGCAGCCAGCGACAGCCGGAGGACGGTCACCGCTGGAGCTCAGGGCCGAAGTTCCCAAAACATACTCCCCTAAATCGGCCCTGAGCTCCAGCGGTGACCTCCTCCGGCCGAGCAGGCTGCTAGGCCGGCCTCCAGGCTCAGGCGAGCCCCCGGCTTGGCTTGGGCTACAGGCCCAGCCAAGCCGGGGACTCGCCTAAGCCTGGAGGCCGGCCGAGCAGCCTGCGACAGCCAGAGGACAGCCACCGGTGGAGCTCCGGGCCAATGTAGGGGATGTTGCCTACACATACTCACCAACATCGGCCCTTAGCTCCTCCAGCGATGGCGGTCCCGCTTCCAGCGTCCTCTCTCTCTCTGTTGGTCGCCGGTATGACGTCACGAAAGCCTTTGACCCCGGGTCAAAATGCCGGGGTCAAAGGCTTTCGTTACATCATGCCGGCGACCAACGAAGAGAGAGAGGACGCTGGAAGCGGGACCGCCATCGCTGGAGGAGCTAAGGGCCGATGTCGGTGAGTATGTGTAGGCAACATCCCCCTACATTGGCCCGGAGCTCCAGCGGTGGCTGTCGCAGGCAGCTCGGCCGGCCTCCAGGCTTAGGCGAGCCCCCGGCTCGGCTGGCCTGTAGGCCCAAGCCAAGCCGGGGGCTCGCCTGAGCCTGGAGGCCGGCCGAGCAGCCTGCGACAGCCGGAAGACAGTCACCGCTGGAGCTCAGGGCTAATGTAGGTGAGTATGTGCTCTCCACACCCACCCTGCTTGCTCGGCCGGTATCCAAGCTTAGGCGAGCCCCCGGCTTGGCGTTGGCCTAGAGGCCCAGCCGAGCCGGGGACTCGCTTGAGCCTGGAGGACGCCCGAGCATGCAACTCGACCGGCCTCCATGCTCAGGCGAGTCCCCGGCTCGACAGGTCCTCTAGGCCAAGCCAAGCCGGGGGCTCACCTAAGCTTGGATACCGGCCGAGCAAGCAGGGTGGGTGTGGAGAGCATATACTCACCTACAGAACCAAGAACAACACAATAAACAGCAGAGCACAATATTCGGCACAAACCGAAGCACAGAACCAAGCACAACACCACAAACGGCACAGAGCACAATAAACAGAGCAGAGCACAATATACGGCAAAGAGCCGAGCCCAAGACAGCCGAGCAAAAAGGAATAAACGCCACAGAGCCAAGCACAATAAACGCCGCCAAGCACAGTTCAAAAGACGACACAGAGCCGAGCACAGTACAATAGACGGCACAGAGCCGACCTCAACAGAATAAACGGCACAGAGGCAAACGCTGCACAATAAACGGCACCGAGCACAGAACAAAGCACAACACAAACTGCGCAGAGCACAAAAAACGGCGCAGAGCACAATATACGGCACTGAGCCGAGCACAGAGCCGAGCACAGAGCCAAGCACTTAACCGAGCACAACAGAATAAACGCCACAGAGCTAAGCACAATAAACGTCACAGAGCCGAGCACAATAAACGCCACAGAGCCAAGCACAATAAACGCCACAGAGCCGAGCACAGCACAATAGACGGCACAGAGCCCAGCACATTAAACGTCACTGACCCACGCACGGAGCCAAGCACAACAGAATAAACGCCACAGAGCCCGTCACAATAAAAGGCACAGAGCCAAGCACAGTACAATAAACAGCTCAGACCACAGAGCAAGACCACAATAAACGCTACAACAACGAGCACGGCACTGAGCAGAGCACAATAAACAACACAGAGCACAGCACCAAGCAGAGCACCGATCAGCGCACAAGAGCACCGATAAGAGCACGGAGCAGAGCACAAGAGCACCGATAAGAGCACGGAGCAGAGCACAAGAGCACCGATAAGAGCACGGAGCAGAGCACAAGAGCACATCACCATAAACGGCAGAGCACAGAGCAAACCACAATAAACTGCACAGAGCCGAACACAGCAAAATAAACGACACAGAGCCATAAACAACACAGAGCAGAGCACAATAAACGACACAGAGCAGAGCACAATAAATAGCGCAAAGCATAGTACAATATCCCTGAACAGAGCGCAAGAACAGAGCACCGACGAGCACATAGCGGAGCACAAGAGCCCTGAACAGAGCACTGAGCAGAGCACAATAAACGGCCCCACTAACACAGCAAAAACTTTAAAAAAAAACAACCTTGGAGGTCCAAACAAAAAAACAGTGCACCCCTCTGCCAAAAACCCCACAAACTACTTAACCCTTTAAATATAAAACAAAGACAACTTCACATAAACAAAAAAAATTTTAATAGTATTTAGGCTACTTATTACCAGGGACTGATGCATGCTTCACTAAAAATGTTGTATTCAAAGAAATTTATTCAAAATAGTCACTAAAAATATTTAACGTTTCTTGACGCTGCTGTGTATTCCTTTCCACAAACATTCATACGCACCACACTTATCAATAGACTGCCCTCTGGGCAGGCTTTACACCTAGTACTGATATAATAAAAAAATGAAACACACATGCCCCCCCACGCTACACCACTGCTACCAGTCAACCTGCCCCAGTATACCCTAACATAGTTCCACTCTCACACTACTATACCCAGTCACTCTGTCCCAGTACCCCCAAATCACTCTCTCCCCAAGTACCCCAGCCACTCTCCCCAAGTACCCCCAGTACCTCCAGTCACTCACTCTCTATCCAAGTACCCCAGTCACTCTCCCAGTATCCCCAGCCATTCTCTCACTGAACCTCCAGTCACCCTCTCCGTATCCCCTCACTGTGTGTTGGCTACGCTGCTCTGGTGTCACATAGTGTCGCCTACCTGTGTGGAGTTGCTGGTGGCCGGGGGGGAGGAAAGCTGTCCAGAGGGCTTAGTGGAGACCGGATTTTTAAAAGTGCTGCAGGGCAGGCGCCTCCCTCCCTCCTTACTGTTCAGCGGCTGCCAGCGGGGGGGGGGCTGGCACAAGGGTTCAAGGGGGGCTGACATGGTACAGGGTGTTCCGTCTGATAATGCTGCGCTGCTTCACGTGACTCATGTCAGTGTTAAGGCGGAGTCAAGACAGAATTTTTTTGTCCTGGTCCTCCCTTTACAGACGCTGAGTGCTAAGTCACCGCCGGCACCGTAAAACTGGGGGCTGCCTGTGCAAGGGCCTCTCACAGACACCTTGCTGATCCCTGCTGGAAAATATTAGTGGTTCAAATTTCTTTTGAAATTTTGAGCCCCTAAGAAAATTGCGCCCGGGGCGACCGCCCCCGAGGCCCCCCCACGCTACGCCACTTGGACAAGGTGATCTGTAAGTAGGTCGTCAGGCGCTAATTATATTAGTGATGGCGTTTTAGTGCAGACCAGGTGATAAGGCCCAAAGTGGGTGAATAGCCTGCCTCTTATTCTTAGTACCAAGTTACCAGGCATGAATATGAAACATTCCCATATGGTGCCAACCATGTGGGTAAAAATCCCCTCTATCAGTGCAAGCTGGGTGGACACAAACATAGGTCTCAATCATCTGTAGCAGCAACTATGTGGATGCAACATTCTCTATCACTCGTAGCTCCCAGTGACCCAGGTAACCTAATTAAGGTGTTTTAAATGGCCTGAAACGCTATCCGCACAGGAAAGCAAAAGCTTATTCAATGCAACAAAACAGGTTTCTAAAATGTGGATAAAGATCCATAGTCTGTTATTTGTCTGCGTTTAAAAGGCCAATCAGGAAAAGAAAGACGACACTCGTATGTCATAGAATAAAACATCAAAGCATAATATAAAAACATTCAATAAACCAAAGACGCGTTTATTAAATAATCATCTCATTGTTACACATTGTTTAACTGTGCAAACATCCCCAACCAAACCTGCGCGGAGAATTAATTACCGGAATATCAGGAGGAAAATGGATTAGTCGATACAAGCTGGAGGGTTGCATAGATTATTATACCAGTGTAGTTACGTATTATTACTTAATGCCTTTATTTTTCTTGTTAAGCCTTATCTCGTTATAAAGTTCATTAACAACCTGATTCATTAACGTAATAATCAATTGTCTTCAAGCATTCGCTAAGCAGTCGGTGTGCCGTAAAGGTGCCATGATACCAGATAATTACAAACTGGCATTGGTGTACGCCTGCGGGATCATTTTCTCTCATTTTTGGTTGATGATAGCAGCAATCTCTATCGTTACAAAACACTGATATGCTACATTGACCTCTACTATATATATAAAGTATATATATGCATTGTTTTGTTGGTGAGACCTGACACTATACATTGCCCACATCAGTGTTCTGATCTTTATTTATTAATCCTAATTTGTAATTTTTTTTTCAGGACTGGAGTCTGTTGTTATTTTGTGACTATTTACAGCCTGTGGAGCAAACTAAAGCCGTGCACATTGCTAGAATAGATTAATGCTGATTTGTTGGGTCAAGGAGTACAACATTTTGGCTCTGAGTCCTTACGTTGCTGGAACTTTCAGATTATTCATTGTAGAAGGGTGGAGTGGGACCCTCTTGGGATTATGCACGGTGATCCCGCGCAGTCTCAGGGCACAGTAGCACGGTCCTCTAGGTCCCAACCAAGGTCCACAAGTCACCATAACAGACTAGATTTTAAGAATTACCCTGAGGAAATGCAAACTGAATCCTGCAATCACTGAGCAGCAAATCATGATATAACGAGCACCGTAGTGCTCACACAGGAGTAGCGAGGTTGAGATCTTTTTGGACAGAAATACCTGCTTAATTTTTACCAAATACTCGGTATTAACAGACTTGTACTCCAAAGTCAAGAAGCACCAAAGAACAACTGATTTGCCACTAAGTTCCAAAGGTTTCAAGACCAACGGACAACTTAGAGCACCTTCAGAAACACAATGATTTACTTGACAGTCAATGTATTGTGCAGGCTGCAGGGCAGTCAACAAATGTACAGATTTAGTGTTATCTGTTAAGATCGAGCGGGTAAGAAGTACCTTACAATTATCAGAGGTGGCTGACACACATATGGGTATACAGTTGGGTACAGACCTCGGTATATTTAGCGGTTAGGATGCAATGATCATATGCGGTATTTAAGCAGTATTTCTTTACCGGGATTTGCACATATGCTCTTAGCAATGAAGCATACACCTTGGGTCTTAAATAGTAACCTGACAAAGTCACAAATGATACCCCAGAGCGAGATGGGAATAATCCCAGATAGCGAGTGAAAGCCCCAGCAGCAAACATAGGGTTAATCCACCAATTCCCAATATCAGCGATAGCTAATGGTGGAGGCAACAAAATGGTCAATAAACACGCCGGGTCAAAATCAGGAACAGGAATCGTATACAGAAATGGGTCGGCAACTAATACAGCAATGAGAAATAAGCTTAGCGATGCGGGAACAGAACGCCACGTCAGGGCAACGAGGAAACTCCTCGCGCCCTGCTTTAAACCCTGCGGCTCCTCGTGACCATGCCAGGCCCCACCCCCTCAGAGGCTACTTGCCCATTACAAGGTGCTGGCAAACGTCCAGCCAATGGCACCGAACTATGCCCAGACCCTCCGGGCAACACAGCAGGGGCTGAGCATGTAACACATATCATCTTTGCTGTGCTTCACATATCCTGCATACATGGCCTGTTAGGTGGACCTGAGGACCGCGGTTGGGAACCACTGCTCTAGGGCAATTATGCCACACATATACAGTATCTTTTGTGTAGTTAAGAGTTTATTTCTCCAATCCAGTAATCAAAACAAAACATAACAGAAAACAAAACCTAACTCGTCTGAGCACTTACTTAACAGATAACACTCCCTCACTACTTGAGATAACAATGACAAACAACAAATGGCAACTTGTCAGAGCTCCACTTTGTTTGCTCTCTCTCACTTCCTTCTCACTGCTTCCTTCCACCCAGGAAACATTTAAGGGCTTAACAATCAGCAGGTGGGGAAAACTTTGCAGCAAGGGAACCATTTAAAACAAACACATATTTCCCTCCTGGGCTTAAATGACCCAAACCCCTCTCACAAACATAGGATATGGAGAATATACACCCCATTGTGAATCATTCCCCTCACCTTATCACAGCACTAAGTGGCATTGTTTAGCATTGTTGCAAACAACCGTGAAAATCAACATTGTTGTAACCATGGAAAACTTCGGTCATGCTGATAGGGCAATTCAAAGAACAACAGGTAAAGTTTTGCCAACGAATCTTCCCCTATCATTTAATTTCCCCTGTCTGGATCACTGGCATTTCTTGTGGTTAAACCATTGACATTTACAGGGTTATTCAAAGAGATTCGAAAAGTCACCGCACGTTCGGTGACTTTTCGTTCTCTTCAATTCGGTGCAAATCGGCTTTCCCATTTCGGCGACCCTGTGGTGTATTCAGCAAGCACCACAGGGCTGTCGGAGTGCAGGGAAAACCCGGCGAAAACCTGGCGAAAACCTGGCGAAAACCCGCAAAAACATCTGGATTAACCCGTCGAAGACGTCGTAAAAACCCGAGCAGGAGCCAATCACACGCAGCGAAGCCTCCAGAAAAACCCAACACCACAGAAGAAGGCAGTGAATTAGGAAAACAGTTTGCATGAATGACTGAAAAGTGGAACGCAGTTTGCAAAGAAACTACTGAGCGAAAATGTCTGAAATTTACATATGAGGTCCAGGGAATGATAATAAAAAGGGCTGTTACAGAAAAAAGAAGTAAAGTTAAGAGAAAAAAAAAAAATCCAGAAAAATACTTAAAATATCTTAAGAAATCTATAAATAAAGAGACTCTTTACTGCAGAATTTTATAATGAACGGTTTATTAGATATTGAATTAAAACGGGAATATTTTTAACATTGAAGCCTATGGGATTCTCCTGAATAAACCTGCCGAATTAAACCACCGAATGGCAGGGCAATTCGGCAACTTTTCACTGCTGGTTTGTGTTCTCTGAATAGCCGAAGCAGTGCTTTTTCATGAGGATTTCACTGCCCTCGAACAGGCACCGAATGTGCAGGTAATTCGCCAGGATTCTCTAGATAGCCGAATGGCCAAGAAAGGTAAAATCAGCATTCGGTTCCCTTTCTCCAGCCATTTGGATCTCTTTGAATAACCCTGTTAGTGAATAATCCTCAACGTCTCCTCGGATGTATTTTATTCCCTGAAATGCATGTTAGAAAACTCTTATTTACCGGACTGAATCACTCACATTCCACACAGACACATTTTTACAATCCACTCACAGCCAACCTCACATACACCCATTCCACACAGCCACACGCTTTACAAACAGACCACCTCGTCCTCAACACACTCATATTCTACACAGCCAAACCTGCACTCACTCCCATCCCAAACATCTACAAATGCTCCTAATTCAAGCAGTAAGCTCAAACACTCTCCAGTCACTCAAAGACAACCTCAGGTACACTCACATATCACACAACATAACCAAAAACTCACTCCCATTCCACACAACAAACCCCACACTCACTCCCATCTCACCAAGCCATGCACGCTCCCATTCCACACAACTAACCCCACACTCACTCCCATCTCACCAAGTCATGCATGCTCTCATTTCACACAACAAACCCCACACTCACTCCCATCTCACCAAGCCATGGACACTCCTATTCCACACAGCAAACGTAAAACTCAATCAATCTCACCGAACCACGCAAACTCCCATTCCGCACAACAAACCCTAAACTCACTCCCATCTTACCGAGCCAAGCATACTCCCATGTGACCAAACCACGCAAACTCCCATTCCGCACAACAAACCCAAAACTCACTCCCATCTTACCGAGCTATGCATGCTCCCATTCCACACAACAAACCCCAGACACATTCCCATCTCACTCAGCCATGCACGATCCTATTCCACCCCCACACACATGACTGTCATTACACAAGGGCAATTCCTCGTGTACTCACCTGACTCTCATCACGCACATACATAGAATAGACATTTTATCATGGGTGACACATTTCATTTAATGCGCTTCACTAAGTCCTCAAACTGTCTCTATTGGCTGGAGCTGGGTAAAAGATAATAAGTATCGTCTCCAGAGCCGCGTTCAATACCTCAGCCGCTGCAAGTGCTAAGTTAGCAACTTGCCATTGATCGCCGTTCAACCGCTCAGCGCTCAGCAGTGCTAACCTAGCACTTGCAGCGACCCGAGGAGATGCTGCGTGTAGCTGAGTGTGACGTTTTAAAGATGGCCGCCGCCATGAAGCAAGTAACAATGCCGTACAGCAAGATAGCCGCCGCCTCGAAGCAAGTAATAATTCCGTACAGCAATGTTAATTTTGAGGTTTTTGTTCACCAAAGCACAAAATATTTATTATTTCCCCCTGCACATAGACATATATTACAGTTCAATTTATATATTGTTTCAGAAGTAAACATAATGTTTATTCATTAAAAGCTATCATTTGTGGTGTGTGCAAACAAAACGGAATTGTTCTGACTGCTTTTATTTATCATATTTTGTCCGAGTGATCGGAAAAACAATCTGAATTTTTCATTAAGAAATCGTCGGCCATTTTGGATTCAAAATTCGCATCCAAAGCGTTCAATGACACTGCTGCAGCAAACTGAATTGCTGCGCTGCAGCAATTCAGCAGCTGCTGAGGTATTGAACGGGCCTCTGGAATTCTGTTTCCAAGAGTCTATTATATTTATAAACACACAAAAAAATGGTCAGCGCCCAAATTTGTACCACCACCAGTACCACCACCAGTATCCCAATGAAAATGGAACTTTAGCACCAAATGGTTTGAACGATGATTTTGAGGTCATTCATTTTTTGTAATATATGTATAGACTTCCTTCCCACGTACCATATAGGAGAGGTTAATGCACTCAAATTAGAGAGGAATATAATTGAATTAAAAAAACAAAAATATAAAAAATATACTAAACATAGTCCATTGTAGTTATAATAGCCACCTCTATCTTTATTATTTTTCTTCTAATTTTATTTAATTCACATTTAAGAATATAAGTAGCATATCCACAGTTTCAATCTATCACATGTACAATATACATTAAAACAAATACGTATTATAGATATTTGTACAATTCTAGTTCACATCCAATTTATTCTTCGATATGCGTCTGGTTACCACTAGACACTATGGGGTGAATTTTCATTATTATTATATCATTGACTAGCCTTTTATAAATAATAAAATAACCTAATAGACACTATGGGGTTAATTTTCATTATTATTATATGTAGAGGTCGGCAGGGCTGGGTCCTGGATGGACAATATGTTTCACCCCTATTTGGGTTGTGGACCCTTTAAGGGCAACCACAGGGTTAATCTTACTGTCCAGGAAGAGTTTTAAAGCCAGCAACTCCCAGATAGGATTGTGGGAGTTCAGGAAAAGGAAAGTAATCAGTGGAAGCTGTGTGTTTGTGTTCCAAAAGCAGGAGACGTGCTGTGCCTTGCTGGGGAGGCTTCTACATACTGGGGAAAGGATTCCCTAGGTTTGGGACTGTTTAAAGTGTTGGTGAGCCACTATTATTTCTCTGTTTATTTGTGCTGAAGATCAGGACTTTGCTTTAATTTCGCTGAACCAAAGCGTGTACTTATTATGTTGCCTTTTTGACTGCCCTGAAAGGGTGAATAAAACTGTTTTGTTTGTGAAAGACATTGTGCACGTGCTCTGTGGGCCCCCAAACGTCACATATCATTGACGAACTTTGTATAAATAATAAGATAACCTAACAGCTTTCACTATTTGATATCATTACACAATGTTAAAGAAGTTTTCTAAAATTGAGAAAGTATTTAGCTTCTATTGATAAGATCATATATACACTTAAATTTGGATAAATTACCACATATCACAGTTTAAAAGGGAAATAATCTACCCTGGTTTTTCCTATGTGGAATATGTTGGAAGAAAGTCTGTGGATAATCAATGCATTTGTAGATGAAGGGGCGCTGATATTATCTCTCCAATATGGGACAATTTGCAGGAGACTGTTTAGAGAATATATCCATCAATAAGACCCTTTATGAAATGACCGATCGTGTTCACCAAAGAACGAACGATACCGGAAGTACCAGGTGGAACGCATGGAACGCACACATCATCAGAGCGCATGCGCAAAATGGCGGCGCACATCGGGAGTTCGGCGATCGAGGCATGGAATGCACGCCAATCGATTCTGGACATGTGGGGACTTTTTTATCCCAATTAAGGGGACTATATATATTGGCACCATACATTACTCTGTAAACCAACTGAAGAAGCCGCAGTACACGGCGAAACGCGTCCTGGCTATCTGGCTATGCCAGATTTAATATAATTTTATTATTTTTTTTTTTTTTTTAAATTTAAAGTTTTTTATTTTGAAATAAGTCAGCATTACATCATACTGTAAAATAATGGATGACCTCGCAGGGCCAAACAAGAAGACATAACAAGCAACGGAAACCACACATGGCCAAAAAAGTGTCATCGTAAAAACAGCGAATCGAAAAAATCTAAGGATAGCAATATGTTAGCAGAAAACATCCCCTAGACGGGGGGTCTCATTAAGGTGGGAAATCAAACATATATAAATGCAGCCACTTAAGGCCGGCCAAGGTAACTACGGTCAGCTGGTCAAAAAACATGCGTCGCAAAGAAGGACAGGGCGGTAAAAATAAGTAAAAAGGCAGAAAGTACCATGTGCAGGCAAAAAAGCAAAAGCCCTATGCAATGCAGGCTGGGACTGATCAAAACAAATTACGAACCGTCCTGAAAGTCTAGGCACTAGGCCAAGCTAGAGACCAGGGACACGTAAGCATATAAGAGAAATGCAGGGGAGGGGGTGTAATTCAGTAAAGCTCAGACCTGGAGAGGTAGAGGGCATAGAAACCAGCCTTCAATCCGGTCGAGGGTCCGGAGGATCTGGTGAGAGGCCCGCAGCCGCAAGGTCAATCCAAGCCACCGCGGGATCCGTGATGGTATAGGGGACATTTGCGTGGGTCACCACCAAAGCTCCTGCCAGACCCCAGCGATATCGGACACCCTGTCGGCGAAGAACTGATGTCACTTCACGAAAACGCCTGCGAGCCATCAGGGTCTGGAATGGGAGATCATGATACAGGGCCAGAGTGGAGCCCTCAAAGCGTACGGGATCCCTCGCGCCCGGAGCAGACATAACCTTGACCTTGAAAGCCACTTCACGGAAGGCCACTACGACGTCTCGAGGAGCCCCAGGTGGGTTCGTCGCAGGTCTCCTGACCCGAAACACCGACCCAAGCATGTCAGGTGTGTCAGGGGGAAGCCCCGTGACCTGAAGCACAAGACGAGTCACGTAGGACGGCAGAGCGTCGGAGGTAATAGAGTCCGGGACACCCCTGACCCTGATGTTTCGGCGTCTGTGTCTCGTTTCAAGCATCTCCACAGAGCGTGTCAGAAGTTCGACTTGGTATCGCAAACCAGCAACCTGACCAGACAGGTGAGTTTGTTCCGTTGTCACAGCAGAAGTCGTCTCCTGTACCACCTTCACCTGAGCACGCATCGCCGCTATCTCCGTGCGGACCGCTGCCACCTCAGGCTGCCACACCTCACGTATCACCCGAAGCTCCTCCAAGATCCTGCGGAGATCCCCCTTCGTGGAGGGGGGATGGTCGTCCTCCTCCTGCACCTGTTGCTGTCGAAGTCCCGTCCCCACTGCAGACCGATGATCCGAGGTCACACTATTACTGGCGGAGGTAAGGGGAATCTCAGTCGGGTCCCCATCAAAAATATCCTCTGTGTCCGGCGTTGCCCCGGACGATGTCCGCATTGCTGATTTTCTCTTCTTCTGTGCCCGTTTCCTAGCAGCCGCCGAGAGGGGTCGGGAGTCAGACGCCGGTGACTGCGGGGCAAGCCAGGGCATCCCAGTAATACCCCCCTGAGGTTCATAGTCGCTGTCAGCCTCCGAGGAGCCATAGCCCGGGGGAGGGAGGAAGAAGCAGTCAGTCCCGTAAAAGCGGACCCACCTCGCAAAACATCCCGAATGTCCCTCTGTCGGGGGCCCGTCGCTGGGAACGACCGGTAGGCATGGTTCCGGAGATGCTGGGCTGGCACGAGGTCGCAGGGCGGTGAGGGAATCTCAATACGCCTCGAGTAGGCTTCCAAGATGGCCGCTGTGACTAGGCCCAAATCGCGCTGCCGGCAGCAATCTGTCCCCGGGCACGAAACTCAGGGCTAAATCAGGTACCTCAACTCTCCAGGATCCCTCTAGCCAACCGGGAAGCTCACAGGGCAGTGCAAACGGCGAAAAAAGCAATAAAATCCGTGGTAGACACAGAGCTCCTCCAAAATGCTGCTGCTCGCTTCCACAGCTAGCTCCGCCTCCCCTAATTTTATTATTTTATGTTTTAATTAAAGTTTTTTTTTTACAATTTGGTCCCTATGTCCTGGAATTCGTCGAGGTTTTCGTGTATTTGACCCATTAACAAATCCACATGCATTATCACCTAGAGCTTGGCTAAAAGCTCCATCAAATGTGAGTTGACACTCTATTTGCATTACTTCAAGTATTGATTGGTAGATCTGCACAAGAAAGTTTTTCTGTCTCTATGCTTTCTTCTATATCTGATGAATAAGAGGAGCTATCGATTGTGAAAGGTGTGGGTTACCTTCAGAATAATAAGAAGAAAAAGGACCCAGATGCATCCAACCACTCAGAGCCAGTGATAGGGCTCTACATTTGTGAGTGGAACAGTTTAACAGTATTGCATCAATATCTGATTAATACACCCTGCACTATCATATGTATTTTTTTTGCTTCTTTTATATAAAATCCACGTGGATGATGCAAATTATGAGAACCACCTGAATACCGAGAAGCGATTATCATCGAGCTACCATATACGTATAGCTACGTCTATTATATTTATATTGCATCCGGGTCCTCTCGCTTGTCCTTTGATACTCCGATTTAATATCCTCCCTGTAAACACTCTGCATCTTTATAACGCTAATGCTCTTTTTATGCACTTGACTTGTATGACCAGGAAAGGGTTTGCCGCTCTTGATTATTCACTGCTTTCCACACAATCTCTCAGATATTCGGTTTTCTTTACCACCGCTGCGACACATCACAGTTGACGTAACCTCTTTACACTGAAAAGTCCACGGTTTAAATCTGAAGTCAATGAAACCCAGCACGCGTTTCGCATCTAATAATAAAACCTAACCTTATTATCATCCTTTTAATTTGTCTGCTTCTCGTACGCAGTGAACGCTCGCTATAGCAACGTTTAACTCTTCTAAGGAGCAAAATGGGAAAGCAGAATTGATTTTTTTTTTTTTTACAGTTCTATTTATATTCATTGACTGCTGTGTACATTATGTGTACATCATCAAGAGGGAAAAAATTACCTTGACCTATAGGTGGCACTATAAAGCACAATGCCAAATGTGTTATTGGCCATTCCGTTTGGCTTATCATATTTCCTTTTTTTCAGGCACAATGTAGGGTAAATGCTCCACTGCTGCTTGTATTCTGTTTGCGTCTTTTGTTCCTTGAAATACAGTCATAAATCATTTTGCAGGGGTAATACTCAAATACATGGAATAATGATCACTCTAGGCAGGACTGGTGCTAGTCTATTTGACGCCCTAGGCAAGACCTGTTACTTATGCCCCCCCAAAAAAATTGTTACCTGTTGAAATGTGGGGACACACACACACACACACACTGTGCGAGTGGGAGGGGACACACACACACACTGTGCACGAGGGCTGAACATGGTAGTTTGGTGCCCATCTTACCCCTCCTCTGATCGGGCCCGGGATCGGTCTGTGGCTCTTTCTTTCCCCTGCCCTCGGTGCCTCGTTCTTTCTTCTGTGCCTTTTTCTTTCACCTTTTCTTTCATCTGCCTCTTTCTTTGGTTTCATCTGCCTCTTTCTTTCATCTGCCTCTTTCTATCATCTGCCTCTATCATCTGCCTCTTTCTATCATCTGCCTCTTTCTATCATCTTCCTCTTTCCTTTCTTTCATCTGCCTCTTTCTTTCATCTGCCTCTTTCTATCATCTGCCTCTTTCTATCATCTGCCTCTTTCTATCATCTGCCTCTTCCTTTCATCTGCCTCTTTCTATCATCTGCCTCTTTCTATCATCTGCCTCTTTCTTTTCTTTCATCTGCCTCTTTCTATAATCTGCCTCTTTCTATCATCTGCCTCTTTCTTTTCTTTCATCTGCCTCTTTCTATCATCTGCCTCTTTCTTTTCTTTCATCTGCCTCTTTCTATCATCTGCCTCTTTCTTTTCTTTCATCTGCCTCTTTCTTTTCTTTCATCTGCCTCTTTATATCATCTGCCTCTTTCTATCATCTGCCTCTTTCCTTTCTATCATCTGCCTCTTTTTATCATCTATCATCTGCCTCTTTCTATAATCTGCCTCTTTCTTTTCTATCATCTGCCTCTTTCTATAATCTGCCTCTTTCTTTTCTTTCATCTGCCTCTTTCTATAATCTGCCTCTTTCTTTTCTTTCATCTGCCTCTTTCTTTCATCTGCCTCTTTCTTTCTATCATCTGCCTCTTTCTATAATCTGCCTCTTTCTTTTCTATCATCTGCCTCTTTCTATAATCTGCCTCTTTCTTTTCTTTCATCTGCCTCTTTCTTTCATCTGCCTCTTTCTTTCTTTCATCTGCCTCTTTCTAACATCTGCCTCTTTCTTTTCTTTCATCTGCCTCTTTCTATCATCTGCCTCTTCCTTTCATCTGCCTCTTCCTTTCATCTGCCTCTTTCTATCATCTGCCTCTTTCTATCATCTGCCTCTTTCTATAATCTGCCTCTTTCTTTCATCTGCCTCTTTATTTCATCTGCCTCTTTATTTCATCTGCCTCTTTCTATCATCTGCCTCTTTCTTTCATCTGCCTCTTTCTTTCATCTGCCTCTTTCTTTCATCTGCCTCTTTCTATCATCTGCCTCTTCCTTTCATCTGCCTCTTCCTTTCATCTGCCTCTTCCTTTCATCTGCCTCTTTCTATCATCTGCCTCTTTCTTTCATCTGCCTCTTTCTTTCATCTGCCTCTTTCTATAATCTGCCTCTTCCTTTCATCTGCCTCTTCCTTTCATCTGCCTCTTCCTTTCATCTGCCTCTTTCTATCATCTGCCTATTTCTTTCATCTGCCTCTTTCTATCATCTGCCTCTTTCTATCATCTGCCTCTTCCTTTCATCTGCCTCTTCCTTTCATCTGCCTCTTCCTTTCATCTGCCTCTTTCTATCATCTGCCTCTATCATCTGCCTCTTTCTATCATCTGCCTCTTTCTATCATCTTCCTCTTTCCTTTCTTTCATCTGCCTCTTTCTTTCATCTGCCTCTTTCTATCATCTGCCTCTTCCTTTCGTCTGCCTCTTTCTATCATCTGCCTCTTTCTATCATCTGCCTCTTTCTTTTCTTTCATCTGCCTCTTTCTATCATCTGCCTCTTCCTTTCATCTGCCTCTTTCTATAATCTGCCTCTTTCTATCATCTGCCTCTTTCTTTTCTTTCATCTGCCTCTTTCTATCATCTGCCTCTTTCTATCATCTGCCTCTTTATATCATCTGCCTCTTTATATCATCTGCCTCTTTCCTTTCTATCATCTGCCTCTTTTTATCATCTGCCTCTTTCTTTCATCTGCCTCTTTCTATCATCTGCCTCTTTCTATAATCTGCCTCTTTCTTTTCTATCATCTGCCTCTTTCTATAATCTGCCTCTTTCTTTTCTTTCATCTGCCTCTTTCTATAATCTGCCTCTTTCTTTTCTATAATCTGCCTCTTTCTTTCATCTGCCTCTTTCTTTCTTTCATCTGCCTCTTTCTAACATCTGCCTCTTTCTTTTCTTTCATCTGCCTCTTTCTATCATCTGCCTCTTCCTTTCATCTGCCTCTTCCTTTCATCTGCCTCTTCCTTTCATCTGCCTCTTTCTATCATCTGCCTCTTTCTATCATCTGCCTCTTTCTATAATCTGCCTCTTTCTTTCATCTGCCTCTTTCTTTCATCTGCCTCTTTCTATCATCTGCCTCTTTCTTTCATCTGCCTCTTTCTTTCATCTGCCTCTTTCTTTCATCTGCCTCTTTCTATCATCTGCCTCTTCCTTTCATCTGCCTCTTCCTTTCATCTGCCTCTTTCTATCATCTGCCTCTTTCTATCATCTGCCTCTTTCTTTCATCTGCCTCTTTCTATCATCTGCCTCTTTCTATCATCTGCCTCTTCCTTTCATCTGCCTCTTCCTTTCATCTGCCTCTTCCTTTCATCTGCCTCTTTCTATCATCTGCCTCTTTCTATCAACTGCCTCTTTCTATCATCTGCCTCTTTCTTTTCTTTCATCTGCCTCTTTCTTTCATCTGCTTCTTTCTATCATCTGCCTCTTCCTTTCATCTGCCTCTTTGTATCATCTGCCTCTTTCTATAATCTGCCTCTTTCTTTCATCTGCCTCTTTCTTTCATCTGCCTCTTTCTATCATCTGCCTCTTTCTATCATCTGCCTCTTTCTTTCATCTGCCTCTTTCTTTCATCTGCCTCTTTCTTTCATCTGCCTCTTTCTATCATCTGCCTCTTCCTTTCATCTGCCTCTTTCTATCATCTGCCTCTTTCTATCATCTGCCTCTTTCTATCATCTGTCTCTTTCTTTTCTATCATCTGCCTCTTTCTTTCATCTGCCTCTTTCTTTCATCTGCCTCTTTCTTTCATCTGCCTCTTTCTATCATCTGCCTCTTTCTATCATCTGCCTCTTCCTTTCATCTGCCTCTTTCTATCATCTGCCTCTTTCTATCATCTGCCTCTTTCTATCATCTGCCTCTTTCTATCATCTGCCTCTTCCTTTCATCTGCCTCTTTCTATCATCTGCCTCTTTCTATCATCTGCCTCTTTCTATCATCTGCCTCTTTCTATAATCTGCCTCTTTCTTTTCTTTCATCTGCCTCTTTCTTTCATCTGCCTCTTTCTTTCATCTGCCTCTTTCTTTCATCTGCCTCTTTCTATCATCTGCCTCTTCTTTTCATCTGCCTCTTTCTACATCTGCCTCTTTCTATCATCTGCCTCTTTCTTTTCTTTCATCTGCCTCTTTCTTTCATCTGCCTCTTTCTTTCATCTGCCTCTTTCTATCATCTGCCTCTTCTTTTCATCTGCCTCTTTCTACATCTGCCTCTTTCTATAATCTGCCTCTTTCTTTTCTTTCATCTGCCTCTTTCTTTCATCTGCCTCTTTCTTTCATCTGCCTCTTTCTATCATCTGCCTCTTCTTTTCATCTGCCTCTTTCTACATCTGCCTCTTTCTATCATCTGCCTCTTTCTTTTCTTTCATCTGCCTCTTTCTTTCATCTGCCTCTTTCTATCATCTGCCTCTTTATTTTCTATCATCTGCCTCTTTATTTTCTTTCTGCCTCTTTCTTTTCTTTCATCTGCCTCTTTCTTTCATCTGCCTCTTCTTTTCATCTGCCTCTTTCTATCATCTGCCTCTTTCTATCATCTGCCTCTTTCTATCATCTGCCTCTTTCTATCATCTGCCTCTTTCTTTTCTTTCATCTGCCTCTTTCTTTCATCTGCCTCTTTCTATCATCTGCCTCTTTCTATCATCTGCCTCTTTCTATCATCTGCCTCTTTCTATCATCTGCCTCTTTCTTTTCTTTCATCTGCCTCTTTCTTTCATCTGCCTCTTTCTTTCATCTGCCTCTTTCTAACATCTGCCTCTTTTCTTGCTTTCTTTCTTTCTTCTGTACCTCTTTATTTCTTTCTTTCTCGCTTTCTTTTTTCTGTACATTTTTCTTTCTTTCTTTCTCTCCTTCAAGTCTTTATTTCTTCTGCCCCTTTTTTTCTTTCATCTGCCTCTCGTGGCGCCCGCACGTCATCTGGTGGCGCCTGCGTGTCCAAAGCGTTCAATGACACTGCTGCAGCAAACTGAATTGCTGCGCTGCATCAATTCAGCAGCTGCTGAGGTATTGAACGGGCCTCCGGCCTGTTAGGCTAATGTCAGGCGAACGCATTCTGAGCGAAATCTGCGTGCGTGCACAACAGACGGACATACTGACGGAAGATACTGTAGACACCACACAATCCGTTTTTCTTGTCGGATGTTGAACAAAAAGGGAACTATGGGAGATAAAATTAATATGAAAAATGATAAAAATTGATACATGATTTGAAAAGCCATTTTGTGCGTCAAGGTGCTGGATGTCGCAAATGCGGTCCGTCTGACTTCGTTCCATCACACACACACAACACTACGCGGACGTGGCGCACTCTGTGCGTCCGTTCTAGCGGTTTTACGTTCTTGCCTAAATTGCGTCTGGTGCCACGTGCATTGTGCGGGGGCAGTTCGCTGCGCACGTACTCCGTGTGTTGGTCTCTATTGCTCATGATTCTATGCTACGAGAGACCAGTGATGTGCGGTGAGGTCAGTGGCTGGTGAGGCACTGGCTAGTATCAGAGCCAGATATACACAGGGTTACGCAGTCGCAATTTACGCATTTGATTATCGTTATATAGGAGAATAGAGTTTAACTATTTATAGAGTTCGCATCCTTTTTTTTTTTTTACCGCTAAGAGCATGCACTTACAATACTGACTAATAGAGGGCGCTATTACAACTCTTACTGTAAAAAAAGTTTGCATACAGGTGTTTAATCTTGTAAGAGCTTGCACTTACAATACTGACTAATAGAGGGCACTATTACACACATGCTGTTTGCTGAGCTCTGCCTGCCCCCTTTCCACGGCCGACGAGGACAGTCACATGACTGTCCTGCGTCAATCAATCCATGGGGAGCTCTGCCTCCCATGGGGGGCATTTTTTTTTAAAAAAAAGAAGTGCTTGAGACCAATGGAGCTTTCCCATTGGCTCAAGCTTTCAATTGCTCTCATTGCTTCTGGAGGCACTGAAAAGCATAGAACCAGCTTGCGCTTCGCAATTAGTGTAGCATTCAGCTGCGCAAATTGCGTAGGCTAGGCTGGCTCTGTGCTGCCCCTGCTGTCTGTGTAGTGAATCACACACACACACTGCAACTGAAAGTGCAGGAGAAAAAAAGCGGAGGACAGAGAGAAGAAGCAAGCACAGCGAGGGAGCGAGGAGCAGGTCAGTATGAGAACTTTTTCAATAAATAAAATTTAATTTACAGTTTAAATATACACACACACATCACATGTCATTACAGCACAATGACCACATTAATTTACTGGAATGGCAGGGGAGGCTCTGCCTCCACTGCCACCCCTGACTGCACATCCCTGCGACAGACGTTAAATTGTGCGGCAACATGGATGTGATCACTGCGTTCGTCTGACACGGGCCGTAGGGGGAACCCAAGGACCAGAGTTGGGAACCATTGCTATAATGAAATAAGAAAATACTGCATGAACAAAAAACCGATAATAGACCCAAAACATACATAAATTTTGAGGCCCGTGTCAGACGAACGCAGTGATCACGTCCGTGTTGCCACACAGTTTAACGTCCGTCGTAGCATAGAATCATGAGCAATAGAGACCACACACCAAGTATGTGCGCACCGAACTGCGCACGCACAACGCACGTGGCAAACGGATGCAAGTTAGGCAAGAACGTAAAACTGCTAACACGGACGCGCAGAGTGCGTGATGAGACTTCAGACGCAGCGCATTTGCGACGTCCAGCACCTTGACGCACAAAATGCCTTTTCATATCCTTTTTCATATTAATTTTATTTCCCATATTTCTCTTTTTTTCTACGTCCGTCAAAAAAACACGGACTGTGTGGTGTCTACAGTATCTTCCGTCAGTACGTCCGTCCGTTGTGCACGCACACAGAGTGCGCTCAGACTGCGTTTGTCTGACTCTAGCCTAAAATGTAACTTTTATTCATGCATTAAAAACAATAAATATAAGCAATGAGCAAAATACTCTGAACATAAATATAAAAGGAAAAGATGTACAAACAAATGTTTATTATTTCTACAAGAGTTATTGCCTTTATATTGGTGCACCATTAGTTCTTATGGCTCAGTTTCCATTTAATCTAAAGTCCATTTGACCTATTTATCTCTCACTTATTCCATAGAGTTTTTTGAGCTAATATTGTTCATTCTGAAATAATATAAATTTGTTTGTACAGCTTTTTCTTTTATATTTATGTTCAGAGTGCTGTGTTCATTTGTTATATTCTGTTCATTCGTTATATTCTGATCATTCTTTATATTCTGTTCATTCATTATATTTATTTATTGTTTTTAATGCATGAATAAAAGTTACATTTTAGCATTTATGTATGTTTTGGGTCTATATAAACCTTATCTGTTTTTGTTCATACATTTATAGGTTGGATTGTCTAGGGTTACCCCCATTATGGATCCTGTTCGTTGGTGCCGAGAATCCCTTTACTCGGGGTTACCCTAGTTTGGGTTCCTCTGTTCCATACAGGCATATACTGCAGATTTCAAACTTAGCTGGGGTGATTAAAAAATATTGGGAATTGTGTTGAATCGGAGTAGGATTTGCAATTTCCTTTCATATCACTTTGAATCCAAGCTCAGTTAATACCCCTAGAATCAGCGCCAGTGCTCCCACAAGGCAAGCTAGGCAACCGCCTAGGGCGCACTCCCTTCCCAATGTACTTGAATACAGGAAAAACCCTTAAATAAAGACTATTTTATAAAACCGTGTCTATATAATAAGGTATTGAAGCTTCCCAGTAAATCAGCCAAGAGGGAACCGAGTTCCACCTGCTAAAATAGTGAGGGAACTGCGCTCCCTTGCATTCCTGCAGGACTTGACCCCGTAGCTATTGCTGTTTTATGCCACATATTGGAGATTATTTGTTCCCAAGCGAGCCCTGAGTGAGCTGTTAAGTATAATAGTACGATTGAATGATACAAAATAAGCCCTGTAATTAAAAATACCAACTACTGAGAAAAAAACATGTGGTTTACTCAATATCTAGGATTTACAATAGATAGTGCAATGTACTTTATACATCTGTGATACAAATTTTCTAATAAAAATAATTTTTAATATATTACCGTGTGATTTACTTAATTTACATCACACCCAACATCCTCTTAAATATGCCTTCTTCACCATATCCATGAATATACCATTAGTAACAAAAAATTCTTATCAGAAGCGTGTGACAAGCAGCGCATATATCCAAATCACCACACACGCTATAGTCCAACAATAGAAGTCCAATAGAATATAGCTGTGACCAGTGATCAAGCTCTAAGGCCCTGTACACACCTATGCGTTTTAAAGTGCGTTCCTGCGAGCTTTAAAACGCATGAACTGGGAAATCCCATGTTTTCCTATGGGACCCGTTCACACCTGGGCGTTTTAAAGCGCGCAGGAACGCGCATTAAAACGTCCTGCGCCCAAAGAAGTCCGGGAGCTTCTTTGGGGCATATAGCAGGGCGTTCGCGGCCATAGACATAGCCGCGAACGCGCTGCAATGCGCGTTTGCGCATTTTTCATATGCGCGAACACGTGTAAAAAAAGGCGCGTATTGCGCACATATAAAAAGATGCCTAGGTGTGAACCCAGCCTTAATGCTTCTCTAGTGTTTTTATGGCCACGCCACTGGGTTTGAATCTCGTACTGAAACGTAGAAGAAAAAATGAAAAGAACAACAAATAGTGCAAGACTGTGAGGTGCGACAAACTATTCAAATTTCACCGTGCATAATTCCAACTCACATTTTCCAGAGCCCAATAATTCCTGGCTCTGGTATAAGTGCCTGTGCAAACCAGAGCCAGGATTTATTGGGCTCTGGGATATGTGAGTTGGAATATTGCACTATGACATTTTTTTCCTCTGCTTTTCTTATAATAAAGTATAATAGCCCCACTCATTATTCATAGCAGCTCCCCTGTTATTCCAGTCGTTATTGATAACAGCTCCCCTGTTATTCCAGTCAGTCGTTATTGATATCAATAACGACTGGAATAACAGGGGAGCTGCTAACAGCTCCCCTGTTATTCCAGTCAGTCGTTATTGATATCAATAACGACTGGAATAACAGGGGAGCTGCTAACAGCTCCCCTGTTATTCCAGTCGTTATTGATAACAGCTCCCCTGTTATTCCAGTCGTTATTGATAGCAGCTCCCCTGTTATTCCAGTAGTTATTGAGAGCAGCTCCCCTGTTATTTCAGTTGTTATTGATAGCAGCTCCCCGTTATTCCAGGCGTTATTGATAACAGCTCCCCTGTTATTCCAGTCGTTATTGATAACAGCTCCCCTGTTATTCCAGTCGTTATTGATAGCAGCTCCCCTGTTATTCCAGTCGTTATTCATAACCGCTCCCCTGTTATTCCAGTCGTTATTCATAACAGCTCCCCTGTTATTCCAGTCGTTATTCAAAACAGCTCCCGTTATTCCAGTCGTTATTCATAACAGCTCCGCTGTTATTCCAGTCGTTATTCATAACAGCTCCCCTGTTATTCCAGTCGTTATTGATAACAGCTCCGCTACTATTCCACTCGTTATTGATAACAGCTCCCCTGTTATTCCAGTCGTTATTGATAAAAGCTCCGCTACTATTCCACTCGTTATTGATAACAGCTCCCGTTATTCCAGTCGTTATTAATAACAGCTCCATTACTATTCCAGTCGTTATAAATAACAGCTCCATTACTATTCCAGTCGTTATTGATAACAGCTCCCCGTTATTCCAGTCGTTATTGATAGCAGCTCCACGTTATTCCAGTCGTTATTGATAACAGCTCCCCTGTTATTCCAGTCGTTATTGATAGCAGCTCCCCTGTTATTCCAGTCGTTATTGATAACAGCTCCTCCGTTATTCCAGTCGTTATTGATAACAGCTCCCCCGTTATTCCAGTCGTTTTCCTCTGCTTTTCTTATAATAAAGTATAATAGCCCCACTCATTATTCATAGCAGCTCCCCTGTTATTCCAGTTGTTATTGATAACAGCTCCCCTGTTATTCCAGTCGTTATTGATAGCAGCTCCCCTGTTATTCCAGTCGTTATTCATAACCGCTCCCCTGTTATTCCAGTCGTTATTCATAACAGCTCCCCTGTTATTCCAGTCGTTATTCATAACAGCTCCCGTTATTCCAGTCGTTATTCATAACAGCTCCCCTGTTATTCCAGTCGTTATTCATAACAGCTCCCCTGTTATTCCAGTCGTTATTCATAACAGCTCCCGTTATTCCAGTCGTTATTCATAACAGCTCCCCTGTTATTCCAGTCGTTATTCATAACAGCTCCGCTACTATTCCACTCGTTATTGATAACAGCTCCCCTGTTATTCCAGTCGTTATTGATAAAAGCTCCGCTACTATTCCACTCGTTATTGATAATAGCTCCCGTTATTCCAGTCGTTATTAATAACAGCTCCATTACTATTCCAGTCGTTATTGATAACAGTTCCCCGTTATTCCAGTCGTTATTGATAACAGCTCCCCGTTATTCCAGTCGTTATTGATAACAGCTCCCCTGTTATTCCAGTCGTTATTGATAGCAGCTCCCCTGTTATTACAGTCGTTATTGATAACAGCTCCTCCGTTATTCCAGTCGTTATTGATAACAGCTCCCCCGTTATTCCAGTCGTTTTCCTCTGCTTTTCTTATAATAAAGTATAATAGCCCCACTCATTATTCATAGCAGCTCCCCTGTTATTCCAGTCGTTATTGATAACAGCTCCCCTGTTATTCCAGTCGTTATTGATAACAGCTCCCCTGTTATTCCAGTCGTTATTGATAGCAGCTCCCCTGTTATTCCAGTCGTTATTGATAACAGCTCCCCTGTTATTCCATTCGTTATTGATAGCAGCTCCCCTGTTATTCCATTCGTTATTGATAACAGCTCCCGTTATTCCAGTCGTTATTGATAACAGCTCCCCTGTTATTCCAGTCGTTATTGATAGCAGCTCCCCTGTTATTCCAGTCGTTATTGATAGCAGCTCCCCTGTTATTCCAGTCGTTATTGATAGCAGCTCCCCTGTTATTCCAGTTGTTATTCATAACAGCTCCCGTTATTCCAGTCGTTATTGATAACAGCTCCGCTACTATTCCACTCGTTATTGATAACAGCTCCCCTGTTATTCCACTCGTTATTGATAACAGCTCCCCTGTTATTCCACTCGTTATTGATAACAGCTCCCCTGTTATTCCAGTCGTTATTGATAACAGCTCCCCTGTTATTCCAGTCGTTATTGATAACAGCTCCCCTGTTATTCCATTCGTTATTGATAACAGCTCCCCTGTTATTCCAGTCGTTACTGATAACAGCTCCCCTACTATTCCAGTTGTTACTGATAACAGCTCCCCTGTTATTCCATTTGTTATTGATAACAGCTCCCCTGTTATTCCAGTCGTTATTGATAACAGCTCCCCTGTTATTCCAGTCGTTACTGATAACAGCTCCCCTACTATTCCAGTCGTTACTGATAACAGCTCCCCTACTATTCCAGTCGTTACTGATAACAGCTCCCCTGTTATTCCAGTCGTTACTGATAACAGCTCCCCTACTATTCCAGTCGTTACTGATAACAGCTCCCCTGTTATTCCAGTTGTTACTGATAACAGCTCCCCTGTTATTCCAGTCGTTACTGATAACAGCTCCCCTGTTATTCCAGTTGTTACTGATAACAGCTCCCCTGTTATTCCAGTCAGAGGCTGTGATGGATCGGATCTGTGCATGCGCGCAGCTCCGATCCATCATCCTGCACGGGTGCTACAGAACTTGCGTACGTAAAGTGCAAAGTCCCGAGTAAAGTGCAATTTGTGCTGCCCTCTCTACGCAAATTGCGATGGAGGCTGCAGGGACTTCCACATTTCAGAAGCCTCTGATCTGAGGGGAGGAGCAGCACGTGCCAAGACAGAAATGATGAGTATTTACACCTGAAGTTAAAAATAAATAAATAAGTGGGCAGAGGCTGTCGGCAGCATCTGCTTCATTATGTAAGGGCAAAAAAGGGGGAGGGGTTATTTTTAATAGTGAATCCCTTTAATGATGAGCAGTAAGACACATTTAAGACTGGGGTCAGGCAAACGCGTTTAGCCGCACTTTATTACGGCCGTGGTAGCAGCAAATGATGTCCAACGCAGGCCCACACACGAAGTACGGCCACACGAAAGTTCGGCCGTGCAACGCAAGCGGCAAACGATCGCATTTTTGTAAGAACGTCGAACCGTTAGTACTGACATACAGAGTGCGCTGCGCCCGCATAGCGGCGTGTGTGCGTGATTAGGAGACGTCAGACGCTGCTCATGTCCGGCCAACATAACGTCCAGACGCCCAAAGTTTCCTGGTTTGGATCCGTAAGAAATCACGGCCGAAATTGCGCGTCGTATGACCGCTAGCGCGTATTCCGTGAAAAAGTACGTCCATGTGTTCGGACGCACTTTTGTACGGACGATGCAAAAAATGCTTTCGTCTGACCCTAGCCTTAGACTTTTTTTTTCAAAAAAAATGCAATTTCGTGTTGTTTTTCAGTGCTGCTCGGCCCCATACTCTCATTTCCTAATCCGTATCATGCGCTCATCTTATTATTATTTAAGATAAAAGGATATATGCGCAATAATAATGGGATGAAACCCTGAATGTATAAAATATACCCCCATCCTTCTCTTTGTGCGGTGGTGTGTGTGTGTAGGTATTTGACACAATGTACCACCTGCAGGTAATCGCTGCTACATCGATTTTCTGCAACTAAAATAAGGTCAGCAGCTTGTCCTACAAGTCATAATAATGCACATTGCGGCAGATGTGAGCGGGCCTACGTTTTAATTGACGAGCCTCATTTGCCTGTTAATAGGCCTCGCCTCATTATGATTGCGATTTTCTGGTTTTTCTTTCCTGCGGGCTTGACTTCCGCTGCTCATTCACTTAATTCATCAAAGAACAATTCATTATCAGTGATTCCCCTTTTCAGATTTGCCCGCGCCCCTGCTGGGTATGCAACAATGTATTAGTGGGATGTGAAGGTGGAGATATGGCGGGCGAAGAATACAGGTTATTGTGTGCAGTCTCCATGGCGCTCAGTGGCAGAGGCTCCTAACGAGAAGTAAGAAAGAAGTGTTGGAATACAAAGTGCTTTGATTGGGGTTTATATAAATCAAAGCGCAAATTTAGGAAAATTATTTCGATTTATTAAAATAGGGAATAAAAAAAAAAAACGAGCGTTTACAAACAAACCCAACAAACTTTACCATGTGCCCCTCCTCCTCCTAATCCTCCTCCATAGGGGTTATTCATTAAGCAGCATTTCGGCACCAAAATAGACTGTCGTTGCAATCAATGGCAAGGAAAACATTATTACAACTACGGTGAACTGTGGCCAATCTCCATTTAATGTTGTTTGCAACACCTTTTAAAAGGGCGACTATCACCAAAAAATGGAATGTCCTTAATTTATTGTGTTTATTTGATGTTGCTGATCTCTTACATGTGCTTTGTTTTTCTCTTGTATGTTTAGTTAAGAAAAGATTTTACTCTATATGTGTCACTGGGCGCATCCATTGTGTGATATTTTGTGTTGTAAACTGCCCCCCCCCGCCCCCAGTATCTTTCCATCACTTGCTCCTCACTGTGTGGCTTTGGCCATAGAATGGAGTGAATGGGTCAGAAGTCCAGTAAACCAACTGATAAGGATTGCATTGCATGGAATGTATACAAAGGACATTGTAACAGATCTCAGTGCCCTGACAGGGTCACATCTGTCCATGCCACTTCCTTCCTGGACACCCATGTTCCCCTCATGACTCTCGTGCCTTTCTCCAGCCCGTCGCCGCAGCTTAAAGACGGTACACATAGACAGCCTTGCTAGCATCCCCCAGAAATAATCCATGGCTGTAGATTTAGAGGTTTTCGTTGGAACAGCTTCCACTCTATATAGCTGCTACCCATACCATGAGCCGCGACTGCACTTAGGGTCAGAATGGGAAAAATAAATTGGTGGGAATAGCCAGGGTCAGAATGGAGCTCCTTTTATTTGGGGACAAACACACATATTTATACAATCAAACATGGGTCATTTACATACACAAAAGCCAGTGGCGTAACTAGAAACCTGAGGGCCCCGGTGCAAGAATCCATGAAGGGCCCCCCCAACCCCCCCAAAAAAAGATCCATATTTTTACCTTTTTTTTTCCTGCAATATAAAAAAGATAGTATTGCCCCCAGCTCACATGGATATATATATTGCCCCCAGCTCACATGGACATATATATTGCCCCAGCTCACATGGACATATATTGCCCCCAGCTCACATGGACATATATTGCCCCCAGACCACACATGGATATATTGCCCCCAGGCCACACATGGATATATTGCCCCAGCTCACACATGGATATTTTTGCCCCAGCTCATGGAAATACTGCCCCAACACATGGATATACTGCCCCAGCACATGGATATACTGCCCCAGCACATGGATATGCCCAGCTCATGGATATACTGCCCCAGCTCTGCCCCAGCTCATGGATATACTGCCCCAGCTCTGCCCCCCAGCTCATGGATATACTGCCCCAGCTCTGCCCCCCCAGCTCATGGATATACTGCCCCAGCTCTGCCCCCCAGCTCATGGATATACTGCCCCAGCTCTGCCCCCCAGCTCATGGATATACTGCCCCCAGCCCAGCTCTTACCTGCTCTGCTGGCCCCAGGCCCAGGGCAGGCTCGTCAGCGTCTTCTCCTCCGGCGTCTTCTCCTCCTTGGCGAGCGGCCGCTGGAAACATGCAGCTTGGCCGTTCGCCGGAAACCACCTGATCAGCGCGAGGTCTCGTGCGCTGGTCAGGTGGTTTCTCTCCCACGTGAGCGGCCAAGCTGCATGTCAGCGGCCGCTCGCGTAGGGAGAGGGACGGCCAGCGCGCGGCTCCCAGATTCCGGCGCTGATTGCCGGAATCTGGCGGCGGCGCTGGGCCCCCCTCCAGTGGCGGAATGCCAGGGCCCGGTCGCAACTGCGACCGCTGCGACCCTGGTACTTCCGCCACTGACAAAAGCTGACCCTAGAATAGATTAAACATTTGGTCAACATTCCCAGATAGACAGGACAATGCAATTTATTTATTTGCAAAGTATTTTACCAGGAAGGATACATTGAGATTTATTTCATTTTCAAGTATGTCCTGCGTTCAAGAACATTGAAATGTTACAGTCGTTACAGAAATACAAACAGGGTTATTCAAAGAGATCCGAATTGCTGGCGAAAGGTAACCGAACAGTGAAATTCAGCGTTCGGTTACCTTTCTTGGCCATTCGGCTATTCAGAGAGCAGGCAGTTTGCCAAATTTTGGCGAATTGCCTGCACATATGGTGCTTGTTTGAGGGCAGTGAAACCCCATAGAGAAGCAATGCTTCGTCTATTCAGAGAACACCAAACAGCTGAGAAAAGTTGCCAAAATGCCCTGCCATTCGGTGGTTTCATTCGACAGGTTTATTCAGGCTTCAATGTTAAAAATATTCCCGTTTTAATTCAATATCTAATAAACCGTTGATTATAATAATCTGCAGTAAAAAGTCTCTTTATTTTTTAGATTTTTTAGGATCTCTTAGGCATTTTTTGGGATTTTTTTGCAAACATTCTTTTCCGTTTTTTTTTAAATCGTTTTTTTTATTTTTCTGTAACAGCCCTTTTTATTATCATTCATTGGATCTTATATGTAAATTTCAGACATTTTCGCTCAGTAGTTTGTTTGCAAACAGCGTTTCATAGAAACATAGAAAAATGTCGGCAGATAAGAACCTTTCGGCCCATCTAGTCTGCCCAATTACATGGATACTTTACCTGGATTTATCTTTTGTTTAGGATAGCCTTATGCCTATCCCATGCTTGCTTAAATTCAATTACTGTTTTGGCCTCTACCACTTCTACTGGAAGACTGTTCCATGTATCCACCACCCTCTCAGTAAAATAATGCTTCCTGATGTTACTTTTAAACCTTTGCCCCTCTAATCTAAGACTATGTCCTCTTGTTTTGCTACTTTGTTTCCTTTTAAATATACTTCCTCTACCTTGTGGATTCCCTTTACGTATTTAAATGTTTCTATCATATCTCCTTTCACTTTTCAAACATTCAAGCGTACTGTTATTTTTCTTCACCTCCTTCATCGGCGGTGTTGGCTTTTTCCGGCCGCTGCTCTGCGCTCGGATTGGTTCCTGCTCGGGTTTCTCCGGCTTCTTCGGCGGGGATAATCCAGATGTTTTTGCGGGTTTCAGTGTGCATTCGCCCTCGTTTTGCGGTGAGTTTTCGGCGGGTTTGCGGCGGCTTTTCCCTGCACTACGATGGCCCTGTGGTGCTTGCTGAATACACCGCAGGGTCGCCGAAATGGGATCGCCAAATCGTACCGAATTGAAGAGAATGAAAAGTCACCGAACGCGCGGTCACTTTTCGATTCTCTGAATAACCCTGAAAGTAATAAATGCAAGATATTAAAAGCAAATAAAACGCAAATATACAGATTAATACAGAAAGTAAATATGTAGCAAATAAAGTCACTATGTTACATGTTTACAGGTGCATTCTGTATATAGTCACTGTTACATGTTTTACAGGTGCATTCTGTATATAGTCACTATGTTACATGATTACAGGTGCATTCTGTATATAGTCACTATGTTACATGTTTACAGGTGCATACTGTATATAGTCACTATGTTACATGTTTAAAGGTGCATTCTGTATATAGTCATTATGTTACATGTTTACAGGTGCATTCTGTATATAGTCACTATGTTACATGTTTACAGGTGCATTCTGTATATAGTCACTGTGTTACATGTTTACAGGTGCATTCTGTATATAGTCACTGTTACATGTTTTACAGGTGCATTCTGTATATAGTCACTATGTTACATGTTTACAGGTGCATTCTGTATATAGTCACTATGTTACATGTTTACAGGTGCATACTGTATATAGTCACTATGTTACATGTTTAAAGGTGCATTCTGTATATAGTCATTATGTTACATGTTTACAGGTGCATTCTGTATATAGTCACTATGTTACATGTTTACAGGTGCATTCTGTATATAGTCACTATGTTACATGTTTACAGGTGCATTCTGTATATAGTCACTATGTTACATGTTTACAGGTGCATTCTGTATATAGTCATTATGATACATGTTTACAGGTGCATTCTGTATATAGTCATTATGTTACATGTTTACAGGTGCATTCTGTATTGAGGTATGTTAATAGGGAGCTCTTGAGTGATTTTAGACTGGGGGAAGATTTGATGGCGTCTGGGAGGTTATTCCATAATTGCGGTGCTCTGTAGGAAAATGAGCATTGAGCCACATTCTTTTTGTATTGTGGTATTACAAGTAAGGTGCAGGTCCTGGATCGGAGTTATAGGATGAGGGCAGGGGCGTACCTAGAACATTTGGCACTCGGAGCGGATCCTATATTTGGCACCCTACCCCCCCCCCCCAACTTTAAAACGTAAAAAATAAATAAAAAAACACACGCACTTTTTTAATGTTTTCAAAAATATTTTTAGTTATAACATTCTGGCAGGACATGATGTATACATATAATAATGATATATTATGAATCTGTCGATGGTGGATCATGTGTCCTCTGTGCTGTGCAATAAGAGGCGAGTGTAGATTTTTTTTGAATAATTGTTATTTTTAAGTGATTTTGCAAACTCAAAACATATCAATCCTCATGCTATGAACAAAAGTACACATGTGGCTTGATTTGTTGATGGGAGTTGTGTGTGTGTTGGGGTGACTTTTTTTGTGTGATTTGAGTTGTGTGTTGGTGGCCGGGTTGTGTGTTGGTGGCTGGTGTGTGATGGGGGTTGTGGGTTGGTTTTGTGTTATGGAGTTGTATGGGTGGCTGATTTTGTGTGATGGGAGTTGTGTGTGTGTGTGTGTGGGTGGCTGGTTTTGTGGATTGGAGTTGCTGAGCAGAGAATGGGTGTGTGTTTTGCAGGTATAAGATGCTGCTATGGTATTTTTTCTTTACTTTTCCAGTTTTTTAAGACTCCCTCTTCCCTATCCGTGTTTACCCTGGGCTGCCTATTCACTGGTGGTGCAGTGAATGCAGCCTGGCCTTCTCTATGCAGGACCTCACCAAGAGCCAGGCAGCTCAATGACAAATTTATGATCACTGCGGTGCTGGTTAAGGAAAGGTCCACTTTAAACAGCAGTACGCAAACAGGGCTTCATATTCTGCTGATACCCCCTTTACCTGCCATTTACTGTCACCTTCTCTCTCTGCAAACAAATCACATTCCCCTCCCCTCTCCTAGAGCTGCTGCGGGGCAGGGGAGGAGCTATGGAGGGAGGAGAGGGGGATTTTTATTCTAGTCTATTTTATTCCTAATGCAAATGCCCTGCTCTGCTGCTCGTTGTTTGAGAACACAGCTCAAAGCTGACAAACAGTGACAGTGGCACCTCCTAGTACCCCCTAATGACACCCCAATAATCACTGGTACCTGGGGCGACCCACCCCCGCCACTCCCCTAAGTATGCCACTGGAGCTCTGTGATAGGCTCACACACAAATTTTGGCGAACTGCCAGCAAGTATGGTGCTGTTTGAAGGCAGTGCAAATCCCCATAGAGAAGTAATGGTTAATCTATTCAGAGAACACCAAACAGCAGAGAAATGGCAGTGAAATGCCCTGATGTTCGGTGGTTTCAATCAGCAGGTTTATTCAGGTGAACCCCATAGGTTTCAATGTTAAAAATATTCCCGTTTTTATGCAATATCTAATAAACCATTTATTATTTTAATCTGCAGTAAAAAGTTTTTATTTATTGATTTTTTTTTTAGTACCTTTTAGTTTAATGTGGCAATCCTAATTGAAATCTGATACAAACAATGTTGCAAGAAATGGTACAAACAAGGTTTGACACTGGTGATCCTCAATAACATGGATAAATTGTACTCAAATGCCCGCTGGAGACAGTCAGGGTTATTCAAAGAGAATCGAAAAGTCACCGTATGTTCGGTGCCGATTCGGCAATCCCATTTCAGCGACCCTGCGGTGTATTCAGCAAGCACCACAGGGCCGTCGAAGCGCAGGGAAAAGCAACCGCAAACATGACGAAAAGTCTCTGCAAAACCCCGGCAAATGCACGCCGAAACCCGCAAAAACATCTGGATTAACCCGCCGAAGACACCAGAAACACCCGAGAAGAAGCCGATCACACGCAGCGAAGCCTCGGGAAAAAGCCGACACCGCAGACGAGTGAAGTGAATAAGTTAGCAAAACAGTTTGCTTGAATGTTTGAAAAATGAAACGCTGTTTTCAAAGAAACTACTGAGCGAAAATGTCTGAAATTTACATATGAGGTCCAGGGAATGATAATAAAAAAGGCTGTTACAGAAAAAAGAAGTAAACTTAAAAAAAGAAAAAAGAAAATATCGTATTTTTAAAAAAAAAAAAGAAAATCCAGAAAAATGCTTAAAATATCAAAAAAATCTATAAATAAAGAGACTCTTTACTGCAGAATTTTATAATGAACGGTTTATTAGATATTGAATTAAAACAGTAATATTTTTAACATTGAAGCCTATGGGATTCTCCTGAATAAACCTGTCTAATTAAACCACCGAATGACAGGGCATTAGGGGAACCTTTCACTGCTGGTTTGTGTTCTCTGAATAGCCGAAGCATTGCTTCTCTATGGGGATTCACTGCCCTCAAACAGGCACCGAACAGGCACCGTATGTGCAGGCAATTCGCCAGGATTTGGCGAATTGCCTGCTCTCTGGATAGCCGAATGGCCAGGAAAGGTAACCGAACGCTGATTTTCAGCGTTCGGTTACCTTTCTCCAGCCATTCGGATCTCTTTTGATAACCCTGAATGTGGTCACAGGTGCACACACTCCTATGTGGGGTGGTCCTGCAGAGTCTCAGGTCCTAGGAGTAGCTATCTTCTTGGACCCCTGGGCTTTCCTTCTACATCTCCCCCAACCCATGGTCTTTACTAAGCACAATCGTTTCCTTCCGAACTTGGCAATGGCGTCATAGGTGGAGAAGTGGAGTCTACATGTGCCCCTTCCCTGGCAGAGTGATGTATATAACTGAGGACCTGCGTCAAATGGATGAAATGACAGCCAGAGTTTGTCAATCACGTGCCGTTTACCATAAAATCTGGGGTGCCCAGCTGGAATCAGGTTTGGGATGAGGGGCTCTGGCTTGCTGTGGTTGGGTGGGAGACTGGATACTTTGTAGAGTCCTAAAGTTATCTGCATGTATTCTATAACCTGCGACGACCAGGTCTCTTCCATCCTTCATCTCCTCTTTTTTTCCCCTTTATCCTATTCTTTCAAGTTTTCAACAAATTCCTTTCCCCCTTTTCTTTTTTTTCCCTTCTTCTTTTCGTCCCCCACCCCTTTCCGTATATACGTAGTTGGAAC
The DNA here is from genome assembly GCA_009667805.1 of Leptobrachium leishanense. Lineage (NCBI taxonomy): Eukaryota > Metazoa > Chordata > Amphibia > Anura > Megophryidae > Leptobrachium > Leptobrachium leishanense. Next base: position 376,588,172 of record CM019066.1, read on the forward strand.
TCTTATACAACTTAAACTTAACAGGGTTATTCAGAGAGAGGTGAAAACCAGGAGAATTGGCTGGAGAAGAGACAATCTAGACCAAATAGCTGATTAGGAAAGTGAGATAAATGGGAGAATTTTGACCTAGTATTTTCACTTCTCCTGCCATTCTCCTGAGTTTGATAATTGCCCCACCCTGTGACATGTGCTGTTTATAAGCAATGGTCAATGTGTCAGTCACTACAATGGAAGTGTCAGAAACTAATGTTATGTATTCTGTGTTGATACAGTGACGGTGGAGACTGACCTGCAGCTCCAAGTTTGTGAAAGGCTGCCATCTAGTGTTTACTCAAGAAAATGCAGAAAAAGTTTGCACTCCAATGCAAGAAAGCAACCACTCCCAAAAAGATAATAAAGTTTAAAGGGACACTACCACTTACATAAACTGTAACTAGTTTACTCGTGCATTAAGAATAAAACCACTTTATAAACACACGCTGCTGCTTTTCTTCTTTGCTTGAAGTTATTGCCTGTAAAAAGTAAAGCTAGGGTTTTTTTTTATCTCCTGTTTTTGTTTTGTGAATTTTTCCCATTATGAATCTATTACCAAAATCTTTTTTAAAAAAGTTTTACTTTCCTGCTGTTGTTTATTTAATCTGCAGTATTTAACTGTTAATGAGGTGGCGAGGGATGTTTATGTAAGGGGGCAGCGGGCTATTGTTCTCCAGGCTAACTGAGATAAAACAGGAAAATTAAAAGACTTCTAATCTACCTCCTGATGATGTCCTTTAAATACATCCCACACAATACAATAATGTGAGTCAGTGATCCACCAATTCACTCTATTCTATGACCAAAGACACACAGTGAGGAGCAAGTGAGGTAAAGATAAGGTGTGTGGGTGGGGGGGGGGGGTTACAACACAAAATATCACACAATGGATGCACTCAGTGACACATATAGAGGAAAATATCACACATTGGATGCACCCAGTGACACATATAGAGGAAAATATCACACAATGGATGCACCCAGTGACACATATAGAGGAAAATATCACACAATGGATGCACCCAGTGACACATATAGAGGAAAATATCACACAATGGATGTACCCAGTGACACATATAGAGGAAAATATCACACAATGGATGTACCCAGTGACACATATAGAGGAAAATATCACACAATGGATGTACCCAGTGACACATATAGAGGGAAACATTTTCCTAACTAAACACATGAGAAAACAAAGCGCATGTAAGATATCAGCAACATCAAATAAACACAATAAGGACATTTCATTTTTTTTGGTGGTATTAACCCTTTATGAGTGTATGATGTAAATAATCAAGTTTAAAGGGGCACCTCTTTTTCCCCTTAAAATAACAGGGCATATGCTGACAGCATCGTTGACAGATTTGTTGGCTGGCAGGCAGGATATTCAAATCCCGTCTGCTTGGTGACACTTGTCTGGGCAGAGCACACAGGACCATTGGACAAACTAAGCTGCAGGGAGTAGGCGTGCGCTCCACGCATCCTGACCACTTTAGCATTTTAAAGTGGTCAGGGTGAGCAGCATGTCCCTTTAACCCCTTCACTACCGATAGAGATATCTCGGGCTTCAAAAGCACCATCTGGTTCCCCGATAGAGATATCGAGATATGTTGATCTGCAGCGCATTTCAGTGGTTTTCGCTGACGTCCGATAACTGCTTCGGTGACTTCAGCAAGCTCCTCCACTTCACCCTGCATTTCAGCCAAAAGGGGGGGCTAAGGGGGGAGGGAGCATTCCACACACCCTGACCATTTTAAAAATATAACGTGGTCAGGATGTGTACAGGCCCTATAACCTGCAGTAACTGATTTTAAGCATTAAAAGTTTAAGGGCTCTATTACATTCTTCGCGCAAACGTTAACGCGTGCGTGAAAACACATTAACGCGAGGGGGAAAACCCTTTGCGCAGAACGTCAAATTACAATGTCCACGCAAAAAATGAGCGTTAACGTCTACCGCGGTTGCACCTGCGTGAACCCTTTGCGAGCGTAATGTACATTGCGCGTCCTATACTTAACATTGTGAGCGCAAATGCGTTTGTGCGCTGGTACGCAGATGGTATTAAATCTATGCGCAAATTTTAACGCACAGCGTTTGCGCGCATAATTTTAACGTCTTTGAAAAGCTGGTGTTAATGGCAAATCTGAACGTCCTGGCCGAAACCAAATAAATCAGCCCAAAAAATAATACAGCAAAGTATAGTTACACGTTCTACACATACCCAAACAATAAAATGGAGAAGTTGTGCTTGTTTTTATTATTGCTGCAGCGTATATACTCAGATTGATTTTTGACTGGCGCAAAAACTTAACAGGAGACAATTGTGGTTCTTAATTCTGATTGGCTGAATCGGGTGAAAAAACAGTCCGCACACTGATTTCTGAGCGCAGCATTAATGTGCGCACGTTTTTGCGCGTCTTTTTTACGCTCGTTATTTTTTGACGGATGAAAACATGCGCTCGGATTGTATCACCAGCTTTAATTTACGCACGTTAACGTTTAGCGCTACGCGCAAAAAAAATAGCGCTACGCATGCGCTTTTGCACGAAGAAGTTAATAGAGCCATAAGTTTTTAAAACCCCTTTCTATACAATCCTGACAATCTCATAACCATAGGCGTATGCAGGGGGTATGTTCAGTCACACCCTAATATTGGGTGAAGAGGTCCTCTTTTGACTCCTACATTGACATTTTAGATGTCCCTTATCTGCTTCATGATGAATAACATAAACGCTGACTCTATCTCTGATTAAAGGCTTATTATTTCTAATGAAAAATTTGCATTTTTTGCAAAATCTTCTAAATATTAGTTTTTAGTTAATAAATGTTCAATGGGTGCACAACCTAATGTAATGGGCTGCGCACGCCAGTGCTCATAACCAGTAAAAAACACAAACTGTCAAGTCAGCACTGCACACTGGTACTGAGGAACGACGGAATCGGAAGCGACGATGCTTAAGAATTTTCCGTGATTAAGCGAGAAGTAAAAAATTGGGTGAGTTCCCGGTGTTCCCAGTTTGTTGCTGGGATTGGGTTTCAAGGCAGATATGTTGAGCAAGAAGTTTAGGGCTGGGGAGGAGTTCCCTTTGTTCCCAGTCTGGGGCTGGGATTGGACTCAAGGCAGATAACAGAAGGGGGAGGGGTAGTGGTAGTAAAAACGGGAGGGCAAGAGTCTGAAGATCACTTCTAAGCTTTTTTCTTTTCCCACCCTACCCACCCTGTTTTTTAGGTTACTGCCTGAATACTGAGTCGAGAAGGTCACGCAGAGATCAGTTGGACCACGGATAGGGGCAAATGAAGTGTTGATTCCGCCAGTCATTACAAGACCACCTGTGGGATCCCATATGGAGTCATACCATGTTTGCAGGAAGCCGGTTGGTGGTTTTGCGGCCAAAGCTGGTGGATTGCTTTAGATATGGGCATGGTTAGTCAAGGTGCAGTCAGGTAATTTCACCATGTTACATGAAGCCAGCTGGTGGTTTTTGCGGCCAAAGCTGGGGGATTGCATTGACAGTTACTTCGGCTGGTGGTTTTGCGGCCAAAACTGGGGGGACTGTTTTTGATAAAAGACATGGTTTGCTGAGGCGCAGTGAGATAATTTCACCATGTTACATGAAGCCAGCTGGTGGTTTTGCGGCCAAAGCTGGGGGATTGTATTGACAGTTACTTCGTCTGGTTGTTTTGCGGTCAAAGCCGGGGGGATTGTTTTTGATTAAAGACATGGTTAGTTGAGGTGCAGTGAGATAATTTCACCATGTTACATGAAGCCAGCTAGTGTTTTTTGTGGCCAAAGCTGGGGGATTGTATTGACAGTTACTTCGGCTGGTGTTTTTTGCGGCCAAAGCCGGGGGGATTGTTTTTGATTAAAGACATGGTTAGTTGAGGTGCAGTCAGATAATTTCACCATGTTACATGAAGCCAGCTGGTGGTTTTGCGGCCAAAGCTGGGGGATTGTATTGGCATTTACTTCGGCTGGTGGTTTTGCGGCCAGAGCCGGGGGGATTGCTTTTGGTTAAAGACATGGTTAGTTGAGTTATTGGCAAGAATATAATGTTACCATGTTACATGAAGCCAGCTGGTGGTTTTCGAAGTTACGGCCAAAGCTGGGGGATTGTCTTACCATGAGACGGCTGGTGGTTTTGCAGCCAGAGCCGGGGTATGGTAACGATCGACATGGTTTAGTTCAAGATGGCCAATAGTATAGTTGGCCATGTTACATAACGCCGGTTGGTGGTTTTGCGGCCAGAACCGGGGCATTGTTTTCGTAACAAACATGGTTATATTGATCTGCGGTGAAATATGCGGCCCTGGCACGTGGAGAGGCGATAGAGGGGGAGGGTCTGTAGGTTAGGGGGTCTGGGTGGTGGTTTTTCGGTCAAACTCAGGTGCCTCCTGGTATGCAGATCCTCTCGGCCTGCTATCTGCTATAAAGAGAGCAGCGTGTGGTCGCGCTAGCTTAGCCATGTGGGGCCGGACGATATTTCTGGGCAATGCTTGTGGTGCATTGCGGTTGCCAGTGTTATCTGGCTGGATTTCTGGTACCAGTGTTAGCTGGTGTTACCTATTTCGAGAAAGCGAGGATCGCTCATAATTCTGCCATAAAGGCAATGATTCTGGCCTTAATTAATAAAAGACGTGACCTTTTCAAACCGCCAATACTTTGTCGTGTGTTTTTATTTATGGGGAGTTGGGGGCGGGGTGGGTGTTTGGTTGGGGAGGGAACTGAGGTAACTTAAGAAAGAGGAAGTTGTAATAGAGAAATAAGGGTAAAAGTCTTATGCTTCACAATATAAAAATGCTACACAACACCACTTGAAGAGTCTTCAATATGCTCCTCCAGGGCAGACACAGTCAAAGGAAAAACAAATAACAAATAGAGGCATTACAATTAAAAAGAAAAACATAAATAGCGTGTAGCGCTGGTTTAAATCCTGCCGCTGTAATTACTCATTTCTGGCCACCAGGGGGAGACGAGTGCAATGTAAACCAATACTGGACACTTTCGGACTACGTTTTCCAGCATGCTTTGGGGCAGGGATAGGAAGTGGGTGGGGAGAACCGAGAGACCTCCACAACCTCGTTCAGAGGAGAGCCAGTGCGCGCCAAGGGGTGAATGGAGCATGATGCACGTGAGACAAGGAGCGATTGTGACCAGGCCGGAGCGCAGGTGCTGCCTTGCGGAGCTGGAGATCGGTTTAAATTACTTGCCAGAGACCTAGTAATCCACCGCTGAGAAGTTTACACAGATACAGAGCTGCAGGAGGACCCCGAGTTAGGAGACCGCGATGATCTAATGGGAGAGCAGGTGGTGAGCTGAGCATCTTGTGGCAGAAACGGACAAGCAAGACAAGCGAATCCGGTGGCACAGAGTCCCAGTCATTCACTGGCCAGTTGAATCTAGTACCCGGGTACCAACACACGCATACACGCACACCTTCTTGGGACACAACCTGTACGGGACTCACATTCCAGCAACGAAGGGGTTAAAATTCCTTTTTCTTTTCCGCTGCGCGTTTCTCGCATTATGAACTTCTGTAAATATATATGCATACCGTGCTGCTCTATATATGCCAGTTTATTTGAGATCAGTAAACTATATAACTTATAAAATCCACAACAGTGCTGGTGTATATTTATTCCCTAGTGCGGGGAGACTGACCCGAGGTTTAAATTCAGTGGCTCCTCCGGGAGTGAGCGCTACAAGCGTAACTCTGGAAAATACAGTGGGCACTATCGCGTGCCCTGAGCTAAAACTGGGAAGCTAATTCGCTATTAATCGGTCACTAATTTCCCCTTAGCGTCCCTGTTTCCCCAGCAGATCGCTGGGCAGGTGTCGACTCCAGCAACCTGCTCCTTAGCGATCACTAAGCTTGCAGATGCTGGGCGCAGCGGTACAGCGCCGTCCCCGGCATCCCCTTCATGGTGTCCATAGGACTCCATAGAGGATCGTGCTGCTGGGTCACATGACTGGCAGGATCTTGCCTTTTGAGAGATCCTGCTGGTCAGCGGAGTGATTGCGGAGGGAGACAGGGCTTTCTTCCCGCAGTTTCTCTCTGTTCCCGGCGGCCAGAAGCTGCGGATCGGGCCCACGTTCGCGCTGCAGGATGAGAGGTGAGTATGTGATTTTTTGGGGGGGTTTGAGCAGCAGTTAATGGATTCTGCAGCAACGGAATCCATTAACGGCACCTCTGAGCTGGTGGTAACTTTTTCGTTAGCGCCAGCTCTTAGTAACTTGCTTTAGGACCAAGCGATCCCTAAGCTAGCTAATCTGTGCTTTGACTTTGCGCTCCCCATGTTAAGTAGAGGGAGCGCAAAGTACAGTAAACTCTCGGTATAAACCGCTAATACCGATTCGCTAATGGGTTTTTTAACCTGTTAGTGCGCCACACAGATCGCCTCCAATTCGCTATCACCGCCTTTAAGCTAACGCTAACGTGAGCATTAGTGTTAGCTTGAAGGAGGTGATAGAGCCCAGATAGCGCTCCATCCCGTTACGCATTTAATCTGCTCACCAAATAAAAGATATACAGAGGCGTATCTGACAGTCTTCCATTGGATAATTCACAGCCCTCTCGCTTCCTTGAGCTTTCGAAAAGCACGTTTCGAGATTCCTGTCAGCATTATTTCTGGCAGTGGGACGCTCCACACATCGTTCACCCCCCTGGATTTTTAAATAACTCCGAGGCTCATAATCCTCATAAACAAGACTTTTATTATGAACCACAAAAATAAATTAATAAAAAACAGCATAAATGTTGTAGCGGCCCCGAACCAAGCATTCAAGCAAACTCCATCAGAGACTCACCTCCAAGTGAACCAAGCAAAAATAAATGAATAAAAAACAGCATAAATGTTGTAGCGGCCCTGAATCAAGCATTTAAGCAAACTCCATCACAGACTCACCTCCATTTCTTCCCTCTGCGGCCCTGAACCAAGCATTCAAGCATACTCCATCAGAGACTCACCTCCATTTCTTCCCTCTGCGGCCCTGAACCAAGCATTCAAGCAAACTCCATCAGAGACTCACCTCCATTTCTTCCCTCTGCGGCCCTGAACCAAGCATTCAAGCAAACTCCATCAGAGACTCACCTCCATTTCTTCCCTCTGCGGCCCTGAACCAAGCATTCAAGGTTTCCACCATTTCAACAAGGCATCCGACATCATACCCCAAGCTGCCATGATCTTGCAAATGTATTTTTATGTCTGCATTTATTATTCCCTGACTAGTCTTTTAAAGTATTTTGAATCTCCCTCCATTTCAGATAGAAAAAATCTGTTTGTGTTTCCCTCCTCCTCCTCCCTCCTCCTCCCCCACATGTTTGCTAATTGGTGCTATCTGTGCATGTCACAAACCTCATTCTTTCCACAGCAAACTCCATCACAGACTCACCTCCATTTCTTCCCTCTGCTGTCCCAACCCACCCTCCCCATCCACCCGCCAACCCAGGGCTGGTCCCAACCCACCCTCCCCATCCACTTGCCCACCCAGGGCTGGTCCCTAATTTCAGGCATCCTTTCCAGCTGTCTCCACTTCTCTCACTAATTACCCTTACTAAACCCAAAAAATCTGGTCCATTTCATGCAATCCCTATGATATTCTACTGGCTACCAGTTTCACCTTCCCTCTGCTCCCATTTGTTTCAGTTACCCTAGTCCTTAGAGTGTAAGCTCATGGGATGTCTGCCTGAGCTTTTGGTTTAAAGTGATGTATAACCTGGACAGTTATCCGACGACCAGGGTTTTATTTCCTCTTGTACAGTTACAAGTACTTATACAGCGCCAACAAATTCCATAGCGCTTTACAATGGGGAAGCACAGACAGCAGACTTACATGAAGTCTGCTGTCTGTGCTTCCCCATTGTAAAGCGCTATGGAATTTGTTGGCGCTGTATAAGTACTTGTAACTGTAACTTTGTATTTCTGTAACAATTCAATGTTCTTGAACCCAGGACATACTTGAAAATGAGAGAAATCTCAATGTATCCTTCCTGGTAAAATCCTTTATAAATAAATAAATAGCAGTTTTGGCCGGCCACGGTTACTCTCCGCACTCATGACACAAGATATACATGGGGCACCTCTGGCTTCCTTATAATTTACCCACATGATGGACGTGTATTAGTGGCTAATACGCTGGAGGAAGCTGAGGGACATCTTCGCACCCTGGGATTGCTATCCGTACCTACGGGTCTGCCTGTAGTGACCCAGCTCGTTGACTCTCCCCTGCCCCCGGGTGACCCGGTCTGAGTTGGGCTAATTAAATGGTTCCGGGATGACACGCTGTTCCTGACTTAACCCCTGAGTAAGGCTTCTGCCTCACCCCTGCAACGTTCCCTTTTTGGAATTATTTCCGTTACATAAAGACGCTTTTTGTTAGTACAAGCGATTATTATATGTCGTTTTCGCGATCGCTGTAGTTTATACCCCCCAGTTGCATCTCTCCTACGCTTGGTGCTTGATTTGCTGCTCATTGTGACCCCACTCCATTCCCCCCTCCCCCCCTTTTTTTTTTTTGGGGTGTCTCGGGGCGTGCCACCATGGCAGTGCTCGCCATGATTGGCCCTCGAGCTCCTGGACTCCGGGACATAATCCCTCCATGGTCTCCTCAGGGAGCGTGCCAGGAGCGTCTCGGTAATGGTTCACTATATTTTTCCCACCGCCCCCTTTTTCCTTCTTCTCTCTTTTACCTCATGTTTCCCTTTTTTTTTTTTTTTTTTCTTTCTTGGGTCACCATTCTCGTAACATGAACCAACTAGCGCCGCTTTTTTCCCAGTCACCCTTTGATTATTTTCGCAACGTATAATGTGTCAGGCCCTGCGAGGCCTTCTTTGTTGGTCAGTTTGTGACATATTCTACTTCAATAAAAACTTTGAAATATAAATAAATAAATAACGTCCCACCGTGTTTCGTCCTTATATCAGTAATGCAGGACTTCCTCAGGGATCTATCAAATGTATCAATAATCCCGCCATTTTCACAGACTGAGTGCCTGATCTTTCTTCTCTGTTTTTGGGCAGTTTTGGAAATTGTACATTTATAAGTATCTTTTATGTATCTAATGGAACAACTGCCTTACCCAACAAAGATTGGCAAGACGAGAATGACCCCAATTACAGATGATGCAAAACAAGGAAAAGTGATACAATGTGAGCAGGATGTTACTTCGCTGCAGAGGGATTTAGATAGATTGGGGGACTGGGTGCTCAAATGGCAGATGAAATTTATTTATTTATTTTATTTATTTATTTTATTTATAAAGGATTTTACCAGGAAGGATACATTGAGATTTCTCTCGTTTTCAAGTACGTCCTGGGTACGTTTAATGTAGATAAACGCAAGTTTATGCACTTTGGAGGGAAGAACACACAAGCAGCTTATACCCTAAATGGTTCTGAGTTAGGGAAATCAAAGCAGGAGAAGGATTTGGGAATAATCATAGACTCCAAACTACAGTAAATAACACTGCGCAATGTCAAACAGCAGCTGCCTGTTAAGTTCTTATTTCCATTATAATTACCATAAACCTTTTTCAAGCTTCTTCTTATATATCAAAAATGAAGTAAGGCGCTGCGCGACTCTGATCAGAGGAGACGACAGACCCAACCACACCGAGATATGGCAGATTAGCATCTGATCAGTCCGTGGTCTGTCAGATTGGTTTATTGTTTCAATCATCCAATAGAAATGTTCGTTATACATACATAAAAACTTCCTGCAGTTTTCACTCCCAACATAGGAATGTGATACAACAACCAATCAGAGCAGATACATTTCTACATCATGTAACAAAGATTTCGCGGGCATTCTAAGTCAACACAGGATATCTATTTCCATCACCCCGCTGACTAGCCTCGAGAGGAAACGAAATTGAACAGACACCATGCTGGAAAAAGGAGGGGGGGATTTCACACTAATGCAAAAATTAAAAACTACCTATCATATTAAAATACCTTTCAATCGTCTCATTGATCACATATACAATCGTGATCACAAAAATGGATGAAACAAACTAGACAATTAAACTAATTATACCTGGGGCCATAGTATCCTCGCCTAATACCTGCATGATATACGAAAAGGATTCCCCAAGGATGCCCTTTATGAGCATAAAATACACTTATCTATCTAGATTCACTCTTCCAGCGAACCACATTTGGAGCGTAGGCAAAAATACCTAATCTAGACCTTAAATAACTATTTATTCCCATTTCCCAAAATATAATTCACCGAACAAGAAAAGTATAATAACTTGAATGTAAAAGTTCATTTATCTAATAAATCAACATGAGTCAGATCTATATCTGTGTGTTTTCCTATGTTCAGCTTCACTCCACAAAACGCATACACACCTGCATTCATACACACATTCAAGAAATACATTCTCATTTTCACAAATTAAATCCTTTCTCACACTTATCTAGGGGATTAAATAAAAAAAAAAATATTCCATAATCTAATACCGTAGTCCACAGTGCGAGATCAAGGTGTGGTCTTTTTTTTTTAACATCCCAGCTTGAGACGCATAATCATTGAATGTCATCAGAGCTCCCACCATAGGGACTCCTGAACAAGCTGTCTCTTTGCGCTGGTTGCTTATTACCTGTGACCTTGACACAAAATGTCCATGATTCGTTCCATATGCAGTCATTGTGACTGTCAGGTTTCTTGATGATGTGATATGGTTTTAGCAACAATAAAGAAAATAAAAAAGAAAATAAAATATGGTATACCCCGCTAATCATATACATCCATTCATTCATTGTCACTCTCAAATGCACGAAAACAATAAAAATTTTAATTTACACAAGAAGAGACACAGATAATAAATTTCAAAATGTCCCCGCGAAGCCTGTCGGCCTCACGCAATAAAAAAAATTATACTACTTCTGACTCATTGTTAGAGAAAAATATATATACGCAACTTTGGCTCAAAAGGGAAATAGCCGAAGTGCATACTCCACCCTTTATTAAATATAATAAAAAAAAAAAAAAAATTAATTACTATCCTATTCAGTCTTGTTCGGTGTTTTGAAACAAACCTGGCGTTTATAAAACACACCAATCCTCAAATGAAATAAAAAAAAAATAAAAACAGCATTAATTTTATCGAATTAAAACTTTCCATTTACCACTATATATGTCATGAAACGTATGCATGCAAATGCATTAAATTATATGTTCCTAAATACATTAATTAACTCTAATTTTAATTGGATGTGATCTCCAGTAATCCTAAATGTGTCAGGGAATTTGAACAATATTGATTGTAACTAAACAACAAAAATAATAAAATATAAAATAATAAAAGACACAAAATAATTATCACTTAGACGACATCAGAATATAAAAATACATTATCTTCTTTCTTTGTCTTCTGTCTTACTGGTTGAAAATAACAGTTTTGTAAAACTGATATGTTTTAAGTTTTATTTCCAAATCAATGATCTTCTTTAATTACATGATTTATTGATGAGTTGTCGATAAATTAGGATTGTTTTATTGCCTGGTGTCTGATAATTCCTTATTATCCGGTTGATGTAACATTGCAATGTGAAATGATAATGTGTTTGAGTAAATTTCCTTCAATTCCAACAGCTTTATCAATATTGGTATCACATAATCTTCCATCTAGCTTGAGCAAAGTTGGCATGCATGGGTAATTTTCACCTAAAATAAAAACTTGGGAAAAAAATGTATTATTAACCTGTAAAAAACTTTAAAATTCATATGGTTAAAATACTTTTAAAATGGAGAAAAAAAAATGCAACACATTTTTGGACACAAAGAAAAGGAGTGGTCATGAGTGAGACAACACGGAGGAGAGGAGGGGTCATGAGTGAGACAAAATGGAGGAGACTAGGAAAAGAATGTGAACTTCAATTCAAATAAAAAAACACAACAAAAATATCATGAACTGGGAAAGAAAGTATAGAAGGGCATGTTTAAAACTTGACGCGTTAATTAGCACAAAGTCAGAGGAAACTCAGAGAAAAAGATTCTTAATAAACATCAATAATCTTTTTTAAGAATATTGGTTAAAAACAAACATTCAAACGTGAGGTGTTTGTGCAGCTATTTTACAACCTGTTTTATTCCATCCAAGAATATTCAATGGAGGCAAAGTTATACGCTACTGCACTTCACACCAAAAGACAAAAACATCAGACAGCAAAAAAAAATAATACTAGACATCTGGCTACCACTGCAGAAAAAGAAAACAAATCAAACAATACTCAGATACCAAACTACAACCTTCCATCTTCCTTAGTCAACTAAAATAAAACCAAAAAACCACCTTCTCTTATTTGAAATCTGCCTAAATTCCTTTGTACAGCGCTACTAAACCTGTAGGCGCTTTCCTTTAAACTTTCACTCAAATCCTTCAGCTTTATATCACTTCATCCTCTTAGATTCCAAACAACTAAACATGAACCTTCATATATATTCCATTATACAAGTTACAAACACTGTAAATGATCTCAGTCAGCCATTTTGGCAAAACATATAACCTATATTAAGGTGCGGTCAATCCCTTAGTGCTGGACTCAAACAAAGACCAGAGGAAAATAACCGACCACGCCTCTCTTGGGAAAATGTACAACTTTGAGCCCATCACCTTGATACACAATTTTTTATATATATATATCATACATCAATTTATAATCCATTTACAGTAAATCCAGCTCCCATAATTACTTTCTTCTGTTCCACTACTGTACGCACGCCGAAGCACTCAAACCGCGCCCAATTCCACTACAGTTAGTTAGTTTTATAAAGCACTAACAGCTCCAGAATTCAACTGCTACTAAAGTCTTTCAAGGCATTAGCCACATGTCATTTGTATATACTGTTCAATTATCCCAAATAGATACTCACAGAACAACAAAAATAACTACATATTCCATTATCCAACTTGCACTGCTAAAAGACTACTAGCATTCAAAGAAAACAAAATCCTTATACAAACACATAATAACATTATACATTACAAATAAAAAGTTTTTTTTAATTAAATAAAAAAAGAACAAAGAGAGAAAAAATGAATGTATGAGAAGGAGAAAAAAAGTTAGCAGGCGCTTTTGAAAGTCACTGTAAAAGTAAAGCCCTATTGTCTCCATTTCCTGTGCCTTTTTTTTTTTTTTACACGAGGCAAGGCAGTAAAGACTGAAACAAAGCAACCCGTTCTAAGAGCAGTCCCTATACATAAATTACATATAAAAAACATAATATCAAAACTACGAAATACAAAACATCAAAGATAAACACATATATTAATAGTTAGTAAAGACAAACATTTAAATAAACAGACGCAATCAATGGCCAGAAACAAAATAAAATATAAAACAAAAACAAACATGGAATCTGAAAGAAAAAACCGTTAGCAAATCCTTTAGAATCAGCGCGCAAACACATGCCGCAAAAAAAATAAAGAAAAAATGGCAGCAGCACGCAAGAAAATAAAAATAAAAAATTAAGAGGAAAAAGAAAAAAACTGTCTCTCAATGGGAGATTAAATTATTCGATATACAAGAAGAAATCATATATTATGTATAAAAGTAACATCAGGAAGCATTATTTTGCTGAGAGGGTGGTGGATACATGGAACAGCCTTCCAGTTGAAGTGGTAGAGGCCAAAACAGTAATTGAATTTAAGCAGGCATGGGATAGGCATAAGGCTATCCTAAACAAAATATAAATCCAGGTAAAGTATCCATGTAATTGGGCAGACTAGATGGGCCGAAAGGTTCTTATCTGCCGACATTTTTCTATGTTTCTAAATCAAAATCTAATCAATTAAAATAAAATGCTACGAGCCAGAACTCCAGAACACAATAGAGCTACACTATGGACACAAAGACACACATTTACTCAACGCTAGAAACATCTTTCAGTTTCCCGGGTGAGTGACATAACGAATACTCAGCACCAGAACTTCATCGGGGTACATCAACATAACGAGTGAGTCACCGCTCATTAACAGTTCTCTATCAGGCGAGTTAAGATAAACAAACAACAAAGAAAAACAAACACAGCGTCCTACAACAACACAGTGGCTCTCACAGACAGCCTCCCATGGAAGCAAAAATTCTTTTATCTATATAGGCAATTGTTTAACATGAAATAAATCATATCAGACAATTGAATTATTAAATCCCACTTCTGACACCAACTGTTAAGTTCTTATTTCCATTATAATTACCATAAACCTTTTTCAAGTTTCTTCTTATATATCAAAAATGAAGTAAGGCGCTGCGCGACTCTGATCAGAGGAGACGACAGACCCAACCACACCGAGATATGGCAGATTAGCATCTGATCAGTCCGTGGTCTGTCAGATTGGTTTATTGTTTCAATCATCCAATAGAAATGTTCGTTATACATACATAAAAACTTCCTGCAGTTTTCACTCCCAACATAGGAATGTGATACAACAACCAATCAGAGCAGATACATTTCTACATCATGTAACAAAGATTTCGTGGGCATTCTAAGTCAACACAGGATATCTATTTCCATCACCCCGCTGACTAGCCTCGAGAGGAAACGAAATTGAACAGACACCATGCTGGAAAAGGAGGGGGGGATTTCACACTAATGCAAAAATTAAAAACTACCTATCATATTAAAATACCTTTCACTGCCAAGGCCAGCAAGGTATTGGCATGCATTAAAAGGGGAATTCACTCTCTGGATGAAAACATAATTTTGCCTCTTTATAAATCAATGGTCAGACGCACCTTGAATATGCCGTCTGATTTTGGCACCTGTCTTAAGAAAGGATATTATAGCACTAGAAAAAGTGCAAAGACGGGCAACTAAATTAATAAAGGGAATGGAAGGTTTATATTATGAGGAAAGGCTAACAAGCTTAAACCTGTTTAGTTTAGAGAAACGGCGCCTTAGAGGGGATCTGATAACTTAATATAAATATATACGGGGCCTTAGAGGGGATCTGATAACTTTATATAAATATTTGCGGTGCCTTAGAGGGGATCTGATAACTTTATATAAATATATACGGGGCCTTAGGGGGATCAAATAACTTTATATAAATCTATACGGGGCCATTATAAACCATTGTCTGGAAACCCATTCATTAACAGGACTATACACAGGACACGAGGTCACCCATTTAGACTGGACGAAAGGGAATTCAGCCTAAAGCATAGGAAGTGTTATCTTACAGTGAGAACAATAAAGCTGTGAAATTCTCTGCCTGTTGAGGTAGTTGGGTCAGATACTGTACAGACTTGTAAACAACGTCTGGATGACTTCCTGCAGCAACAGAATATTATGGGTTATAATATTTAGTATGTGGGTAAAAGCTTCTTGATCCAAGGAGAAATCTGACGCCACCTGGGTTCAAGAAGGAATGTTTTCCCAGTATGTTGCATATTTGGTGGATGCTTAAGACTGGGGGCAATATTCCAAAGTTGGTGCTAACTTAGCCTAGTGTCAGATGAACGCAGTCTGAGCGCACTCTGCGTGCGTGCATAACGGACGGACGTACTGACGGAAGATACTGTAGACACCACACGGTGCGGTTTTTTTGATGTATGTAAAAAAAAAGGGAAATATGGGAATCAAAATTAATTAAAATTAAATGACAGGTACAGTCACCCAGACCAAAAAAAGGCTGAGCGTCAACGTGATGGACGTCACAAATGCTCTGCGTGTGACGACGCGTCATCACGCACATAGGCCGCTACGCGGATGCAGCGCACTCTGGGTGTCCGTCATAGTGCTTTTACGTTGAGGCCTAAATTGCGTCCGTTGCCACCTGCGTCATGCGTGCACACTTCGGTGCGCATGTACTTTGTGTGTGGGTCTCTATTGATCACAAATCAATGCTACGACGGACGTTAAACTGTGCGGCGACACGAACATGATGACTGTGTTTGTCTGACGCTAGCCTTAGCCAGAGCCGTTGTAAACTTAACAACTCCATAGACCAGGAGTCTGCAACCTTAAACACTCAAAGAGCCATTTGGACCCGTTTCCGGCAAAAAAGAGAACACTGGGAGCCGCAAACCCCTTTTGACATCTACAATGTAGATAACCCTGCATATATTGTTTTTTACCTTTATGCTATGGGGTGGGGAGGGGTACTCTAAACATTTAATATATATATTTTTTTTTAAAAAAAAAAATTTAAGCCCACACAAGGCTTGTCATTCATATAAAAAAAATTCAAATTAATTACAATTACAAGCATTTATAAAGCGCCAACAAGTTCCGTAGCGCTGTACAGTGGGAGATATATATATATATATATATATAATAACTCCCCCAGCCCCCCATATATAATACTCCCCAGGTCCCGACAAGTCCCCACATATATAACCCCCAGCCCGCTCCATGTATTAATGAATAACCCCCAGCCTCCCCATGTATAATACTCCCCAAGTCCCCATGTATAAATTTAAAATACCCAGGTCCCCCCATGTATTAATTATTAATCCCCAGGTCCCCCCATGTATTAACCACTTGGCTGCTATGGACGCACTCAGCGCGTCCAGCCAAGTGGTTGTTCTGTGCTATGGACGCGCTCAACGCGTCCATGCACAGAAGGCAGCAATCCACCGGATTCCGGCGGATTGCTGCGCCCCCCCCGGTGCGGGCTGACATCTTGGATGTTAGCCCAGCACTCCGGGACCCCAGCAGAGCAATTAGATGTCATCGCGGCGGCGCAATGACATCTAATTCAGGGCCCCCCCCGCGTGTGCGGAGGAGGCGCCTGAAAGGGAGGGGGGAGGTCCTTTGGACCTCTCTCCCTCCCGATCGCCGGGGGGCAGAGGGTTAATCCAGGCCTGCCCTTCCAATCGGTGGCTGTAATTAACCCCTGGGGAGCCGGATCACGATTTGGTGCTGAAAAGCGCCAAATCGTGATCCTCTCCTGGAGCTGGCCGACATCTTGGATGTCGGCCAAGCCTCCGGGAACTCCCCCTGAGGACTGGCATCATCGTGCATAGCACAATGACGCCAGTCCTGGAGTTAACCCCTAGCTGCCAGCAATGGTGGAGATAGGGGGTTCCAATGAACCCCCTATCTCCCGATCCGTGGCAGCTAGGGGTTAATGTTTGATATCGTTGGATCGGCCAGAGCATGGCCTTTCCAACGATACCAAACTTGATCATGTACAAAGTTTTTAAAAAAATAAATAAATTAAAAATAAAAGTTTGAACAATTTTTTTTTGTTTTTTTGTTTTGTTAATGCAGTAATATTGTTCCCATTTCAATTATAATGTGAACAATGATGCTGCATTAACGATTTTTGTATGCGGTGCGTTTGTTAAAAATAGCTAAATTTTCCCCAAAAAAAAATGTAACGAAACCCCATTTCAAATTTTTTTAACAAGCGCACCCCATATAAAATATAACTGCAATTGCTCGCATGTTAAAATGTGAAAAAAAAACACTTTACACGTTGGAAATTATTGAAAATTCAAATTTTATTGCATTTTTTGTTATATTATACAGACAGGACATGACATATACATATAATAATGACATATTATGAATCTGCCAAGGCTGCCAGAAAGAACGATATATAATATGTCTGAGTCATATATTAAAATAAGGCTTCAAAATCCGGTTAAACATGATGAGCAAAATCGGTAAAAATGACCTCAGCACAGAGGCGGGAAATGGCTCAGCAGCGAAAGGGTTAATGAATAATCCCAAAGTCCCCCATGTATTAATTAATAAACCCCAAGTCCCCCCCATGTATTAATTAATAATCCCAAAGTCCTCCCCTGAATTAATTATTAATCCCCAGGTCTCCCCATGTATTAATTAATAATCACCAGGTCCCCCCATGTATTAATTAATAATCACCAGGTCCCCCCATGTATTAATTAATAACTCTCAGGGCCCCCAAGTACCTCGTTTCCATCATCCTCTTCATTTCTGGCGCATGGTGGCTCTCAATAATGCGAAGGGGCGGGGTTATCCCCACTCCCCTCACTCTCTATTGGACAGCCACCGCGAGCCGGAGTCTTCCATCACGCTGCGCCCAGAGCAAGCTCGCAGCGTGATGATGGTGATGGATCAGACAGACAGTGGCCGACGGAGTCTGGGGAAACTCGGGGTTGGGGATGGCTGCGCCCTAGCAGGAGCGTCGGCCTGGGAGCCGCAGCAGGGCAATGAAAGAGCCGCATGCGGCTCCGGAGCCACAGGTTGCAGACCCCTGCCATAGACTATAATAACTCAGGTAAGATTACAACAGCGCTGGTTAAGTTAATACCAATTTTGGAATAGGGCCCTGGGGTTTTTTGCCATGTTTTGGTTCCACAGCAGTAGGTGTTGTGTGAAAGGCTGAACCCGTTGGACGCACGGCTTTTTACAGCCTTTGTAACTATTACAAGATTACTCAATGCACTGAGACCGAGCTCCCAGCTCTGAGAATTGTGAATGTATAGCACTTCTTTAATATACTGTACTGCTGTTTATGCATCTGTGTTTATTTCTCTTGTATCTAAACTGCTGGTTAGGATTGCAGAATATACATGGTTAGAGGAGACGTACGTTCCAGATGCGGCAATGCGCAACTAATAGAGCCTGTCTCCTTTATTTATGTAAAAACATGTGTCTGTTCACTTGTTTGTTTTTTTTTTTAGTTAGATTCCAGCAGTAAAGAGATGCTCAGTTAAGGTGCGCAGCCTCAAAGCAAGACACTGAGACCCCAGTGGAGCCAAACAGCCTGACCATGGGAACAGCTGAATGATGGTCAAGGTATAAGTACAGTATACTGAAGATTGTGTCTTGTGAGCAGTCACTTTGGATACCGCCGTTTCATACTAAATATAAAACCATTATGTTAACCTTTCAGTTTTTCTTAGTTAAAAAAAGTGAACAGAAGTAGAAACTACATATTAAGATTCTGCGAAGCTCCAAAAATCTTTATAAATACAGCCATTGAAAGGACGATCTTGAGTCAGGAAGGAGTTTTTAATCGTTGTGTGTAGTATAACTGTCATAGCCATCTCTGTAGGATCCTCCAGTGGTCTCTATGCATGTCCTCCTGCAGCTGATACACAGGGCCACTGCTTCCAGCTCCCGCTCACCGTGCGTGCACCGTCAGACACCGGCCGCAGGGGTGCCGTCACGGAGGCGGAAGCCTTTGACCCTGCAGACAGCCGGAACGGTGACAGCTTCGCTGCTGGTTGGGGGCTTCCCCCAGGCTAGCGAGTATTAGCATGGAGACCTCTGGAGGAGCCCAGGGCAGAAGTATGTGGATATAGGTGAGTATGTATAGTCACTGCAATCTCACCCCCCCAAAAAAAATCAGTCATCCAACCCTGGTCCTGGAGGCCCGTATGAGCTGAGGGCTTCCCTGTGCCTGGTGGCCGGTAGAGCAGGCAGCTTGGCCCAGCCTCCAGGCCCAAGTTCTGATGACTGATTTTCAGCCGAGCTGATCCTGAATTTTCGGTATAGGCCCGAAATTTTCATTTTTGTACATCACTAGGTTCATAAATGAGGTCAACCTCCAGGTTACAAGATGGTCTCTTTATACGATTGTATGAGTGACCATGTATACCATAAAAAGCAGAAGGCCGCAACCTTGGTCCTTCAATGTTTTGGAACTACATCTCCCACGATGCTTAGCCACTCATTAGATATACTGAGCCTCATGGGAAATGTAGTTACAAAACATCTGGAGGGCATAATAATGCATGTCTGAAACTTACAATAATAACCCGATTCATGTTTAGGCCGCTGTCAGACGAGTGCACTATGTGCGTCCGTACTGACTTCCAACCCCCGTTGTAGTGTTGTGACGTTTCGACGTGGCCGGCCACACGCTGTAGCGCGCACACGAATTGCACGCGATACAGCGGACGTGCTGCAAGCCTCCCTGTCGAAACGCTACGACTGGGGCTGCAAAGCACGATCCTTCATAGGAGGATCGAGCCTTGCAGTGCTGAGCGCACTGACTGCGCTCAGCAAGGTGGCCAGACGGGGGTCAGAGTGCAATTGGGTGTCCACTCTCACGGATGTTCCTGCCACTGAAAAACGCTCGCCTGACTGCGGGGTTAATGTTCAGTACTTGGGTAAATAAGAAAAAGACCCTCAGCTCTTGAACTCGTCGTATCAGCAGGAGGCGGTAAAGGTCTAATTATCTTTTATTATACGTAAACATTGTCAATCAATTAATGATTTCCGGAATTGCCGTACAGCAGGTGCGCAAATGTGGCCTCTGAGTCCAGCGAGATTTTTATAAAATAGGAATTTGAATTGACACATGGAATTTTGTCGTTTCTGGGTTGCTAGGTGACTGTCATTTCTCAATAAGCACTGCATTCCACAAAAAGAAACCTGTCTTTATTTCATTATTTTGCACGATGACAGCCGCTCGCTTGCTTCCCTTTCTTGTTTTCCTTCTTCCAAGAAGCCGGCGGATTTACAAAACAAAACCTTCAAATCTAAGTGCTGCATTAGCTGTACCCACAATGCACTTGTAATCTGACTGTAGAAATGCATCATGGGAGATAAATCGTTGCAATCTTTCGATCGATCGGGTCTTTTCTTCCAGTTAATGGTTTGAGTTCTGGAAAAAGCCCTTTTTCTTAAGATTTTATAGATACCTTGGGGTTATTCAATAAGCGCCGAACTTGCCACCGAATTGCACCGGACGGTGAATTTCTCTGTACAGCGCAATTTCGTGGCAGTTCGTCTTTTCAGAAAGCTGTCAAATCATCAAAAACTGGCGAATCAACAGCGAAATACGGTGCAGTTTGTCGCCGATCGCTGCAATTCAACAACCTTCGGCGGCAGCGAAATTGTCCCATAGAGAAGTAATGGTTAATCTATTCAAGCAATACCAAACTGCACCGAAATGTCAGTGAAATGCCCAGATTTTTGGTGATTCAGTTCAACAGGTTTAAACAGGCGAATCCCATAGGTTTCAATGAAAAAAAATCATTGTTTTTAATCCATTTTTTTTCAACCGTTTATTCTTTTCATTTTCAGCAAAGCGTCTTTTATTGTATTTAATCTTTTTGGGCAAAATTGTTTTTAATTATGTTTTAACCCTTTCGCTGCTGAGGCTTTTCCCGCCCCTGTGCTGAGGTCATTTTTACCTGTTTTGCGCATCATGTTTAAACGTGTTTTGAAGGCTTATTTTAGTATATGACCCAGACATATTATATATCGTTCTTTCCGTCAGACTCGGTAGATTCATAATATGTCATTATTATATGTATACGTTATGTCATGTCTGTATATTATAACAAAAAACGCAATAAAATATGTATTTTCAATAATTTACAATGTGTAAAGTGTTTTTTTTCACATTTTAACATGCGAGCAATTGCGGTTATATTTTGTATGGGGTGCGCTTGTTAAAAAAATTAGAGATGGGGTCTCGTTACATTTTTTTTGGGGGAAAATTACACTATTTTTAACAAACGCACCGCATACAATAATCGTTAGTGCAGCATCATTGTTCACATTATAATTGAAATGGGAACAATATTGCTGCATTAACAAACCAAAAATTTTTAAAAAAAAAGGGTTTATTTTTTTTTTATAATTTATTTTTTAATTTTTTTTATTTTTATTTTTCATTTTTTTTTTTTTTACAACTTTTTTCACTGTAGTGTTTGATATCGTTGGAGAGGCCATGCTCTGGCCGATCCAACCATACCAAAATTTAACCCCTAACTGCCACGGATCGGGAGATAGGGAGTTCATTGGAACTCCCTATCTCCACCGTTGGTGGCAGTTAAGGGTTAACTCTAGGACTGGCGTCATCGTGCTACGCACGATGACGCCAGTCCTCAGGGGGAGTTCCCGGAGGCTTGGCCGACATCCAAGATGTCGGCCAGCTCCGGGAAAGGATCGCGAACCGGCGCTTTTCAGCGCCGATTCGCGATCCAGCTCCCCAGGGGTTAATTCCAGGCATCATTTGGAAGGGCAGGCTGTGCCCTTCCAAATGATGCCTGGGTTAACCCCCGCAGAGTCGCCGATCGGGAGGGAGAGAGGTCCGAAGGACCTCCCCCCCTCCCTTTCAGGCGCCTCCTCCGCACATGCGGGGGGGGGCACCTGAATTTGGTGTCATCGCGCTGCCGCGATGACACCAAATTCCGGCGGCTGCTGTTCCGGATGCCGGGCTGACATCCAGGATGTCAGCCCGCACCGGAGGGGCCAGCGATCGGCCGGAACCCGGCCGAACGCTGACCCCAATGGGAGGACGCGCTCAGCGCGTCCTCCGCACAGCAGCGGGAATCATGAGGACGCGCTGAGCGCGTCCTCAGCATCCAAGTGGTTAAAGGACCTTTTTTAATATTTCCACACATTTTAATGCATTTTTATTGGCTTAAACTCCTATTGGAAGAATAGCACAGTTCCTTTTTTTTTCTGCAGTTCGGTGGTCTTAAGCGACTCCATCTTCGATGCACTTTGACCCTGCGGTGAACAGTGAATTCACCGCATGGTCAGTGAAACAGAATCGCCAAAGTGCGCTGGAATACAAAGCACCGAAATTTAATTGCTTTTTCAAGATACCGGAGGGGGGGGTTTACAACACAAAATATCACACAATGGATGCACCCAGTGACACGTATAGAGGAAAATATCACACAATGGATGCACCCAGTGACACATATAGAGGAAAATATCACACAATGGATGCACCCAGTGACACGTATAGAGGAAAATATCACACAATGGATGCACCCAGTGACACATATAGAGGAAAATATCACACAATGGATGCGCCCAGTGACACGTATAGAGGAAAATATCACACAATGGATGCACCCAGTGACACATATAGAGGAAAATATCACACAATGGATGCGCCCAGTGACACGTATAGAGGAAAATATCACACAATGGATGCGCCCAGTGACACGTATAGAGGAAAATATCACACAATGGATGCACCCAGTGACAGATATAGAGGAAAATATTTCCTTAAAGTGACATTAAACCCTCAGATTTTTTTAACATAAACCAATACTGTAATGTGTGCCTTACTGTAATCCATGGTTGTTTTCCTTCTCTTTGCTGTTCTTCCTTTTAAATCTGTATCTCTTCTCATACTGGGGGAGAACTTCCTGTTGCAGCTGGCTGCCACTTCCTGTAATACTGGCTCAGGTTGCAAACCTATAAACAGACACCATGTATCCATTCCAGAGACAAGGCAGTCTGCTGAAACAGGAAGTTCTCCCCTAGCGTGAGAAGAGATAAGGATTTAAAAGGAAGAGCAGCAAAGAGAAGAAAAACTACCATGGATTACAGTAAAGTCACACATTACAGTATTGATTTATGTTAAAAAATATGAGGGTTTAATGTCACTTTAACTAAACATACAAAAGAAAAACAAAGCACATGTGAGATCAGCAACATAAAATAAACACAATAAGGACATTTCATTTTTTGGTGGTAGTGGCCCTTTAATGAAACGCATTTTGCGTAGAAAAAAAATTCTAACCCTGAGTTTTCAGTTAATAAATGTTCTATGGCCGCACACCCTAATAGTTACAGTTACAAGGTTTTATAGAGTGCTAACAAGTTCTGTAGCGCTGTACAATGGGAGGCAGAATAACAAATATACATACAGGTTCAACACACAGCACAGTAGGAGAGGGGACCCTGCTCAAGAGCTTACAATCTAAGAGCAGAGAGGACCCTGCTCAAGAGCTTACAATCTAAGAGGAGAGAGGACCCTGCTCAAGAGCTTACAATCTAAGAGGAGAGGGGACCCTGCACAAGAGCTTACAATCTAAGAGGAGAGAGGACTCTGCTCAAGAGCTTACAATCTAAGAGGAGAGGGGACCCTGCCCCAGAGCTTACAATCTAAGAGGAGAGAGGACCCTGCTCAAGAGCTTACAATCTAAGAGGAGAGGGGACCCTGCTCAAGAGCTTACAATCTGAGAGGAGAGAGGACCCTGCCCCAGAGTTTACAATCTAAGAGGAGAGAGGACCCTACTCCAGAGCTTACAATCTAAGAGGAGAGAGGACCCTGCAAAAGAGCTTACAATCTAAGAGGAGAGGGGACCCTGCTCAAGAGCTTACAATCTAAGAGGAGAGAGGACCCTACTCCATAGCTTACACTCTAAGAGGAGAGGGGACTCTGCTCCAGAGCTTACAATCTAAGAGGAGAGAGGACCCTGCTCAAGAGTTTACAATCTAAGAGGAGAGAGGACCCTGCTCAAGAGCTTACAATCTAAGAGGAGAGAGGACCCTGCTCAAGAGCTTACAACCTAAGAGGTGAGAGGACCCTGCCCCAGAGCTTACAATCTAAGAGGAGAGAGGACCCTGCACAAGAGCTTACAATCTAAGAGGAGAGAGGACCCTGCACAAGAGCTTACAATCTAAGAGGAGAGAGGACCCTACTCCAGAGCTTACAATCTAAGAGGAGAGGGGACCGTGCCCCAGAGCTTACAATCTAAGAGGAGAGGGGACCCTGCTCCAGAGCTTACAATCTAAGAGGAGAGTGGACTCTGCACAAGAGCTTGCAATCTAAGGCTAAGGTCAGACGAAAGCATTTTTAACGTGCGTTTAACCGCACGAAATCACGGCCGTGCTAGCAGCAAATGACGTCCAATGCCGGGTAACATACGAAGAACGGCCGCACGAAAGTGGCAAACGAACGCATTTTTTCTAGAACGTCAAACCGCTACTACTGACGTACAGAGTGCGCTGCGTCCGCATAGCGGCGTGTTTGCGTGATTGGGAGATGTCAGACGCTGCACGCGTCCGGCCAACATAACGTCCAGACGCAAAAAGGGTTTTGTTGATGATCCGTACAAAATCACGGACGAAAATGCGCATCGTATGAGCGCTATCGCGTTTTCCGTGAAAAAATACGTCCATTCGTTCGAACGCACTTTTTCACGGACATCGTGAAAAATGCGTTAGTCTGACCCTAGCCTAAGAGGAGAGAGGACCCTGCACAAGAGACCTGCGCCTAGCTTCTCCCCGCATCACCTCTTCCCATGATAGACTGCAGGATTTCTCACGCGCAGCCCCCACTCTCTGGAACGCTCTCCCTCGTACTGTCAGACTTTCCCCTAACTTCTCTTCCTTCAAACGCTCCCTTAAAACATTCCTATTTAGGGAAGCCTACCACCCAACTCACTGCCGCAACCATCAATCACGCTCACCTTACCGTCCTCTCCTCCTGTTTCCAACCCCAACCCTCCCAGATTGTGAGTTCTTAAGGGAATAGGGCCCTCATCTCCTCCTGTACTGTTTGTCAAATGTTGTTCAATGTATTGTAACCCTGTCTATACTGTGCTTATTGTACAGCGCTGCGGAATATGCTGGCGCTTTATAAATAAAGAATAATAATAATAATAATAATAATAATAATAGTTTACAATCTAAGAGGAGAGAGGACCCTGCACAAGAGCTTACAATCTAAGAGGAGAGAGGACCCTGCACAAGAGCTTACAATCTAAGAGCAGAGAGGACCCTGCACAAGAGCTTACAATCTAAGAGGAGAGAGGACCCTGCACAAGAGCTTAAAATCTAAGAGGAGAGGGGACCCTGCCCCAGAGTTTACAATCTAAGAGGAGAGAGGACCCTGCTCCAGAGCTTACAATCTAAGAGGAGAGGGGACCCTGCTCAAGAGCTTACAATCTAAGAGGAGATGGGACCGTGCCCCAGAGCTTACAATCTAAGAGAGGGGACCCTGCTCCAGAGCTTACAATCTAAGAGGAGATGGGACCCTGCTCCAGAGCTTACAATCTAAGAGGAGATGGGACCCTGCTCCAGAGTTTACAATCTAAGAGGAGAGAGGACCCTGCTCCAGAGCTTACAATCTAAGAGGAGAGGGGACCCTGCTCAAGAGCTTACAATCTAAGAGGAGATGGGACCGTGCCCCAGAGCTTACAATCTAAGAGAGGGGACCCTGCTCCAGAGCTTACAATCTAAGAGGAGAGGGGACCCTGCTCCAGAGCTTACAATCTAAGAGGAGAGAGGACCCTGCTCCAGAGCTTACAATCTAAGAGGAGAGGGGACTCTGCTCCAGAGCTTACAATCTAAGAGAGGGGACCCTGCTCCAGAGCTTACAATCTAAGAGGAGATGGGACCCTGCTCCAGAGCTTAAAATCTAAGAGGAGAGGGGACCCTGCTCCAGAGCTTAAAATCTAGGAGGAGATGGGACCCTGCTCAAGAGCTTACAATCTAAGAGGAGAGGGGACCCTGCTCCAGAGCTTACAATCTAAGAGGAGAGAGGACCCTGCTCCAGAGCTTACAATCTAAGAGGAGAGGGGACCCTGCTCAAGAGCTTACAATCTAAGAGGAGAGGGGACCCTGCTCCAGAGCTTACAATCTAAGAGGAGAGAGGACCCTGCTCCAGAGCTTACAATCTAAGAGGAGAGAGGACCCTGCCCCAGAGCTTACAATCTAAGAGGTGAGAGGACCCTGCTCAAGAGCTTACAATCTAAGAGGAGAGGGGACCCTGCTCCAGAGTTTACAATCTAAGAGGAGAGGGGACCCTGCCCCAGAGCTTACAATCTAAGAGGAGAGGGGACCCTGCTCCAGAGCTTACAATCTAAGAGGAGAGAGGACCCTGCCCCAGAGCTTACAATCTAAAGGGAGAGAGGACCCTGCTCCAGAGCTTACAATCTAAGAGGAGAGAGGACCCTGCCCCAGAGCTTACAATCTAAGAGGTGAGAGGACCCTGCACAAGAGCTTACAATCTAAGAGGAGAGAGGACCCTGCTCCAGAGCTTAAAATCTAAGAGGAGAGGGGACCCTGCCCCAGAGCTTACAATCTAAGAGCAGAGGGGACCCTGCTCAAGAGCTTACAATCTAAGAGGAGAGAGGACCCTGCTCCAGAGCTTACAATCTAAGAGGAGAGAGGACCCTGCTCAAGAGCTTACAATCTAAGAGGAGAGAGGACCCTGCTCCAGAGCTTACAATCTAAGAGGAGAGAGGACCCTGCTCCAGAGCTTACAATCTAAGAGGAGAGGGGACCCTGCTCCAGAGCTTGCAATCTAAGAGGAGATGGGACCCTACTCCAGAGCTTTCAATCTAAAAGGAGAGTGGACTCTGCTCCAGAGCTTAAAATCTAAGAGAGGGGACCCTGCTCCAGAGCTTACAATCTAAGAGGAGAGGGGACCGTGCCCCAGAGCTTACAATCTAAGAGGAGAGAGGACCCTGCCCCAGAGCTTACAATCTAAGAGGAGAGGGGACCCTGCTCCAGAGCTTACAATCTAAGAGGAGAGAGGACCCTGCTCCAGAGCTTACAATCTAAGAGGAGAGAGGACCCTGCTCCAGAGCTTACAATCTAAGAGGAGAGGGGACCGTGCCCCAGAGCTTACAATCTAAGAGGAGAGAGGACCCTGCTCCAGAGTTTACAATCTAAGAGGAGAGAGGACCCTGCTCCAGAGCTTACAATCTAAGAGGAGAGAGGACCCTGCTAAAGAGCTTACAATCTAAAAGGAGAGTGGACCCTGCTCCAGAGCTTAAAATCTAAGAGGAGAGAGGACCCTGCTCCAGAGCTTACAATCTAAGAGGAGAGGGGACCCTGCCCCAGAGCTTACAATCTAAGAGGAGAGAGGACCCTGCTCCAGAGCTTAACAATCTAAGAGGAGAGAGGACCGTGCCCCAGAGCTTACAATCTAAGAGAGGGGACCTGCCCCAGAGGTTACAATCTAAGAGGAGAGGGGACCCTGCTCCAGAGTTTACAATCTAAGAGAGGGGACCCTGCTCCAGAGCTTACAATCTAAGAGGAGAGAGGACCCTGCTCCAGAGCTTACAATCTAAGAGGAGAGAGGACCGTGCCCCAGAGCTTACAATCTAAGAGAGGGGACCCTGCCCTAGAGGTTACAATCTAAGAGGAGAGGGGACCCTGCTCCAGAGTTTACAATCTAAGAGAGGGGACCCTGCTCCAGAGCTTACAATCTAAGAGGAGAGAGGACCGTGCCCCAGAGCTTACAATCTAAGAGAGGGGACCCTGCCCCAGAGCTTACAATCTAAGAGGAGAGGGGACCCTGCTCCAGAGCTTACAATCTAAGAGGAGAGAGGACCCTGCTCCAGAGCTTAAAATCTAAGAGGAGAGGGGACCCTGCTCCAGAGTTTACAATCTAAGAGGAGATGGGACCCTGCTCCAGAGCTTAAAATCTAAGAGGAGAGGGGACCCTGCTCCAGAGCTTATAATCTAAGAGGAGATGGGACCCTGCTCAAGAGCTTACAATCTAAGAGGAGAGAGGACCCTGCTCCAGAGCTTAAAATCTAAGAGGAGAGGGGACCCTGCTCAAGAGCTTACAATCTAAGAGGAGAGGGGACCCTGCTCCAGAGCTTACAATCTAAGAGGAGAGAGGACCCTGCTCCAGAGCTTACAATCTAAGAGGAGAGAGGACCCTGCCCCAGAGCTTACAATCTAAGAGGAGAGGGGACCCTGCTCCAGAGCTTACAATCTAAGAGGAGAGAGGACCCTGCTCCAGAGCTTACAATCTAAGAGGAGAGAGGACCCTGCCCCAGAGCTTACAATCTAAGAGGTGAGAGGACCCTGCACAAGAGCTTACAATCTAAGAGGAGAGAGGACCCTGCTCCAGAGCTTAAAATCTAAGAGGAGAGGGGACCCTGCCCCAGAGCTTACAATCTAAGAGCAGAGAGGACCCTGCTCAAGAGTTTACAATCTAAGAGGAGAGAGGACCCTGCTCCAGAGCTTACAATCTAAGAGGAGATGGGACCCTGCTCCAGAGCTTACAATCTAAGAGGAGATGGGACCCTGCTCCAGAGCTTACAATCTAAGAGCAGAGAGGACCCTGCTCAAGAGTTTACAATCTAAGAGCAGAGAGGACCCTGCTCAAGAGCTTACAATCTAAGAGGAGAGGGGACCCTGCCCCAGAGCTTACAATCTAAGAGAAGAGGGGACCCTGCCCCAGAGCTTACAATCTAAGAGAAGAGGGGACCCTGCCCCAGAGCTTACAATCTAAGAGGAGAGAGGACCCTGCTCCAGAGCTTACAATCTAAGAGGAGATGGGACCCTGCTCCAGAGCTTACAATCTAAGAGGAGAGGGGACCCTGCTCCAGAGTTTACAATCTAAGAGAGGGGACCCTACTCCAGAGCTTTCAATCTAAAAGGAGAGTGGACTCTGCTCCAGAGCTTAAAATCTAAGAGAGGGGACCCTGCTCCAGAGCTTAAAATCTAAGAGGAGAGGGGACCCTGCCCCAGAGCTTACAATCTAAAAGGAGAGAGGACCCTGCTCCAGATCTTACAATCTAAGAGGAGAGAGGACCCTGCCCCAGAGCTTACAATCTAAGAGGTGAGAGGACCCTGCACAAGAGCTTACAATCTAAGAGGAGAGAGGACCCTGCTCCAGAGCTTAAAATCTAAGAGGAGAGAGGACCCTGCTCCAGAGCTTAAAATCTAAGAGGAGAGGGGACCCTGCTCAAGAGTTTACAATCTAAGAGGAGAGAGGACCCTGCTCCAGAGCTTACAATCTAAGAGGAGATGGGACCCTGCTCCAGAGCTTACAATCTAAGAGGAGATGGGACCCTGCTCCAGAGCTTACAATCTAAGAGCAGAGAGGACCCTGCTCAAGAGTTTACAATCTAAGAGCAGAGAGGACCCTGCTCAAGAGCTTACAATCTAAGAGGAGAGAGGACCCTGCTCAAGAGCTTACAATCTAAGAGGAGAGAGGACCCTGCTCCAGAGCTTACAATCTAAGAGGAGATGGGACCCTGCTCCAGAGCTTACAATCTAAGAGGAGAGGGGACCCTGCTCCAGAGCTTACAATCTAAGAGGAGAGGGGACTCTGCTCCAGAGCTTACAATCTAAGAGAGGGGACCCTGCCCCAGAGCTTACAATCTAAGAGGAGAGAGGACCCTGCTCAAGAGCTTACAATCTAAGAGGAGAGAGGACCCTGCTCCAGAGCTTACAATCTAAGAGGAGATGGGACCCTGCTCCAGAGCTTACAATCTAAGAGGAGAGGGGACCCTGCCTCCAGAGCTTACAATCTAAGAGGAGAGGGGACCCTGCCCCAGAGCTTACAATCTAGAGGAGAGGGGACCTGCTCCAGAGTTTACAATCTAAGAGAGGGGACCCTGCTCCAGAGCTTACAATCTAAGAGGAGAGAGGACCCTGCCCCAGAGCTTACAATCTAAGAGGAGAGGGGACCCTGCTCCAGAGCTTACAATCTAAGAGGAGAGAGGACCCTGCTCCAGAGCTTACAATCTAAGATGAGAGAGGACCCTGCTCCAGAGCTTACAATCTAAGAGGAGAGGGGACCGTGCCCCAGAGCTTACAATCTAAGAGGAGAGAGGACCCTGCTCCAGAGCTTACAATCTAAAAGGAGAGTGGACCCTGCTCCAGAGCTTACAATCTAAGAGGAGAGGGGACCCTGCCCCAGAGCTTACAATCTAAGAGAGGGGACTCTGCTCCAGAGCTTACAATCTAAGAGGAGAGAGGACCGTGCCCCAGAGCTTAAAATCTAAGAGGAGAGGGGACCCTGCCCCAGAGCTTACAATCTAAGAGGAGAGAGGACCCTGCTCCAGAGTTTACAATCTAAGAGGAGAGGGGACCCTGCTCCAGAGTTTACAATCTAAGAGGAGAGCGGACCGTGCCCCAGATCTTACAATCTAAGAGAGGGGACCCTGCCCCAGAGCTTACAATCTAAGAGGAGAGGGGACCCTGCTCCAGAGCTTACAATCTAAGAGGAGAGGGGACCCTGCTACAGTGCTTACAATCTAAGAGGAGAGGGGACTCTGCTCCAGAGCTTACAATCTAAGAGGAGAGGGGACCCTGCCCCAGAGCTTACAATCTAAGAGGAGAGGGGACCCTGCTCCAGAGTTTACAATCTAAGAGGAGAGGGGTGACACACTAGGAGGGCTGCGCATTAATGTTGTGTGTTTTGGAGGGATGGTTTCAGAATCTTGTGATTTTTGGTTTTTGCTTATTATTGCGATACTTACACAAGATGCATCTACGGAGAGAAAATGGAAAAGAAAAGCCTCAGGTACAGCATATAACCGTGCAACATTCAGCTTGTGCAATAAAAGACGCAGGACACAGCTTCCGCCACTAGTAGGCACCTTTGTCTACCAGTCAGTAACCTGGATGATCGCAAGACTCGTCGAGATTGCGTAAGATCATGTTTAGTGGGAACGATTGCTGGCGACATGCCCAGAGCCTGTGAGCGCATGTGTTTTATAAAATCTTACTAATCATGGCGGTTACGTTACGTTGATGCCTGATGTCGATAAGTGACTTTACCTGTTTGTGATTCGCGTGACAGCTCATGAAAATCACGTTGAATATCCCTTCCTGTGATCACCTGGAGATGAATAAGTGGCATGTCTCGTCTCAGCTGCACTAAAACGATCCCTCGTGAATTATAATTATCCAAACGATGTAAATTACCACCAGCAGATCTGCCTGAAGAAAACACAGAGTATCCGTGAACAGCGTCTCCCTTACAATAACCGGCTAATGTCAGACGAACGCATTCTGCGCACACCGTGCGTCTGTGAACAACTGACGTACTTTATGAGTGATGATACTGTAGACACCACACAGTGTTCTTTTTGACTGACGTTTTTTTGACTGATGTAGATGGGAAATAAAATTAATATGTAGAATGAAAAAAATTGATACATGATATGAAAAACCATTTTGTCCGTCAAAAATGGTGGATGTCAAAAATGCAGTCCTTCTGACTACATTCCATCACTCACACACAAAGCTACGCGGAGTTGGCGCACTCTGTGCGTCCGTCCTAGCGGTTTGATGTTCTTGCCTAAGTTGAGTCTGTGCCACGTGCGTTGCGCGTGCGCACTTCAGTGCAGACGTACTTCGTGTGTGGGTCTCTATTGATCATAATTTTATGACGGATGTGATCGCTGCGTTCGTCTGACACGGGCCTAACTCACCGCAGCGTCCCTGTATTTTCAATGTAGCTATGATCTGTAGCAGGTCATTACTTTGCAGGTTTCTTTCCCTTTATCCTTGTCATTGCAGGATGGTAATCTGTTATGTTTGTTGTCTTAAAGGGCCACACTATTGAAAAATTACCCTCCTCTCCTTTTTCTCCTTAAAGGGATACTCTATTAAAAAATACAGGTTCCCTTTTTTGCCCTTAAATAATTGGGCAAAGGCTGCTGACAGCGTCTGCCCAATTATTTTCCATTTTTTTCTCATTTATGTCATTGAGGGACCTTTTTTGTCCCTCTCCGTGCACAGCTCCTCGTCTTCGGTTCAGGGACTCCTGAAACCAGAAGTCCCTGAAGCCTTTCTACACAATTTGCATAGCATAGGAAGTTAGGAACCCCAAATTGTGCACCGAACGACAGATCGGAGCCGCGCGCATGCACAGATCTGATCCATCACTGCCTCTCTGAGAACACTCGCTACAGCAATTGGTTTCAGAGAGAGTGATGTCAGCATGCTCTCTGTGTGTGACATCACTGGTGACCGACAACTGGGAAATTCAAAAATCCCGGGTGCTGGTGATGCAGGGTGGGGTGGAGGAAACTCCTCCACTTCACCCAGTGATTTTGCCACATCGAGGCAGCATTGAAGAGAGGGAGAAGAAGGGGTGCTCCTCACATCCTGAGCAATTTGAAACTATAAAGTGGTCCTCCAGATGAGTAAAGTGTCTCTTTAAACAACTTGGCAGAAGGGGCTGATAGCATCTGCTTAATTGTTTTGTTAACCTGTATTTTGTTTAGGTGTAAATACTCACCTATTCTCCTTTGGTTCTGCTCCTCATCTCTGACTCAGGGTTTCCGAAATGTGGACGTCCCTGTAGCTTTTAATGCAATTTGCGTAGCACATTCTACACAAATTGAGTATCACGTGGAAGTTGTACTTTCATATGCACGTTACGCAGCGCCCATGCAGAACGATGGGTTGGTGTTACATGCGAATGCTCAGCTGCCTTATCCCAAACGTGACATTTATTCTTGCCATCAGGTCTAACTTTTCATTTTGCAGAACTTCTATGACTTTTCGGAACAGTGCCCCCTTTACTCCATCAGGGTTATTCAAAGATCTCCGAATTGCTTGAGAAAGGTAACCGAACAGAGAAAATCAGCGTTCGGTTACCTTTCCTGGCCATTTGGCTATTCAGAGAGCAGGCAGTTTGCCAAATCCTGGCGAATTGCCTGCACATACGGTGCCTGTTCGGTGCTTGTTCGAGGTCAGTGAAATCCCCATAGAGAAGCAATGCTTCGTCTATTCAGAGAACAAAAACCAGCAGTGAAAAGTTCCCGAAATGCCCTGCTGTTCGGTGTTTTAATTTGGCAAGTTTATTCAGGAGAATCCCATAGGCTTCAATGTTAAAAATATTCCAGTTTTAATCCGATATCTAATAAACTGTTGATTATAAAATTCTGCAGTAAAGAGTCTCTTTATTTTTAGATTTTTTAGGATCTTTTAGGCATTTTTGGGGATTTTTTTGCAAACTTTTTTTTCTGTATTTTTTTTAAATTGTTGTTTTTTTTCTGTAACAGCCCTTTTTATTATCATTCATTGGATTCTATATGTAAATTTCAGACATTTTCGCTCAGTAGTTTCATTGCAAACAGCGTTTCACTTTTCAAACATTCAAGCATACTGGTTTTTTTTTCACTCCATTCGTCTGCGGTGTCGGGTTTTTCCGGCGGCTGTTCTGCGCTGTGATCGGCTCCTGCTCAGGTTTTTCCGGCGTCTTCGGTGGGGTTAATCCAGATGTTTTTGCGGGTTTCGTTGTGCGTTCGCCCTCATTTTGCAGGGAGTGTTCAGCGGGTTTGCGGCGGCTTTTCCCTGCATTTCGGCGGCCCTGTGGTGCTTGCTGAATACACCGCAGGGTCGCAGAAATGGGATCACCAAATCGCACCGAATTGAAGAGAACGAAAAGTAACCGAACGTGCAGTGACTTTTCGATTCTCTCTGAATAACCCTGCATGTCTATGCCTATCTAGGACGTACCATGATTTATTGTAACTCCTGTACCGCCTTGTGGAATGTGTCGGCACAGTAAAAATAAATGAATATAAATAATAACTTTCCAACACACTCAGTAGTCCAGTACAAATCATTCAACAATAAGGCTAGCGTCAGATGAACGCAGTCATCACGTCGGTGTCGCCGCACAGTTTAACATCCATCGTTGCATTGATTTGTGATCAATAGAGACCAACACACGAAGTACGTGTGCACAGAACTGCAGGTGGCAACGGACGCCAGTTAGGCCTCGACGTAAAAAAGCGCTATCACGGATGCCCAGAGTGCGTCACGTCCGCGTAGCGGCCTGTGTGTGATGACGCGACGTCAGACGAGCACATTTGCGACGTCCATCATGTTGACGCTCAGAAGTTTTTTTTGGTCTGGCTGACTGTACCTGTCATATAATTTTAATTAATATTGTTTCCCATATTTCCCTTTTTTTTTTCTGCATCCGTCAAAAAAAAAACAGACCGTGTGGTGTCTACAGTATCTTCCGTCAGTTCGTCCGTTCGTTATGCACGCACGCAGAGTGCGCTCAGACTGCGTTCCTGTGACATTAGCCTAAGGCCCCGTTCACACCTGGGCGTTTTATAGCGTGTTCCTGCGCGCTGTAAAACGCCTAAACACAGAAATCCCACGATTTCCTATGGGGCCCGTTCACACCTGGGCATTTTACAGAGCGTAGGAACGCGCTGTAAAACGTCCTACGCCCAAAGAAGTACAGGAGCTTCTTTGGGGCGTATTGCAGCGCGTTCGCAGCCATATGCTGCAGTCTGAACGTGCTGAAATGCACGTTTGTGCGTTTTCACGTTTGTGTGATACGCGCGTCAAAAAACGCTTAGGTGTGGACAGAGGCTCGTAGTAAACAATGGGGTGATAACACATGGCTAAAATGACAGTCAAAGGGTTAAAAAGAACAGGTTATCACAAAGACAAAAGACCATATAGATCCTGCGAGATAAATAGGAATGCCCCGGAGTGTGGAAAGTTTATAAAGGAGCTACAAAGTCTTCCTTAAACCTATCTAAAGGATGCCAGACACAGATTTACACAGGACCTTTTTTCTATGATTAATCACTTTCTTTGATTGTTGGAATTTTATACAAACACACACACACACACACACACACACATTCTTAAAAGTAACTTTAACATGTCATAGAAAAGATGGGGGGGGGGGAAAGAGCGCCAAGCCCTTGTCATCGTGTGCACGTTGTCCAATCACTGAGGATACCAATGGCAGTGCTTTATTACAATATGTTTATTATTCGGTATCACTGTAAGGGTATTATTATTCATTAACACAGAGGGGCAGTCGCAACACCTATGCGGTTATTCAGAGACCACCGAAATGTCACCGACATTTGTTCTCCCGTTTGCCGCACTTTGGCGAGTTAAATTTTCCGACCTTGTGGTGAATTCAGCATTCACCGCAGGATCCCCGAAGTGCAGCGAATCAACCAGCCACACGCATGTTGAAACCACCGGAAAACCGCCGAACGAATTGAAAAACCACTGAATCGATCTGAAAAAACACAGAAAACTGCCGAATCGATCCGAAAAACCGCCAAACGCATCCTCATACCACCGCAAAACCACTGAATCAATCACATAACCCGCCAATAAATCGCCGAATGCATACTACGCTCTGCCTAACAGACCGCCGAATAGATCCGAAAAAGACAATCTGTTACCGAACAGGGGTAGAAAAAACAAAACAAACAAACACTGCAACATAAAAAAAAAACAACTACTGCGTGAAAATAGAATTCCTAGTGGCGCAGTAATTAAATATTCCTTTGTGGTATAACTCAAACAGTATCAGGGCTAATTGCGTGCACCATAGATACAAAGTGCAAATGCAAATCACAGAGGGTATAAAGTGCTGGTGCAATATCCTGAGTGTGCAATAGGGTTAAAGTACAGATGCAATACGATTAAAGTACAGGTGCAACAATTCAGATAGGAGGCAATATAGCAAGGCTAATGGAAACAAGGTAATAATGGCTGATAAAGTCCAAAATAATTGGGACTGTCTGCCAATGTTCAATGCAGATATATGGAGCCTCCAGCGCCTACCAATGCGTTACAATTCTCACTGTGAAAAGGGTAACTGCTATATTCTCGCTAATTGGGTGTTTGTGTATGCTTCTGGTGATATGAATATTTCGAAAGTTTAATTCTATGGCACAGCTCTTTATCTTGGTAAGGCTATTATTAGTACCACAGATACCCTAACAACGACCTGGACGCAGAGCAAGCAGAGCAAGCAGCCAAAAGAGGTTCAGGAGCTCACCGCTAAGGAGCACCACATGCGCAACAGTTGAGCCTGGACCATTAAGGCTCCTGAACTGGTGAGTGTGACTCTTCTCTCTCTCAATACACGAGTTTATGGCTGATATCATGCTATGAGAGCGTTGTCTCTTCTTTGCTCTTATGTCCCCCCATCTGAGGTCGAATAAGAAGACCGTGTAAAGAAGGGCAGTGACCACCCTATTTTTAGGCACAAGGCGCTCCACTCCAGAGCCTGGATTCAAAAGGCTCTGGATCTTGTAAGTGTGCATTTTTCTAATCTATTGCGCTTTACATATAGACGGTATCACACTATTATCTCTCTTCTCTCATTATATCCCCTATTGTGGAGCCCATCAAGACCACTAGAAGAACGAACACTTCCTACAGGCTCGTTACATTTGTGGAAAGGGTAATAGTGACAATATTCTTGAGCACTTTTGATGCATCACCCATCCACTTAGGAACCGGACTAACCATCAATAAAGACTTTTTGACCTCCATATATCTACATTGAACATTGGCAGACAGTCCCAATTATTTTGGACTTTATCAGCCATTATTACCTTGTTTCCATTAGCCTTGCTATATTGCCTCCTATCTGAATTGTTGCACCTGTACTTTAATCGTATTGCATCTGTACTTTAACCCTATTGCACACTCAGGATATTGCACCAGCACTTTATACCCTCTGTGATTTGCATTTGCACTTTGTATCTATGGTGCACGCAATTAGCCCTGATACTGTTTGAGTTATACCACAAAGGAATATTTAATTAATGCGCCACTAGGAATTCTACTCTCTTTTTCCCGATTCTATCCGCACAACCTCTCGAGAGCCTGTGCTACCCCCTAGTTGGCGGCAACCACTTAATACTAACGTTTCTAGATACGAGCACCTCCACCGAACCCCTTTACTTCCTACTGCGTGAAAATGCATGGAAACATTATTATTATTTATTAAGCGCCAACACATTCCGCAGCGCTGTACAAGGTGCAAAGGGTAAAGACAGGACAATTCTACAATACATACAGGAGACAGGTCAGTGTATTCCTGCCTGCAGATACAGGAGGACACGAGGGCCCTATTCCCGTGGGAACTTACAATCTAGATATAGAAGGTCCTATGAATAAAAAGGTCCTTTACAAAAATAAATAAATATCGGAATTAAAAATTCCAACCAAAAATGCCTAAAAAATTTATTAAAAAAGAGACTTTTTGCTGCAAATGAAAAGAATAAACGGTTGAATAAATAGGTAAAAAAAACACCGTTTTTTTTTTTACGTTGAAACCTATGGTATTCGCCTGATTAAACATGTCGAATGCAACCACCGAAAATCAGAGCATTTCACTGACATTTCACTGCTGTTCGGTGTCTCTGAACAGATTAACCATTGCTTCTCTATGTGAGTTCACTGTTGTTGAAGGTCATCCGTATCTCACTGGCAGCTCACCAATATTTGGCAAACTGCCAGCTTTTTGAATAGCCAAATGGCTAATAAACTGCACCATACAGGGAAATTCACCGCTTGGTGCAATTTCTTGGCCAATTCGGTGCTTTTAAACAGCCCTAAGCAGTGTGGCAAGGAATATCAACCCCATTGTGAACCACAGCATACATGGGGAATGGTACACTTTCCATGGCCGTCCAACAAGATTATGGTTTAAGAGAAGAAGAGTAAGACGAGTGTATTTCTCGCTTCACACACTTCTTATTTGCTCTTATATTATGAGACAGTAAACTGAATGGACCCCCCAGGAATCACGTGATTGTGGCCCCACAATAATTTATTTTCCCTAAGACCCTGCAAAACAAATTGGTGGCTCTGCTCTGAATACTTCCAACAGGTACTATCTCTATTACGCATTATACAGTATTTCTGCCTGCATCGGGATAATGCAGACCCTGTGTGACATTGTGCATAATAAAGGACACCATCTATAGTTTAGAACTTTTCATCTCAACACTATTTCTGTAAAAAATGAAAATAGAGGTCCGTGCGCAGTATGAAGAAAACCTGTAGTTCTTCTTCTTTGATATTACCCTCTAGAATACATAAGAATATACATACATTGCGCAGTATGTCTGAAAAATAGGGAATCAAATAGAAAAAAGTGGCTAGTCAACTCACTTTTTCCAGAGCCACACTTATGCCGGCTCTGAGCAGTAAAGCATATGATATAGTGGTGGTGTTAGGCAGTATCCTCACCAGTACCAGCGGCCTGCTTCCCAAACGGTTCCTTCCAGGTCTCACATCCGGAAATAAAGGAATATTAAGCAGTGAAGCTTAAGTAAAATCCAAAATGGACAATTTATTGGATAAAATACATAGCACTAATGCGTTTCGACTATCAGTCTTTCTCAAAGTGCATAATAAAATACAATATATGCAATCTGCATTATATACCCACAGAACCAGGAAGCAATTTCTAAAAACGGTGCCAAAACGAATGGAACCATAATCAGAATCCGTCGATTCCATATGCTTCCGGGTTCCGGCG
The DNA here is from genome assembly GCA_009667805.1 of Leptobrachium leishanense. Lineage (NCBI taxonomy): Eukaryota > Metazoa > Chordata > Amphibia > Anura > Megophryidae > Leptobrachium > Leptobrachium leishanense. The sequence continues at coordinate 376,626,897 of CM019066.1, forward strand.
CATACCAATGACGCATATCCATTTCCGGCGGATGCGCAATCTAACTGCCGGCTTGGGAGTGTCATCTGCCCATACGAGGGCACAGGCGCCATCTTGGTTTAGGGAAATGGAGCATAACAGGAACATAAATATTTTAACAGAAATAAAAACAATAAAAACCTATAATACAAAATACTGACCAATAATAATTCCAACCTCAATTAATACAGCGTTCTAATCTAACCTTTCCTTGATATCGTCATGCCTAACTGTCTAGTATAATCATAACAGTCCATTTATCTCCATATCTATCTTCAAGTCATCCGGGGTTAAACTATCAATATCAAAAATCCATTTGGCCTCTATTTTATTAATGTTATTGAGACGATTACCTCCTCTCCAATGTTTCTCTATTTGTTGAATCCCAATAAATCTCAACAGACTAGGATCACTGTTGTGATATTTTTGAAAATGGACTGGGACGCTATGTTTGTCATAATTTCTCCTAATATTATAAATATGTTCTGAGATTCTTACTTTAAGCATCCTAACAGTGCGTCCCACGTACTGGAGGCCACATGGACACCATAGTAAATATATGATATTGGAAGAGTTACATGACATATATGTATTAACCCCTTAGTGACCGGGCGGTTTTACACAAATCCGTCCGTTCGTGACCGCAGCTGTTTTTATGTTTCTGCGCTCTTAGTGTTTACGTCAAATTTTCCTCTTACTCGTTTATGTAACCCACACATATTTTACACTGTTTTTCTCGTCACTAAATGGACTTTATAAAGATACCATTTTTTTCATCATTTCATATAATTTACTATAAAAAATATTGTGAAATATGACACAAAAATTGAAAAAACACCACTTTTTCGAACTTTGACCCCCAAAATTTCTTATGTATCAACAACCGTCAAAAAAAATTTTATTCCTTAGTAGTTTCTAAATTTAGTACTGAGTTTAGCAATACCCAATGTTTACATATTCCTCGCTTTTTTCCTTATTTTATGCAACAATAAGTGCAAGTAGCACTTTGCCATTTCCAAAGAGTTTATTTTCAAAACTAGTGATAGTGACATTGTAACACTGATATCTGTCACTAATTCCTGAATAACCCTCCACATATACATATTTTTTTAAAGTACACAAATCAAGGTATTAAACTTGGGGTATTTTGACTCTTTCCATGCAAACCATTTTACCACAAATCTATGCCAAAGTTTGAGAAAAAAAAAAAAATTTGGTGATTTTTTTTTTTTGAACGCAATTAAGAATACATGTACTGTGAACTTTAAGGTTTACTGCCAAAAAGCACCCCAAAATATGTTCAGCAACATCTTCTGAGTAAATTGATACCACCCAAGTATAGGTATGTCGGGTCATTTGGGGGCTAAAAGGCCTTATTTGGGGGGTGCGCATTTCAGTTTTCCAACTTGGAATTTTCACATTTCGTCATCATGCACCCATGTCCTATTTGGGACATTTTTGAAGCCGGCCAAAGTAATTTACCCCCATCAAACCATATATTTTTAGAAAGGGCACACCCTAGGGTGCTTCAAAGAGTTGTATTTTAACACTTTCCATGCACTAGCTCTTTGTCAATCTTTCAGGTAGTCACTTTTTGTGTTATTTTTTCACACACATTGTACTTTAGGCATGAATTGTCAAATCCAGTTATGGTTACTGCCAAAAAACACCCCAAACTATGTTCAGCAACATCTTCTGAGTAAATTGATACCACCCATGTATAGGTATGTCGGGTCATTTGGGGGCTAAAAGGCCTTATTTGGGGGGTGCGCATTTCAGTTTTCCAACTTGGAATTTTCACATTTCGTCATCATGCACCCATGTCCTATTTGGGACATTTTTGAAGCCGGCCAAAGTAATTTACCCCCATCAAACCATATATTTTTAGAAAGGGCACACCCTAGGGTGCTTCAAAGAGTTGTATTTTAACACTTTCCATGCACTAGCTCTTTGTCAATCTTTCAGGTAGTCACTTTTTGTGTTATTTTTTCACACACATTGTACTTTAGGCATGAATTGTCAAATCCAGTTATGGGTTACTGCCAAAAAACACCCCAAAATATGTTCAGCAACATCTTCTGAGTAAATTGATACCACCCATGTATAGGTATGTCGGCTCATTTGGGGGCTAAAAGGCCTTATTTGGGGGGTGCGCATTTCAGTTTTCCAACTTGGAATTTTCACATTTCGTCATCATGCACCCATGTCCTATTTGGGACATTTTTGAAGCCGGCCAAAGTAATTTACCCCCATCAAACCATATATTTTTAGAAAGGGCACACCCTAGGGTGCTTCAAAGAGTTGTATTTTAACACTTTCCATGCACTAGCTCTTTGTCAATCTTTCAGGTAGTCACTTTTTGTGTTATTTTTTCACACACATTGTACTTTAGGCATGAATTGTCAAATCCAGTTATGGGTTACTGCCAAAAAACACCCCAAAATATGTTCAGCAACATCTTCTGAGTAAATTGATACCACCCATGTATAGGTATGTCGGGTCATTTGGGGGCTAAAAGGCCTTATTTGGGGGGTGCGCATTTCAGTTTTCCAACTTGGAATTTTCACATTTCGTCATCATGCACCCATGTCCTATTTGGGACATTTTTGAAGCCGGCCAAAGTAATTTACCCCCATCAAACCATATATTTTTAGAAAGGGCACACCCTAGGGTGCTTCAAAGAGTTGTATTTTAACACTTTCCATGCACTAGCTCTTTGTCAATCTTTCAGGTAGTCACTTTTTGTGTTATTTTTTCACACACATTGTACTTTAGGCATGAATTGTCAAATCCAGTTATGGGTTACTGCCAAAAAACACCCCAAAATATGTTCAGCAACATCTTCTGAGTAAATTGATACCACCCATGTATAGGTATGTCGGCTCATTTGGGGGCTAAAAGGCCTTATTTGGGGGGTGCGGATTTCAGTTTTCCAACTTGGAATTTTCACATTTCGTCATCATGCACCCATGTCCTATTTGGGACATTTTTGAAGCCGGCCAAAGTAATTTACCCCCATCAAACCATATATTTTTAGAAAGGGCACACCCTAGGGTGCTTCAAAGAGTTGTATTTTAACACTTTCCATGCACTAGCTCTTTGTCAATCTTTCAGGTAGTCACTTTTTGTGTTATTTTTTCACACACATTGTACTTTAGGCATGAATTGTCAAATCCAGTTATGGGTTACTGCCAAAAAACACCCCAAAATATGTTCAGCAACATCTTCTGAGTAAATTGATACCACCCATGTATAGGTATGTCGGGTCATTTGGGGGCTAAAAGGCCTTATTTGGGGGGTGCGCATTTCAGTTTTCCAACTTGGAATTTTCACATTTCGTCATCATGCACCCATGTCCTATTTGGGACATTTTTGAAGCCGGCCAAAGTAATTTACCCCCATCAAACCATATATTTTTAGAAAGGGCACACCCTAGGGTGCTTCAAAGAGTTGTATTTTAACACTTTCCATGCACTAGCTCTTTGTCAATCTTTCAGGTAGTCACTTTTTGTGTTATTTTTTCACACACATTGTACTTTAGGCATGAATTGTCAAATCCAGTTATGGGTTACTGCCAAAAAACACCCCAAAATATGTTCAGCAACATCTTCTGAGTAAATTGATACCACCCATGTATAGGTATGTCGGGTCATTTGGGGGCTAAAAGGCCTTATTTGGGGGGTGCGCATTTCAGTTTTCCAACTTGGAATTTTCACATTTCGTCATCATGCACCCATGTCCTATTTGGGACATTTTTGAAGCCGGCCAAAGTAATTTACCCCCATCAAACCATATATTTTTAGAAAGGGCACACCCTAGGGTGCTTCAAAGAGTTGTATTTTAACACTTTCCATGCACTAGCTCTTTGTCAAACTTTCAGGTAGTCACTTTTTGTGTTATTTTTTCACACACATTGTACTTTAGGCATGAATTGTCAAATCCAGTTATGGGTTACTGCCAAAAAACACCCCAAAATATGTTCAGCAACATCTTCTGAGTAAATTGATACCACCCATGTATAGGTATGTCGGGTCATTGGGGGCTAAAAGGCCTTATTTGGGGGGTGCGCATTTCAGTTTTCCAACTTGGAATTTTCACATTTCGTCATCATGCACCCATGTCCTATTTGGGACATTTTTGAAGCCGGCCAAAGTAATTTACCCCCATCAAACCATATATTTTTAGAAAGGGCACACCCTAGGGTGCTTCAAAGAGTTGTATTTTAACACTTTCCATGCACTAGCTCTTTGTCAATCTTTCAGGTAGTCACTTTTTGTGTTATTTTTCACACACATTGTATTTTAGGCATGAATTGTCAAATCCAGTTATGGGTTACTGCCAAAAAACACCCCAAAATATGTTCAGCAACATCTTCTGAGTAAATTGATACCACCCATATATAGATTTGTTCTGTTGTTTTTGGGGTGCTACGCCAATCTTTGACATGTGCTTGTCAATTTTCTAATTTGACATACAGTATTTCTTTTGCTTATCTTCTTTTTAGGGGCCTTTTTACATACCCCAGTTTTATGAACGTGCATATATTTGGTAAGCTAACACCCCAAAGTATTGTAAATGGAGTGTTTTTATGCTATGGATGCATCCGTTTGCTCCAAACAAATTAGATACTGTTTGGTGGTCATTTTTCATTTTCACACCCACATCAGTTTTGGACTGTGATTTAGGAGACACTGTTGTTTTTTACTGCATGAAAACTCCAGGTTGTTTTCTGCAAGGTCTCCTGAGTACACCCATGCCCCCCATGCCTAGGTTTGCCAGGATTTTGGGAAGGTTCAAATACAATTTTTATGACTTTGTCATTAGAGTTGAAATTGAGATTATTTCTTCAGCTAGGCCTATCTTTGGTTTTGGGTCTACCGCATACCCCAGTTTGAATTATTGCCAGAAAATTGTTTATATTTGTTATGTTGACACCCCAAGGTATTGCATATGGAGTGCTTTGATGCCATGGATGCAACGGTTTTAGCCCAAAACATTTGGCAACAAGGTGTGTGGCGGTAATTTTTCAATTTTCAGATTTTTACGCCCACAGTAGTTTTGGACTGTGATTTAGCAGACACTGTTGTTTGTTACTGCATGAAAACTCTCCAGGTTGTTTTCTGCAAGATCTCCTGAGTACACCCATGCCCCCCATGCCTAGGTTTGCCAGGATTTTGGGAAGGTTCAAATACAATTTTTATGACTTTGTCATTAGAGTTGAAATTGAGATTATTTCTTCAGCTAGGCCTATCTTTGGTTTTGGTCTACCGCATACCCCAGTTTGAATTATTGCCAGAAAATTGTTTATATTTGTTATGTTGACACCCCAAGGTATTGCATATGGAGTGCTTTGATGCCATGGATGCAACGGTTTTAGCCCAAAACATTTGGCAACAAGGTGTGTGTGGCGTAATTTTTCAATTTTCAGATTTTTACGCCCACAGTAGTTTTGGACTGTGATTTAGCAGACACTGTTGTTTGTTACTGCATGAAAACTCTCCAGGTTGTTTTCTGCAAGATCTCCTGAGTACACCCATGCCCCCCATGCCTAGGTTTGCCAGGATTTTGGGAAGGTTCAAATACAATTTTTATGACTTTGTCATTAGAGTTGAAATTGAGATTATTTCTTCAGCTAGGCCTATCTTTGGTTTTGGGTCTACCGCATACCCCAGTTTGAATTATTGCCAGAAAATTGTTTATATTTGTTATGTTGACACCCCAAGGTATTGCATATGGAGTGCTTTGATGCCATGGATGCAACGGTTTTAGCCCAAAACATTTGGCAACAAGGTGTGTGGCGGTAATTTTTCAATTTTCAGATTTTTACGCCCACAGTAGTTTTGGACTGTGATTTAGCAGACACTGTTGTTTGTTACTGCATGAAAACTCTCCAGGTTGTTTTCTGCAAGATCTCCTGAGTACACCCATGCCCCCCATGCCTAGGTTTGCCAGGATTTTGGAAGGTTCAAATACAATTTTTATGACTTTGTCATTAGAGTTGAAATTGAGATTATTTCTTCAGCTAGGCCTATCTTTGGTTTTGGGTCTACCGCATACCCCAGTTTGAATTATTGCCAGAAAATTGTTTATATTTGTTATGTTGACACCCCAAGGTATTGCATATGGAGTGCTTTGATGCCATGGATGCAACGGTTTTAGCCCAAAACATTTGGCAACAAGGTGTGTGGCGGTAATTTTTCAAATTTCAGATTTTTACGCCCACAGTAGTTTTGGACTGTGATTTAGGCTAGGGTCAGACGAGCGTAGTGTTCACGTCCGTGATCGCGCCTAAAAGTACGTCCGTGATAGCATGACATAAAGTCCAATGGAGCCCGACACACGAAGTACGTCCGCACTGAACTGCGGACGCACAACGGCCGCGGCCCACGGACGCAAGGCAGGCAAGAACGTAGAACCGCTAGAACGGCCGCACAAAGTGCGCTGCGTCCGCAACGTCTGCATAGCTTTGTGTGTGAGTGATGGAACGTGGTCAGACGGACTGCATTTATACGTCCTGCATTTTTCACGGACAAAATGGTTTTGCAATTGAATTTATTGTCCCTCCTACATCTGTCAAAAAATAAATGTCAGTGAAAAAACGGACTGTGTGACCACTACTGCGTCTTCCGTACTGACGATGTCCGTACTGCACGGACGTACAGTCCGTAGAAATCACGCTCGTCTGACCCTAGCCTTAGCAGACACTGTTGTTACTGCATGAAAACTCTCCAGGTTGTTTTCTGCAAGATCTCCTGAGTACACCCATGCCCCCCATGCATAGGTGTGCAAAGATTTTGGCAAAATACAGCACCAATTGTAGAACATAAAAATGTACGAATAAAATGTAAAAGTCTGGTGCCTGTCAAACTGGGGATGCTCTCTAGGGGAGCACAGGCTGTTGTCACTGAAGTGCATGAAACGCAAAATGTTTTCATACCTTCTACGTGACATTGATTGGAGGTAAATGGGGGTAGAGCAGATGGGGCTACTGCTCCAGCAGGAGCGAATTGAGGGCTTCTTTATGATGCCCTCAGCATAGTAAGTGCCCAGAATTTCAGAAATTCTGGCACATCTAGCGGGGTCCATTGCTGCCTTGCCAAGTAGGAGTCTGGCTTCGCAGCACAATGCTGATGGGCATACAGATTTGATTGGGCCACGATGTGGCCCAACAAATCATCCCCCATAAACACCTGCAAAAACTGTGTGGCGGTAAATCCTGCAACATCAATATTGATGCCAGGATTTGCCGTGAAAGGAGGGATATCTGGCCTCTGGCGATGAGGCACTACCCACTCCTCAGCTGGAGCTGTGCGTCTCCTGCTGGCAGGTGGTGACCCAGGATCTGCATCAGAAACATCACTAGATACATCAGCCAGCATAGATAATGTATCTAGCGACGCCTCTGAGCAGTTAGCGGGGTCGAAATGAGGGTCTGAGTCTGACGCAGATGCCTCAGATTCTGACGCCAGGATGGCATATGCCTCCTCGGCGCTGTACACCCTCTCAGACATTATATATAATAGATTATAAAATTTTATAATTATTATATATATATAAGCGGATTGTTGGTTCTTAGAAGAACCGTTGGGTTTCACAAGAAAATACAAATAAACACCTAAATCTCTCTAAATCCCTCTAAACCTGCCTCAATTCTTCTAAATCTCCCTAAAATCTCTCTAAATCTGCCTCAATTTTTCTAATCTCACTAAATCTCACTAAAATCTCTAACCTGTCAAATCTGATCTCTCTCTCTCGCTCACCAAAACACAAGTGAGGAGAGGGAGGGAGAATCACAGAGGTCAGAGCCAATATTTACAAAATATTGGCCTGACCTGACAAATTAGAAATTTTATTTTGATTTTTTCTAACTTCTGATTGGATGTTGCTAGCCTGCCTCTCTGATGAGGCAGGCTAGGAACATCCCACTCAGCCCCAAGATGACCCTGCCCTTAGAACCCTAACCCTACCCCTGACCCTGCCCTTAGAACCCTACCCCTAACCCTACCCCTAACCCTACCCCTAACCCTACCCCTACCCCTACCCCTAACCCTACCCCTAACCCTACCCCTAACCCTAACCCTAACCCTACCCCTAACCCTACCCCTAACCCTACCCCTACCCCTACCCCTAACCCTAACCCTAACCCTAACCCTAACCCTACCCCTACCCCTAACCCTAACCCTAACCCTAACCCTAACCCTAACCCTAACCCTAACCCTACCCCTAACTGTCAGTTTATTTTATTTATTTTTCTTTTTTTCCACTTTTTTTACACACTTTTATTTTACTTTTTTTTCCACTTTTTTTTAACTTTTTTTTCCACTTTTTTTTACTCTGCTGGGTGCCTTGATCCCTCGAGGCACCCAGCAGAGCACCTGATCACTGATGTGATCGTTTTTGTACTGAGTGCCACGATACCTCGTGGCACTCAGTACTTCCTGCCGCTACCGGAAGTGATCGCTCGGGGGGAGCGATCACGGACGGACCAGCGGCAGGTAAGTATATTACAAGGATGCCTCGATGTCGAGGCATCCTTGTAATATGCTCAGAGCAGCTGGAAGCGATCCGATCGCTTCCAGCGCTCTGTAGAAGTGCCGGGCACCTCTCCGGTGCAACCGGATGTAGATCGCTCCCGGGGAGCGATCACATGGTGCCCCGGCACTTCTAACGGCCATTGCACGGATGCCTGGACTCCCAGGCATCCTGCAATGGCGTTTGAGCTGCTGGAAGCGATCCGATCGCTTCCAGCAGCTCAAAAACGGCAGGACGTACCATGTACGTCAGCGGGTCTAAGAGAGACCCGCTGCAATGACGTACATGGTACGTCCTCGGTCCTTAAGGGGTTAATACTAAAACTGGTGTGGTTAGAATTTGATTCAAAGGATTGTGTGCATTTATTTCCTTTTGTTATATTGCAACACTTACACATACCGCATCTAAAAAAGCCCTTCTTGGTCTTTTTATATTTAGATAAAAAAGTTTCCTCTTATTCTTTTTCTAGGAAACTTTTAGTTAATAAGGTTTTAAAATTCCTAACACCTCTATAGACTATTCTTGGCTTATCGCCCACAAATTCTTTAATATCTTTATTTTGTTTAATCAGATGCCAATGTCTATTCAAGATATTATTCACTTTGCCATAATTGGCAGAATAGTTGGTAATGAAGGGTACTTGTTTATTACTGTCTATATTAGATTTATTTTTGTATTCAAGCAAATGATCTCTTGAGCTTTGACACCAACATATTCTCGTTCAATGTCAACAGTGTTATAGCCTTTTTGAATAAATTGTTCTTTTAAGATGTCTGTCTGGTTATTAAAATCTGTTATCTGGGAACAGTTGCGTCTCATTCTCAAAAATTGTCCCCTCGGAATATTTTTAACCACTTGGCTGCCAAGTGGTTCTCCTGTGCTAGGACAGCTCCTGTACAGGAGGCAGCAATCCGCCGGATTCCGGCGGATTGCTGTGCCCCCCCCCCGGTGCGGGCTGACATCTTGGATGTCAGCCCAGCACTCCGGGACCCCGGCGGAGCAATTAGATGTGATCGCGGCGGCGCGATGACATCTAATTCAGGCGCCCCCCCGCATGTGCGGAGGAGGCGCCTGAAAGGGAGGGGGCGAGGTCCTTCGGACCTCTCTCCCTCCCGATCGCCGGGGGGCAGGGGGTTAATACAGGCACCGTTTGGAAGGGCACAGCCTGCCCTTCCAAACGGTGGCTGTGATTAACCCCTGGGGAACCGGATCACGAATCGGCGCTGAAAGCGCCGGTATCGTGATCCTCTCCTGGAGCTGGCCGACATCTTGGATGTCGGCCAAGCCTCCAGGAACTCCCCCTGAGGACTGGCGTCATCGTGCATAGCACGATGACGCCAGTCCTGGAGTTAACCCCTAGCTACCACCAATGGTGGAGATAGGGGGTTCATTGGAACCCCCTATCTCCCGATCCGTGGCAGCTAGGGGTTAATATTTGATATTGTTGGATCGGCCAGAGCATGGCCGTTCCAACGATGCCAAACATGAGTATGAAAAATGTTTTTTTAAAAAAATAAAAAATAAAAAAATAAAAATATTTTAAAAAAATTAAAAAAAAAATAAACAAGTTTTTTTTGTTTTGTTAATGAAGCAATATTGTTCCCATTTCAATTATAATGTGCACAATAATGCTGCACTAATGATTTTTGTATGCGGTGCGTTTGTTAAAAAAAGCAAAATTTTCCTAAAAAAAAAATGTAACGAGACCCCATTTCTAATTTTTTTAACAAGCGCACCCCATACAAAATATAACTGCAAATGATCGCATGTTAAAATGTGAAAAAAAACACTTTACACATAATAAATTATTGAAAATTCAAATTTTATTGCATTTTTTGTTATAATATACAGACAGGACATAGCTTATACATATAATAATGACATATTATGAATCTGTGGAGTCTCCCGGAAAGAACGATATATAATACGTCTGGGTCATATATCAAAATATGGCTACAAAACGCGGTTGAACATGATGAGCGAAAGCGGTAAAAATGACCTCAGCACAGAGGTGTGAAAAGCCTCAGCAGCGAAAGGGTTAAGCCAGGGGGCATGATGCCAACTAGTAGTATCTGTTGATATCAACTTGTTTAACCCCTTCACTGCTAAGCCATTTCACGTCTTAAAAAAACACGTTTTTCTTTTTTATTATTATTTTTTATTTTAAACATGGCCATGTGTGATATCATTGGAAAGGCCATGGGTCTGGCCTTTCTAATGATATCAAACATGACCCTGCTAGCTGCCAACAGTCGGAAGATATTGGGGTTCAAAGGAACCCCCTATCTTTCCTTAGGAGTCAATAAGGACGTTCCCCACACGTCCTCAGCAGTGAAAGGGTTAAAAAACGTTCTAGTATGAAAAGCATCATTTTGGATGTATATCTCTAAATCCAAATAATTAACAGTAACTTTGCTAATGTTTAAATGCTGTAAAAATAAATTAAGTGCTAACTGATCTCCCCTCCAAATAAAAATAATATCATCTATATAATGGCGATACAGAACCAGGTTTGCCCCCCACGTATGTCCCGCATAGACGAAATGATCTTCCCAATAGGACATAAAAAGATTTGCATAGCTGGGGGCAAACCTGGTCCCCATTGCCGTACCCCAGGTTTGCAAATAAAAATCTCCTTCAAACTAAAAAAAATTGTTGGTTAATACCTTCTATAGTGAAATCCACTTGAATTAAAGGGAATTGGCCAGACTTTTCCATATAATATTTGACTGCTTCACACCATCTATCATGTTCAATGATGGTGTATAAACTACTAACGTCACATGTTACCATGATCATATCATCTGACCATACTAGATCTTTAATAATCTGAAGATTAATAGAATCTTTAAAATATGCTGGTTGGGTGATAACCAATGGTTGAAGTATATGATCAATATACTCTGATAAAAAAGATAATGTTGACCCAATGCTAGAAACGATAGGTCTTCCTGGGGGACAAACTGGATCTTTATGCAACTTGGGTAAAATGTATATTACTGGGATACGAGGATTAGTGGGAGTTAGGAAATCAGATTCTCGTTTACTCAAACTCTTTTGTGCTACTCCTTTTTCTAGGAATTCTAAAGATACTTTAATGATATTGTAGCGCTGGTTTTAATTCCCTGTCGTTGTAGTACTTGTTTTTGGCCACCGGAGGGAGACAAGCGCAATGTAAGACACTGGATATTGGGACTACATTTTCCAGCATGCTTTGCGGGCGGGAACAGGAAGTGGGTGGGAGAGAGACAGTGACATCCGCAGCCTCGTGGAAAGAGCCGGCAGAGCGCGCAGAGGAGTGAGAGGAGCAAGACGCAAGTGTAGCAGAGAGTGATCACGACCAGGCCAGAGCGCAGGTGCGGCCTAGCAGAGCTGGAGATCGGTTTTTCCCTTCTTATTAAACGAAGACCCAGTGATCCACCGCTAGTAACCCACGCTGATACAGAGTAAGCTGAAGGACCCCGAGTTAGGAGAACCGCAGACGATCTAACAGGGAGTGCAGGTGGTGAGCTGGACATCTTGTGGCCGACACAGACAAGCAAGACAGCGGATCCGGTGACACAGAGAATCCCAGTCAAAATCGAGCGGAGAGACGTCCTGGGTCGAGCGGAGCACAGAGTATCTGGCGGATGGGTGAGAGGCCTTCCAGGCCACTGTAAAATACTAAAGCACGCTGCAGTTTGTTCAAAACCTACAGGGCCCCAACGTGACTAGTAGAAGATACCTCCTAAATAATTCACTGGCCAGTTGACTATTGTACCCGGGTACCAATACACACATACACATACATTCCTTGGGACTTAACCTGTACGGGACTCACACTCCAACCACAAAGGGGTTAAAAATATTTTTTTTTCCTTTTCCGCTGCGCGTTTCTCGCATTACGAAGTGCTGTAAATATATATACGTATACCGTGTTACTCATTATATGCCAGTTTATTCAGTAAACTATATAATTTATAAAATCCACGACGGTGCTGGAGTATATTTATTCCCTAGTGCGGGGAGATTGACCCGAGGTTCAAATTCAGCAGCTCCCCCGGGAGTGAGAGCTACAATATGGTTGGATGGATCATTGCTCAATTTTTTATATGTAGTGTGGTCCTGTAATTGTCTAAAAATTTCATCAAGATATTGTTGTTTATCTAAGATGACAACCTCCCCCCCCCCTTATCTGCAGGTTTTATAACTATACTGTTATCTTTTCGTAATTCATTCAATTCTTTTCTTTCTGCAATAGATAAGTTCTGTTGGTATTTGTTTGGGGGTTAATTTTTTTTAATATCATCCACACATGCTCTCTCAAATGTTCTCATGCTATCTGTTTTGTAACAGACTGGATAAAATGTAGATTTCGCTTTAAGAGAGGTATGAAAAAAATCCGTATCATTTTTTATCAAAACAGTGGGCTCCTGATTTATAAAATACCTTTTAAGGCATAATTTTCTAATATATCTATTGATATCCAAGTATATTTCAAATTTATTCAAACCAGCACTAGGGGCAAATTTTAAACCCTTTTTAAGAATATTTTCTTGAGTTTTACTAAGTGTTTTATGGGAAAGATTAAAGATGGTTATCTCTTTCCCTTCTTTTCCCGTCTTTGCTTTGGTTCTAGATTTTCCACCTCGAGATCCTCTTCCACATCTCTTGTACATTTGAGGGGTGGTATTGTAGTTGACAATTTCTGATTTGGGATCGGTGATCTGTCTAAAAAACTGACTTGAGGGAAAGGTGACTCTATATCTTCTTGTGGTCTAATTGCTTCATACCTATTTTTGGAAAATATATTTTCTGTGGGGGCTTTATTATAGGTCTGGTTTCTACCCCTATAATTAGATGATTGATTCTGATGACCCACTCTATGCCACACATAGGGATTTATTTTCTGAGCTTTATTATTACCTCCTCCATTGTGATAATTGGGGTATACTGTTGGGGAAAATTTTGTCCACGATTATAACCTCTACCCGGGGTTTGTCTTGGGTAAAAGTTATTTCTCTTTGGTGTTTTGTTTTTGTGATACATCTTATCTTTTTTGGGTCTCTCCTGAAAACGTTCTTTGTTGTTCTTTAGGCCATTTTCTAACGTTTCCCATCATGTAATCGTTAAGATCACGCAAAAAAAAATTCTTTTTCTTTTTGGCAATCTGGATTTCAATTTTAATAATTTTTTCTGTCATTAGTTTAGACAGTGAATTAAAATCTTGAGTATCGAGGAAAGGTTCTAATTTCTCTCGGATGATCCTAATTGACTTATTTAGTTCTGCCAGAGTACCTATTCGTTGTTTAATGACAATATGCATCATCTCTATCGAGAAGGAGTCTAGGGCATTATTCCAGATTTTGATAAAGATCTCTTTTTCTCGCTCAAACGTGGGCCATTTTGTAAATCTTAGACCTCTAGGTGAAATATTTTTCTAAGGGGAATACATCCCATTTTAGTCTCAATTCCTTGATAAGTAATTTCTCTAGATGACCACATATCACACCTAGGTTATCACTAACCAAAACTGAATCAGGAACATTATCATTATCTAAGGTTTGATTAAACAGGGAATTCACATTTTGATGCCAATTTTCTCTATAATCAAAAATAGACATGATCTTGGATCGCTGCCAAACTTACAGGAGTGAATAATGAACAATTTAAAAGAAGATAAATGGGCGCAGATCAGTGTATAGACACAACAAACAATATAAAAACACAAAAACAATAATTGCAGCAAGGTCCCATATGGATCCACTCCTTATGTCCACACAGCAATAGATAAAAAATGAAAATAGAGGACCTTGCGCAGTATGACGAAAAACTGTAGTTCTTCTTCTTTGATATTTCCCTCTAGATTCCTAGAATACATAAGAATATACATACATTGCGCAGTATGTCTGAAAAATAGGGAATCAAATAGAAAAAAGTGGCTAGTCAACTCACTTTTTCCAGAGCCACACTATTTCTGTAAAGGGTAAACAAATGAATGGCTAAATTAAGGAATTAATGTAAATTTAACCGTCTAGTAATAAATATCTACATGCAAAATGTTTGTTCTACATTTAAGGGTTAACGAAGCATCCCTTTTTTCAAATAAATGCAATAATAATATGTTTTGTCAACAAAAAAAATTGCTTGGCAGTTAAAGGGTTAAACCTGACATAATTTGCACAAAGAGGAAAAGGCTAGTTTGGTGCCATAAACAGCACAGGTGTTTACCACCAGTGGTGGTCACTAATGGATAAGTGCCTGCCGATTTCTTGGTGTGGCTTGAAATGTTGCTTTGTGTCATGGTCACCTGGGTGCTGTCATGGCCTGTACCCCCTGACCCTCTGCACCTTTTTTGTTTTTCTGCTTGTTATATACTGATTCCAGGACTTTGTTTTGTTTTTGTGTTTTTTTTTTCCTTTTTTCCCATGCACGGTTCTGGACTTTGATTTGTTTTGTATTCTGAACCTGATCCATCACCTGCACCTCATACAGCCTGATCTGACCTGCTCATAAGGAAGCTACGCCCCTGGTCCCACGCTTCCTGATTGAAGTCTCCAGCCTTGCCTTGAGCAGACCTGAATTCCTGATCTCCTGAGACCTTTTTGCCTGGATCCCCTCTGATCATTTGTCATTCCTGAATTTTCCTCTGCTTTGACCTATCATTCATACGGTATCCTCTTTGTCCCCCCTGTACCCCTCTGTTTTTCTGCTGGACTTACTCGTGTACCAGACCCTTGCTAGACCTTGACAATCCTATTTCTGTATCCTTTTGTACTTTTGCTTGGAGATAGTGTGCCAGACCCTTGCTAGACTTAGACCATTCTATTTTCTGTATCCATTTGTACCTTCGCTTTGATATTGTGTTATCAGTGTTCCCCTCCTGTTATTTGTTTATACCACCTTTTGGTACTGCCTATCTTGGTATTTATTTCTGTTCTTAATAAACCCCTTTTGCCCTGTAACCTGTCTGCTGCAATATTCACTGCACATTGGGCTCACACCCACACTCCTGCGCACCCATGCCAGACCTCACCCATGACACTTTGTAGACACAACGGGCCAGATCACAACCTAAATCAAAAGGGAAAACGTCACGACAACCTTTTGCCATTTGCAGCTCGCCATGAAAGGCTCTATTCCGCCCTAGACGCTGTATCAGCAGCTGGAATATAGTCCAGCCCGTGACCGATATCTGCAGTGGCACCGCAGAGGGTTTTGGCTCCTGGAATCTGTAGGACTCCGTGGAGCCCAGCACAACACTGCATCAGCTCTGCAAGAGCAGGGACGCACAGGAGCCACGGAAGAACACTGGAAACTATATGAGGAACAATAAAAACAACAGTAACAGGGTTATTCACAGAGATCCAAACTTGCCACAAAAATGCACCGAACAGTGAATTTCCACGTATGGTGCCATTTCGGGGCCATTCGGCTATTCAGAGAGCAGGCAGTTTGCCAAATTTTGGCGAAATTGCGAGCAATTACGGTTCCTGTTCGACAGCAGTGAAATCCCCCATAGAGAAGTAATGGTTAATCTATTCAGAGACACCGAAC
Organism: Leptobrachium leishanense; assembly: GCA_009667805.1. Taxonomy (NCBI): domain Eukaryota; kingdom Metazoa; phylum Chordata; class Amphibia; order Anura; family Megophryidae; genus Leptobrachium; species Leptobrachium leishanense. The sequence continues at coordinate 376,642,983 of CM019066.1, forward strand.
AGCAGTGAAATGTTGCTGAAATGCCCTGCCATTCGGTTGCTTCATTCGACAGGTTTATTCAGGGGAATCCCATAGGTTTCAATGTTAAAAATATTGCCGTTTTAATACAATATCTAGTAATAAACAGTTTATTATTTTAATCTGCAGTAAAAAGTATGTATTTTTTAGGCATTTTTCGGAATTTTTTCGGCAAAATTTCATTGAATTTTTTTTCAAATAGCGCTTTTTCTATAACAGCCCTTTTATTATCATTCATTGGATTTTATATGTAAATTCCAGGCATTTTCGTTCCGTAGTTTTTTTGCAAACAGAGTTTCAATTTTGACACTTTCAAACATTTTTTATTTCTATTTTACTCCGTTCGTCGGCTTGTTGGTGCTTCCTGCTGCTTTCGGCGGATTGTTGGCTTTTTCTGGACATGTTCGGCATGTTTTTTCTGGCAGTTCCAAGTGATCCGATGCTTTGGATCGTAACGGCTGTGTTTTTTGGTGGATTTTCAGCTGTTTTGCGGTGGATTTTCGAGTCCCTTCCAGCACTCCAGGTACCATGCGGTGAATGCCGAATGCACCGCAGGGTTGGTAAATTTAATTGTCGCCAACATTTCGGCGCTCTGTGACTAACCCCTGTAGAGCAAAGTCGTCAGGTTTGGTACACTTAATACAGTATATCGATCACTGCTTGTAAAATGATCAGAGTGAAACGCATTTGAAAACTAATGAAGACAAATCATCAACAAAACGTGGCAGTGCAAATCCTATGCCGGATGCATGACCAGTGAACGTGGTGACCTTGGATGATATAACACTTGGCTTCTCTTTTCAAACAGGAAAATGTGCTGATCTGTGTCACTTCTACAAGAACTGGAAGAATGGTATGAACGAACCTGATCCGACGGGCCGGACGGTGACGCGTTTCTCAGAATCGGGGAGGTTAAAGAAGGAGAGATTGCATGAGAATAAATTTAACCAACAGTACGAACGCTAGCGATTTGTAACAGATTGAACACGGGACGTGTTGGGCCAATTGTTTTCCCATTTACTTGTCATTTATCTACAGAATTGTTTAGTTTTTGCATTTACATAAATTTGCATACTGCTTCCTGGCTGTACTGCTCTATTTCATATTAACCCCTTCACCGCATAGTGTTTTTTGTAAAACTACTGGTAGGAAGCAATGGTTTTATGGCAAAGCCCTTTACATTTTCTTCTTAACCCTATCACCACCGCACAGCTAAACAAACTACAAACACATATACACACACCGTCTAAATGCAGTGTAATATTATTACAGTATATTTGCAAACCGTATGCATTATTTGACTGACTCCCTCTGCTGGTCCATTGAGGTAATGCAGTTGGGGTGACCAAAAATCTCTGAAGGAGACTCTGACATCCCAGCACTTCAAAGAATTCCAGTACATCAGCTGTCCTATGCAATGTACTGGAACTTAAGGGACATATTCTGAAACCCATTTGCAAGTTTATTATTGTTTGCAATAAACGATCTTATGCATTCCATCAGAATACAAAAAGAACAAATTAACTTGTTTTCAGGAACCTTAAGGTGCTTTTGAAGATTAACGCCACTGTGATATTGAAGGGGTAACTTCAGGGGTCGAGTCAACCAGGAACACGTGGGAATGCAGTTCCCTCACTATTTTTGCAGAATGAACGGAGTTCCCTGTTTGGCCCACACTCTGAAACATTTGTATAGACGATAATTCATGTTTTCTTTACATATATTGTATTTATTCTGATTATTATAATGATTACCAAAACCCCGGCCCACTTGTATATATGTGTGTCTCGCCATGTGTATATATATATAATCAATTTGAGTGGGAAACTGTGGGTTATGTGCGAGACGGATAATTGTCCTACTGATACAGCACTTTAAACAAGTGCTCAGCTAGACATCCCGTGAGCTTACAATCTAAAGGACAAAGGTAAGTGAAAGAAAAGGGAGCAAGAGCAATGTGGAGATGGCGGCCAGAAAGAATACAGCAGGGATTGCAAGGGAATGACCAGAAGCCTGGACTTGAAAAGGGTAATTCGAAAACAAAGTGGCAGCAGCTGGAAGGGAAAGCAATGAGTTTGGTTCCAGGTCCGGGTGGGACTGCAGAGTGCAAATGCAGCTCCTGCAGAGGGCGATGGCTGTGGGTGGTGAGCTTGGATTGTTTCAGAGAGCAAATGCAGCTCCTGCAGAGGGCGATGGCTGTGGGTGGTGAGCTTGGATTGTTTCAGAGTGCAAATGCAGCTCCTGCAGAGGGCGATGGCTGTGGGTGGTGAGCTTGGATTGTTTCAGAGTGCAAATGCAGCTCCTGAATTGTGGCTTTATCTTATGGCACTGTCTTCCTGAAGTGAGAAATAATGGCAGAGCTGTACTAAAAAGACCCTATAGATCAGGGATCTCAAAGTCGAGGCCTGCAGATGTTTATTGTCTACAAACCCGGCCCACAATTCCTTCAAAGCAACAGGTAGCCATAGACTCATGGGATTTGTAGTTCGGAAAGATCAGGGAGGCTGGAGTTTGAGATCCCTGGTTATAGATGGTGTGACTTCCTATATCAAACAAAAAGAAACAACATGAATCTTTTACATCTAATCTTTCTGAGAGCAAAAAAAATACTAATGGACTAAAAGTAAAAAATATTTTGCCAAGATCACAGAAATAAGATGTGTTTAATGTATTATACCAGTAAGCAAAGAACGGAACGTGCAAAACATTATAAGGTCACAAGGAAAGAGTTTGGCCTCGGGAATAAGCAAGGTGACGGCTTTATTGGAAGCTTTGGATAGACATCGAGCATATTGATTGTAGGCACGATAGTAATTTAACCTATAAGTTAGATGTTTAGATCTGACAAAATGAGAAATATATATAATTTATGTTTGGAATTATGGAATTTAAAATTTAATTGGGGAACTTTTAAGGAAATAAAACTCCTAAGAGATGATCACAGTATTATCTGTTATCCTGCTATATCTCAAGGCTCAGTATCTGTGCAGAGGGACTATTACTGTCACATACTGTATGTGTACCAAAGACAGACACATAAAAAGAGGGTCAGATATTACCATGTGCTGTCAAAAATAAGGGGCGGGGGGTTTTCAGTGAAAGTATGCGCTCAGTAAAATCAGAGGGACCGGACTGGAAAAATGAAATTTCCGTAGAAACTGATTTTTTGCCTTTTTTTCTCCTGTAAATCATTGTTTAGTGATTACCTATATAACAGTAAGATGCCCCTAAGTGAAAGAGCGCTAAACCCCTGAAAAGTCACATACTCTCATTCCAGTTTGTAAATGTAAAGGTTATTAGCAAGGTAAAGGTAAACAATAAACCATATATCGTTGCTAGGGATGCACCAATACCGATACTAGTATCTGTGCTGATTCTGGGCATTTGTACTCAGACAAATGCATCTGATACTCTCTTACTGATACTGGAAGCCAGCACTGCGTTGGCTTGCCGGGTGGTATGTGAGGGCTGGGACCGGCATACAGAGCGCTCTAATAGCATTCTGCCAGGCTCCCTGGCAGGCCGCGTTCCAGCGAGCGGCCGACGATATGTGTAAGTTATGAAGCGGCTCTAGGATCTGTTGCCACGCTCATTCGAGATCTTACATGCAGCTTAAAATCTCATAAGAGCGCGGCTTCGCGTCCCGTAGTTGTAAATTGAACATACCAGAGGCTGCTCGCTGGAATGCGGCCAGCTGGGAAGCCTGGCAGAATGCTATTAGAGCACTCTGCCAGCAAGTCCCAGTGTGTGTGGAGGTCTGAGGTATGTGTGTGTCTGTATTTATGTATATCATGCTTGTAACACCAGTCCGTCGTTTTGCAGCTGTTCCTCTTTCCATGTTTTTGTTTTTGATCCCAAATGGGAAGTGCTTGGTGCGTGTATAAATAAAACCCACCATATCTTTGCCTCTCCTTGGCTGAAAAGCAGCTGGAGGGGCTTGGAGCTGCTCAGTAGAGCGGCCTTTTGGTTACAATTGTTAGGTACCCACTCTAAAGAGGTGCCTTGAAGTGGCGAGTGGGCTTACGTTGCAATGGCCATTGAAACAAACAAAACCTCATTTTTGTTGTACATGGAACACATAGGAATGAGCGCAGATGACACTCTCCTTCCTTGTTATGTTTTATACATTTACTGGGCTGTTACTCCTGGCAGTTGCCGCCGCTCCAAAAATAAGTGAGTATGGGCGCGACGCCATTTTTTCTGTATTTATGTATATCATGCTTGTAACACCAGTCCGTCGTTTTGCAGCTGTTCCTCTTTCCATGTTTTTGTTTTTGATCCCAAATGGAAGTGCTTGGTGCGTGTATAAATAAAACCCACCATCTTTGTCTCTCCTTGCTGAAAAGCAGCTGGAGGGGCTTGGAGCTGCTCAGTAGAGCGGCCTTTTGGTTACAATTGTTAGGTACCCACTCTAAAGAGGTGCCTTGAAGTGGCGAGTGGGCTTACGTTGCAATGGCCATTGAAACAAACAAAACCTCATTTTTGTTGTACATGGAACACATAGGAATGAGCGCAGATGACACTCTCCTTCCTTGTTATGTTTTATACATTTACTGGGCTGTTACTCCTGGCAGTTGCCGCCGCTCCAAAAATAAGTGAGTATGGGCGCGACGCCATTTTTTCTGTATTTATGTGTGTGTTGTCTGAAATCTGAGGTGTTTGTGTGTGTGAAGTCAGTGTGTTTGTGTCTGAGGTGCGTCACGCGTGTGTCTAAAGTCAGTGTGTTTGTGTCTGAGGTGCTTGTGTGTCTGAAGTCTGATGTGTGTATGTGTCTGAGGTGTGTATGTGTCTAAAGACAGTGTGTGTGTGTGGGTGTGTCTGAGGTACACTATATTGCCACAAGTATTCGCTCACTTGCCTTGACTCGCATATGGATGGGTGAGCAAATACTTTTGGCAATATAGTGTATGTGTGTGTCTGAGGTATGTGTGTGTCTGAGGTGTGTGTGTGTATTGGAGGCCTGTGCATGTGTGTGTGAGGTCTGAGTATGTGTCTGAGGTGTTTCTGTCTGAGGTATGTGTCTGTGTGAGGTCTGTGTATGTGTCTGAGGTGTTTCTGTCTGAGGTATGTGTGTATGTGTGAGGTCTGTGTATGTGTCTGAGGTGTTTCTGTCTGAGGTATGTGTGTGTGTGAGGTCTGTGTATGTGTCTGAGGTGTTTCTGTCTGAGGTATGTGTGTATGTGTGAGGTCTGTGTATGTGTCTGAGGTGTTTCTGTCTGAGGTATGTGTGTGTGTGAGGTCTGTGTATGTGTCTGAGGTGTTTCTGTCTGAGGTATGTGTGTATGTGTGAGGTCTGTGTATGTGTCTGAGGTGTTTCTGTCTGAGGTATGTGTGTGTGTGAGGTCTGTGTATGTGTCTGAGGTGTTTCTGTCTGAGGTATGTGTGTGTGTGTGAGGTCTGTGTATGTGTCTGAGGTGTTTCTGTCTGAGGTATGTGTGTGTGTGTGAAGTCTGTGTATGTGTCTGAGGTGTTTCTGTCTGAGGTATGTGTGTGTGTGTGAGGTCTGTGTATGTGTCTGAGGTGTTTCTGTCTGAGGTATGTGTGTGTGTGTGTGAGGTCTGTGTATGTGTCTGAGGTGTTTCTGTCTGAGGTATGTGTGTGTGTGAGGTCTGTGTATGTGTCTGAGGTGTTTCTGTCTGAGGTATGTGTGTGTGTGAGGTCTGTGTATGTGTCTGAGGTGTTTCTGTCTGAGGTATGTGTGTGTGTGTGAGGTCTGTGTATGTGTCTGAGTGTTTCTGTCTGAGGTATGTGTGTATGTGTGAGGTCTGTGTATGTGTCTGAGGTGTTTCTGTCTGAGGTATGTGTGTGTGTGAAGTCTGTGTATGTGTCTGAGGTGTTTCTGTCTGAGGTATGTGTGTGTGAGGTCTGTGTATGTGTCTGAGGTGTTTCTGTCTGAGGTATGTGTGTGTGTGAGGTCTGTGTATGTGTCTGAGGTGTTTCTGTCTGAGGTATGTGTGTGTGTGAGGTCTGTGTATGTGTCTGAGGTGTTTCTGTCTGAGGTATGTGTGTATGTGTGAGGTCTGGGTGTGTATCTGAGACGTGTGTGTGTGCATGAGGTGTATGTAGGCCTGTGCAGCAGATAAATGGCTTGTCGGGCCATACAGTTCAGTATTTCCATGAATTGGGCAGGCTTTCAGCAAAAGCTTACATTATTTATTGGCAAATGAGATTAAGTAAAGTATCGAGCCGGCGAGTACCTGAAAAAAGTATCGGTACCCACACTAGGGCTTAAAAAATGGTATCGGTGCATCCCTAATTGTTACCTAGCAAAAATCGGTAAATCACTACAGAAACCATCAAAATACAAATACACTGGCTTTCCCTTCCGTTAAAGAGCTGGTGTAACGGAACGGGGAACGGGAGGAGGAATAGAAGCAAGCGTTAGGAATCTCCAGTGAGGAGCTGGCCGTGTTACGCTTTAGAAAATATTTCATACAGTTTATCTAATAATTCACAAGTTAATGGCCCCGAACAATGTAACAAGTAGCAACAATTAACCTTGGCACTAACATGCCCGTTATGGCAAAGAAACCTGTGTAGAATGGGAGCCAGGTGGCTGTGTTCATATGTGACTCTTGCGTAATTGGTATCACACCCAACAGAAGCCAAACAAGAGAGTGGAAGAGAAGAAAAATCGTTACTAAGCGTTCCATCACAAACAAAATTAACCGCTTCACCTTGGGCTAATGTCAGACGAACGCAGTCTGAGCGCACTCCGCGGGCGAGCACAACGGACGGACGTACTGACGGAAGATACTGTAGACACCACACGATCCGTTTTTATTGACGGATGTAGAAAAAAAAGGGAACTATGGGAAATAAAATTAATATGAAAAATGCTAAAAATTGATACATGATATGAAAAGCCATTTTGTGCGTCAAGGTGCTGGATGTCGCAAATGCGCTCCGTCTGACTTCGTTCCATCACACACACACACACACAACGCTACGTGGACGTGGTGCACTTTGCACGTCCGTTCTAGCGGTTTTATGTTCTTGCCTAAATTGTGTCCGGTGCCACGTGCGTTGTGCGCGCGCAGTTCGGTGCGGACATACTTAGTGTGTGGGTCTCTTGATCATAATTCAATGCTACCACGGACGTTAAACTGTGCCGCGACACGGACGTGATCACTGCGTTCGTCTGACACGGGCCTTAGGCTGGCCGTCCACTGGAACCGTTTTCGTGTGATGGTGCGATCATCCGATATCGTCCGTCGGACCGTCGTCATACGTCCGATCCCGTAACATGAATGTGAATGGAACCATCGTCCATAGCGGCAGACGTCCGACGGCCGACTTCTGGAGACCACAGCAGATGGGCGATCTCACCTTGCAGCCTGGGAGTTCAGAACGATTAGGCAAGATGGACATTGATAAACATTTGTGGTCGCACGACAGATCGCACGCAGTGGACGACCCCTAGTCTGACCCGGTCGGACGACCGACGGTCTGACGAAGTTGTCGGTCGTTCGAAAACGGTTCCAGTGGACGGCCAGCCTTAATCGCAGAGTGGCAAGACTGCAGCATTGAAATACATAAAAATGTTGCTTAATTAAGAATTTTCCGTCTGATTTTTTTTCCCCTGTGGGTCCATCCGGTGGGTGGAAGTTACAAGGGCTGGAGGATCGAATCCTCCAGTGCTCACACTTCTTCTGAGGTGAAACCTGGGACCTGCTGTGCCCTACTCTCCCCTCTGTAAACTGTTCCCCTGGGGCACAGGAATGAACAAAGTGACAAGGACAAGTATTAATCCCTAAACCTGTGGTTCCCAACCCTGGACCTCAGGTCCCCCTAACAGGCCAGGTTTGCCAGATACCTGAAGCACAGCACAGGTGATATGATTTGCTGCTCAGTGATTGCAGGATTCAGATATATTATGGGCTCTATTAACTTCCTCGTGCAAAAGCGCAAGCGCAGCGCTATTTTTTTTGCGCGCAGCGTTAAACGTTAACGCTCGTAAATTAACGCTGCTATTACAATCCGAGCGGATTTTTTCATCTGTCCAAAAATATTGCGCATAAAAAAAGACGCGCAAAAACGCGCGCGCGCAGAAATCGGTGGGCGGGCTGTTTTTTCACACGTTTCAGCCAATCTGAATTAAGAACCACAATTGTCTCCCGTTAAGTTTTTGCGCCTGTCAAAATCAATCTGAATATATATGCTGCAGCAATAATAAAAACACGCACAACCTCTCCATTTTATTGTTTGGGTATGTGTAGAATGTGTTAGGCTAGGGTCAAACGAACGCTTTATTCGCAGCGTCCGTCAAAAAGTGCGTCTGAACGCATTGCCGTATTTTTTCACGGAATGCGCGAAAACGGTCATACGATGCGCATTTTCGTGCGTGATTTTTTACGGATCGTCAATAAAACACTTTTTGCGTCTGGACGTTATGTAGGCCGGACATGAGCAGCGTCTGACGTCTCCTAATCACGCACACTCGCCGCTATGCCGCCGCAGCACACTCTGTACGTCAGTACTAGCAGTTCTGCGTTCTCCTTATAATGCATTCGTTTTCCACTTGCGTTGCGCGGCCGGACTTTTGTGCGGCCGTACTTCGTATATTGGCCGTCATTTGCTGCTACTGCGGCCGTGATTAAGTGCGCCTAAACGCACGTTAAAAATGCGTTAGTCTGACCCCAGCCTAACTATCAGGGTTATTCAAAGAGATCCGTATGGCTGCCGAAAGGGAACCGAACGCTGAAAATCAGCGTTCGGTTACCTTTCTTGGCCATTCGGCTATCCAGAGAGCAGACAATTCGACAAATCCTGTCGAATTGCCTGAACATACGGTGCCTGTTCGAGGGCAGTGAAATCCCCATGAAAAAGCACTGCTTTGGCTATTCAGAGAACACAAACCAGCAGTGAAAGGTTCCCGAAATGCCCTGCCATTCGGTGGTTTCATTCGACAGGTTTATTCAGGCCAATCCCATAGGCTTCAATGTTAAAAATATTCCCGTTTTAATTCAATGTCTAATAAACCGTTGATTATAAAATTCTGCAGGAAAGAGTCTCTTTATTTATCGATTTTTTTAGGATATTTTAAGCATTTTTCAGGGGGGTTTTAAAAAAGAATTTCCGATTGTTTTTTCTTTTTTTAATTTTTTTTTAACTTTACTACGTTTTCGGCGGGTTAATCCAGATGTTTTTGCGGGTTTCGGTGTGCGTTCATCCTCGTTTTGCGGTGAATTTTCCCCGGGTTTTGCAGTTAGTTTTCGTCAGGTTTGCGGCAGCTTTTCCCTGCAATTCGGGGACCCTGTGGTGCTTGCTAAATACACCGCAGGGTCGCCGAAATGGGATCGGCAAAACAAACCGAATTGAAGAGCACGAAAAGTCACCGAACGTGCAGTGACTTTTCGATTCTCTTTGAATAACCCTGTATACGTTGCTATATTTTTTTTTTCGTGCTGGTGTATTTGGTTTCGGCCAGGACGTTCAGATTTTCCATTACCACCAGCTTTTAAAAGACGTTAAAATTATGTGCGCAAACGCTGTCCATTAAAATTTGCGCATAGATTGTAATACCATCCGCGTACCAGCGCACAAATGCATCTGCGCTCACAATGTTAAGTATAGGACGCGCAATGTACATTACGCTGGCAAAGGGTTCGCGCAGGATCACCCGCAGTAGACGTTAACGCGCATTTTTTGCGCGGACATTGTAGTACGACATTCTGCGCAAAGGGTTTTACTCCTTGCGTTAATGCGTTTTTGCGCACGTGTTAGCGTTTGCGCGAAGAAGTTAATAGAGCCCTATATGTCTCCAGGAAAACATGAGCGATCTGGCACATCCTACCTCATGTGATCAAAAATTTCGTTTAAAAAAATATATAAAAAATAAATAAAGGTGTTCAAAAAAAGAAGTAAATAAAAAGGTTTGCTGAAAATGAAAAGAATGAACGGTGGAATAAAAATAGAGTAAAAATGGTAATATATTTTTTACATTGAATCCTATGTGATTCGCCTGTTTAAACCTTGCGAACTGAACCACTGAAAATCAGGGCATTTCACTGACATTTCGGTGCAGTTCGGCGTTCTCTGAATAGATTAACCATTCTATATGGGACAATTTCGCTGCTGCCGAAGATTTTCAGATTGCAGGGATCTGCGGCAAACTGCACCGTATTTCGATGGCAATTCACTAGTATTTGGCAAATTGCCAGCTTTCTGAATGGACAAATTGCCAGGAAATTGCACCGTACCTTGAAATTCAACGTTTGGTGCAATTCGGTGGCAAGTTTCTGGCTTTGTGGAATATTAACAAACTTTATCGAATTCGGCATTACTCCACAAACAAACAGTGTTGTGCTCGGAGTGGTGTTACCGTGGAAGCCATTGCGGAGGTTTTTTGTGTAGAGAGTATCGAGGCATTGCTGGTGGTCACTCGTTGGCAGAGGTAGCCACAATAACAGAAAACAAGGCTTGTGTTTTCGTCAACAACAGTTGAAAAACAAACAGAGTTGGATCGGCAAAACCGAGAGACTGTCCTTACAGGAGGTCATTTAAATAAACAGTCTCTGTGAGCCTCGCAACCCAACACAATGGGAACAATTCATGCTTGTGCAAAGGATCACTGGGCAGCCTTCACGCTTTGGTTCAAGCGCAAAAGAAAAATTACACTGACTTCCTCCAGACAGAGCAACAGTTACTCCTTCTGCAACGTTCCGTCTCCAACCCAAACACTACACAACCTTATCAGTTAACAGGCCAAAACAGGGCTGCTGGGAGGCACAAGTCTCTAAAGAAAAGTGGATACACCACCTTTTGTGATTCTCAACACGTTCCACAAAACAAAAATTGTATTAACTTGTCACTCATTATATATATATATATATATATATATTTATATATAGTGTGTTTATTATTGCTGTCAGCAGCATTGGTCAAATTATTTATGGGCAAAAAACTAAAAAACACAAAACAAACTATATTTTGCAATAGATTCCCTTTCTGATTACATGTATCACACAGCTTGATACATGTGTTTATTATTGCAGAAGCCACCTGCAAATCACAGCAATTCAATGAATTGCATCTCAGAGCTCCTGTGCCACATTCCCCATATGCAGCAAGGAATTCTGGGTAGGATATGCAAATGACCCCTGTCTCGCTTTTATGCATCCTGGATCTGTTATTACACAGAACCCTAAAATCAATGCTATACCACACCGTGGCTTTGTAGCAGGGATAAGGTTATGCAACTGGTCAAAGCCACTCCTAGGACAGCGCTGTTTCGGGTTTGATGAACCCTCGTCACATACAGGGCTGGCAGCATGAAAATCCATGATATGCTCAGGGGCTCAGTGGCTCCAGGGGCCCCCGTCCTTGCCAAACCCCATGTAGCTTGTCTACTATGTGACACAGAATAAGGGCCTATCCATGCCACCCAGAACTTTGCCTACCGAGATACCGGGAAACTTCCCAGTGGGCTGTGGTATCTGAGGTTGGTCAGAACACTCTGACTCAGTACTGAGGCAGCAATCGCTATGGATTGCACCGAGTAGGGGGAGCAGATCCAATGCTATACCCCCATACCACCTCGGAATCCCATTTACCCCCTTTGCGGAGCACCAGGTATATGGCCCACTCATTGTAAAATAAGGTAAGCCCCAATGAGTACTACTGGAAGGCTGTTCCATGTATCCACCACCCTCTCAGTAAAATAATGCTTCCTGATGTTACTTTTAAACCTTTGCCCCTCTAATCTAAGACTATGTCCTCTTGTTTTGCTACTTTGTTTCCTTTTAAATATACTCCCTTCCTCTACCTTGTGGATTCCCTTTACGTATTTAAATGTTTCTATCACATCTCCTCTGTCTCGTCTTTTTTCCAAGCTGTACATGTTAAGATCATTAAGCCTTTCCTGGTAACTTTTCTCCTTCAAGCCGTACACCATTTTAGTAGCCCTTCTCTGAACTCTCTGTAAGGTGGCTATATCCTTCTGGAGATACAGTCTCCAGTACTGCACACAGTACTCCAAGTGAGGTCTCACCAGTGCTCTGTACAGTGGCATGAGCACTTCCCTTTTCCTACTGCTAATACCTCTCCCTACACAACCAAGCATTCTGCCAGCATTTCCTGCTGCTCTATTACATTGACTACTTACCCTTAGATCCTCTGCAATAATAACCCCTAAATCCCTTTCCTCAGATGTTGAGGTTAGGACTGTATCAAATATTCTATATTCAGCCCTTGGGTTTTTACGTCTCAGGTGCATTATCTTGCACTTATCCACGTTAAAACTCAATTGCCACAGCTCTGACCATTTTTTTAGTTTACCTAAATCATTTGTCATTTGGCTGATCCCTCCAGGAACGTCAACCCTGTTGCAAATCTTTGTGTCATCAGCAAAAAGACATACTTTACCATTAATACCTTCTGCAATATCACTAATAAAAATATTAAATAGAATGGGTCCAAGTACTGACCCCTGAGGTACCCCACTGGTAACAAGACCTTGCGCCGAATAAACTCCATTTACCACAACCCTCTGTTGCCTGTCACTCAGCCACTGCCTAATCCATTCAACAATATTGGAATCCAAGCTCAAAGATTGCAATTTATTGATAAGCCTTCTATGCGGAACAGTATCAAAAGCCTTACTGAAATCTAAATAAGCAATGTCTACTGCACCACCTGTGTCTATTATTTTTGTTACCCAATCAAAAAAATCAATAAGATTAGTTTGGCATGATCTCCCTGAGGTAAACCCATGTTGTTTCTGATCCTGTAATCTATGTGTTTTTAGATGTTCAACAATCCTTACATACAGGTCTATTCAAAGAAAGGTGAAAATCTGGAGAATTGGCAGGAGAAGAGTCCTGTGATACGTATAAACGGTAGCAGTCTCTGTATCGTATAAGCGATAACAGTCTCTGTGTGATATTAGTCTGTGGCCCCTATTACATTCTTTGCGCAATTCCATTCGCGCAGCGCAAATTTTTTTGCGCGCATCGTCAAACGTTATCGCGTGAAAATTAACGGTGGTATTATGATCTGAACGCATTTTATCAACCGTCCGAAAATAACGTTCGTAAAAACGACGCGCAAAACGAAGAGTAAGGCTAGGGTCAGACGAGCGTGATTTCTACGGACTGTACGTCCGTGCAGTACGGACATCGTCAGTACGGATGACGCAGTAGTGGTCACACAGTCCGTTTTTTCACTGAAGTTATTTTATGACTGATGTAGGAGGGAAAAATAAATTACAATGAAAAAACATTCTGTCCGTCAAAAATGCTGGACGTATAAATGCAGTCCATCTGACCATGCTCCATCACTCACACACAAAGCTATGCGGACGTTGTGGACGTGGCGCACTCCGCACGTCCGTTCTAGCAGTATTACGTTCTTGCTAACCTGCGTCCGTTTGCAGTGTCCGTCATGCGTCCGCAGTTCAGTGCGGACGTACTTCATGTATCGGGCTCCAATGGACTTTCTTTCATGCTATCACGGACGTACTTTTAGGCGCAATCACGGACGTGAACACTACGCTCGTCTGACAGCAGCCTAATACGTGCGCAGTAATGTAGCGCATGTAAATCAGTGTGCGGACTGTTTTTTTTTGCCGGATTCAGCCAATCAGAATTAAGAACCTTAATTGACATCAATTTACCTTAATTGACATCAATTTACCTTAATTGACTGACTTAAGTTTTTCCGTCTGTCAAAGTAAATCGGAGTATATATGCTGCAGCAATAAAAAAAAACACGCACAAATTCACAATTTTATTGTTTGGGTATGTGTAGAATGTGTAACTATACTGTGCTGTATTTTTTTTTCGTGCTGGTGTTTTTTCGTTTCGGCCAGAACATTCCGATTTGCAGTTACCACCAGCTTTTCAAAGACGTTAAAATTATGCGCAAAAGATGCGCATCGCTTGTAATACCATCCGCGTACCAGTGCACAAACGCATTTGTGCTCACAATGTTAAGTATAGGATGCGCACAGTTCATCACGCTCGCGCAGGTCCATCCTCATTAAACGGTAACGCGCATCGTTTGCGCGAACGTTGTAATACGATGTTCAGCGCAAAGGGTTTTGCCCCTCGCGCAAATGCGCATTTGCGCACGCAAAACCAAATGCGCGAAGAATGTAATAGGGGCCTAAATGTCCACAAAAATGGGTACAGATCTTACAGATCTCTGTACAGAGTGCATATATAAGCAACAATTGGCGTCAAGTATTTAGTGGATCGCGATTTTATTACAAAGTGACAGTTCAAGACAGGTTTTCATTAATCACAATGGACAAGTGCATACATCTAATCCCATAGGGAAAAGAAGGTTATATGTGATCATACGTATAAAGTGCAAGTGCTAATATGTTATAGCTTTAAGCGATAAGAGGCTGTCAAAACAAGGGACGTGGATAAATGTTCTTTATACTCAAAAGTCTGTATTGTCCTTTGTTCTCTGTTGTATTTATTATATTGTATGTGTCCCGGCTCCTGGCGGTAGGGCCACTGGATAAACAGAAATAGGCACGTCCTATCTTGTCACAGCTCCGTGGATCTTAACCTCCCTGGCGGTCAAATTTTTTCAAAATTTTGTGTCTAAAAGCATCTCAATTTTTTTTTAAAGGAAACGTGTTTTTGTACATAGTTAGCCTGTAATAATTAGGAATCACGCACTGAAATCCGTGCAATCAAGAGTCCTTACTGGTTAAAATCCTTTATAAATAAATAAATCAATAGTAAATACACTGAGTCTGATAAAGATTGAAACACGACATAATAATTTATTATCCCAAAAATAATTATCCAAATTAATACAAATAAATCATATTCAATAAAATACAACAAAAAACACTGAAATCTGTCTGAAAAGAAGGATTAGACTATGTATGGTCTGTTTCTTATCCTGTAGTGCCACCTAGTGGCTGTTCATAAACATTGTACATTGGAAAACAGTGTATTATAAAAAACAAATTAAGTTTGCTGCCTGGTCCCGCCCCCCTGCATCTTGTAACTCGCAGGGAGCCTTACCAGGAAGCAACTCGCCGCGATCACACTGCGGGGGACAGCCAGGGAGTGTAGGAGGAGGTGAGTATGCATCCAGCCCGAGTGTAGCTCGGGGTTACCATTCGCGGTAGTGAAATTTAACCCCGAGTCACACTCGGGAATACCACCAGGGAGGTTAATGTAGTAACTCAGTGAGAAGAGAAAACAAAAAAGCGAGAGAGAGGCGGCGCTGCCATGGCGTAATATAGTAACATGTATAGGGAATATAAATGGTTTCAAGGTTCCACTCACCGATGTGGGACCCTTCTTCTGCCAGGCTCAACCACAGTGCCTATGACACTCTATAAGGGTTAGTGTCTGCCCCCTTTGTCCTCAGATGTTCTCAGACTTCAACTAGATCTGAGTAGTTGGACACCCGGGGGTCTGGAGGGGGGGTCAGGGCGGAAAAATAGGGTCTAAAACTTTATAGGTATAAAACATATAAAGTTATCGGTAATAACAATATAATAAATGGGTAAAAACAAGAAAATGTTTGCTGAGACGCGTTTCGCCAATAAAGTTCTCGGCTTCTTCAGTCCGTCAGAACAGTGAGTGACCTTGGTTTGTTGCAAATTGAAACTATATATATATATATATATATACAGTGGCAAGAAAAAGTATGTGAACCCTTTGGGATTACGTGGAGTTTTGCATGAATTGGTCATAAAATGTGCTCTGATCTTCATCTAAGTCACAACAATTTGAAAAACACAGTCTGCTTAAAATAATACAACACAAACATTAGATGTTTTCATGTTTTTATTGAACAGAACATGCAAACATTTACAGTGCAGGGTGGAAAAAGTATGTGAACCTTTCGACTTAATAACTGGTTGACCCTCCTTTGGCAGCAATAACCTCAACCAAACGTTTCCTGTAGTTGCAGATCAGACCTGCACAACGATCTGGAATAATTTTGGACCACTCCTCTTCACAAAACTGTTTCAGTGTAGCAATATTCTTGGGATGTCTGGTGTGAATCGCTCTCTTAAGGTCATGCCACAGCATTTCAATCGGGTTGAGGTCAGGACTCTGACTGGGCCACTCCAGAAGGCGTATTTTGTTTTGTTGAAGCCATTCTTTTGTTGAATTACTTGTATGCTTTGGGTCATTGTCCTGTTGCATCACCCATCCTCTGCGGAGCTTCAGTTGGCAGACAGATGGTCTTACGTTTTCCTGCAAAATGTCTTGATAAACTCTGGAATTCATTTTTTCATCAATGACAACAATCCGTCCAGGCCCTGAGGCAGCAATGCAGCCCCAAACCATGATGCTCCCTCCGCCCTGTTTTACAGTGGGGATGAGGTTTTGATGTTGGTGTGCTGTGCCTTTTTTTCTCCACACTAACAGGGTTATCCAAAGAGATCCGAATTGCTTGAGAAAGGTAACCGAACGCTGAAAATCAGTGTTCGGTTACCTTTCCTGGCCATTCGTCTATCCAGAGAGCAGGCAATTCGCCAAATCCTGGCGAATTGCCTGAACATACGGTGCCTGTTCGGTGCCTGTTCGAGGGCAGTGAAATCCCCATGAAAAAGCACTGCTTCGGCTATTCAGAGAACACAAACCAGCAGTGAAAGGTTCCCCTAATGCCCTGACATTCGGTGGTTTCATGCGGCAAATTTATTCAGGAGAATCCCATAGGCTTCAATGTTAAAAATATTCCCGTTTTAATTCAATATCTAATAAACCATTCATTATAAAATTCTGCAGCAAAAAGTTTCTTTATTTATAGATTTTTTAGGATACTTTAAGCATTTTTCTTATTTTTTTTATTTTTTTTTAAAAGTCCGATTTTTTTAAAAAAAAAATTCAGTTTACTTATTTTTTTTGTAACAGCCCTCTTTATTATCATTCCCTGGACCTCCTGTGAAAATTTCAGACATTTTCGCTCAGTAGTTTCTTTGCAAACAGCGTTTCTTTTTCCCAGATTCATACAAATGGTTTTTCTAATTTATTCACTGCCTCCTCTACGTCACAGCTACTTCGGCTCTGTGTGATTCGGCTCATGTTCGGCTCCTGTTCGTCTTTTTCAAAGGTTAATCCAGATGTTTTTGCTTGTTTTCAGCATGCATTCGGTTAGTTTTCGTCAGGTTTGCGGCAGCTTTTCCCTGCAATTCGGGGACCTTGTGGTGCTTGCTGAATACACCGCAGGGTCACCGAAATGCAATCGGCAAAAGGAACCGAATTGAAGAGAACGAAAAGTCACCGAACGTGCGGTGACTTTTCGAATCTCTTTGGATAACCCTGATAGTGTTGTGTGTTTTTTCCAAACAACTCAATTTTGGTTTCATCTGTCCACAGAATATTTTGCCAGTAGTGCTGTGGAACATCCAGGTGCTCTTTTGCAAACTTCAAACGTGCTGCAATATTCTTTTTGGACAGCAATGGCTTCCTCTGTGGTGTCCTCTCATGTACTCCATTCTTGTTTAATGTTTTCCTTATTGTAGATGTGTCAACAAAAATGTTAGCATGTGCCAGAGATTTCTGTAAGTCTTTAGCTGACACTCTAGGATTCTTCTTTACCTCATTAAGCATTCTGCGCTGTGCTCTTGCAGTCATCTTTACAGGACGACCACGCCTAGGGAGAGTAGCAACAGTGCTGAACTTTCTCCATTTGTAGACAATCTGTCTTACCGTGGACACATGAACATCAAGGCTTTTGGAGATACTTTTGTTAATTATGAAAACATAATTTTGCCACTGTATAAATCAATGGTCAGGCCGCACCTTGAATATGCCGTGCAATTTTGGGCACCTGTCTTAAAAAAAGATATTATAGCGCTAGAAAAAGTGCAGAGACGGGCAACTAAATTAATAAGGGGAATGGAAGGGTTAAGTTACGAGGAAAGACCAACAAGCTTAAACCTGTTTAGTTTAGAGAAACGGCGCCTTAGAGGGGATCTGATAACCTTATATAAATATATACGGGGCCATTATCAACCATTGTCTGATAACCTATTCATTAACAGGACTATACACAGGACAAGGGGTCATCCATTTAGACTGGAAGAAAGAAAATTTAGCTTAAAGCATAGGAAGGGTTATTTTACGGTGAGAACAATAAAGCTGTGGAATTCTCTGCCTGTTGAGGTGGTTGGGTCAGAGTCTGTACAGACTTTTAAAAAACGATTGGATGACTCCCTGCAGACACAGAATATTAAGGGTTATAATATTTAATATGTGGGTAAAAGCTTCTTGATCCAAGGAAAAATCTGACTGCCATTCTGGGGTCAAGAAGGAATTTTTTCCCAGTAT
Organism: Leptobrachium leishanense; assembly: GCA_009667805.1. Lineage (NCBI taxonomy): Eukaryota > Metazoa > Chordata > Amphibia > Anura > Megophryidae > Leptobrachium > Leptobrachium leishanense. The sequence continues at coordinate 376,661,258 of CM019066.1, forward strand.
GTTGCATATTTCAGACTGGGTTTTTTGCCTTCTTTTGGATCAACAGTAGTAGGTTATGTGGGAGAGGCTGAACCCGATGGACGCATGTCTTTTTTCAGCCTATATAACTATGTAACTATGTAACTATGTAACCCTTTCCAGCTTCATGCAAGTCAACAATTCTTGATCGTAGGTCTTCTACAAGCTCTTTTCTGCGAGGCATGGTTCACATCAGGCAGTGCTTCTTGAAACCAATAAATCCAAAACTGGTGTGTGTTTTTAAAGGGCAGGACAGCTTTCAGCAACACATCCAATAATATCACACTGATTGGACTCAAGGTTGGCTCACTCCTGGCTCCAATTAGCTCTTGGAGAAGTCATTAGGCTAGGGGTTCACATACTTTTTCCACCCTGCACTGTGAATGTTTACATGTTATGTTCAATAAACACATGAAAACATATAATGTTTGTGTTGTATTATTTTAAGCAGACTGTGTTCTTCAAATTGTTGTGACTTAGATGAAGATCAGAGCACATTTTATGACCATTTCATGCAAAACTCCACGTAATCCCAAAGGGTTCACATACTTTTTCTTGCCACTGTATACATATCCAGAGATAAACTCTTCCTCAATAAAAATAAATACATCATATATATATATATATATTTTAATTTAGTTAATAGAAGAAGAATATATATATACTTTATTATAGTTTAATTTAATAGTATTGATGTGGATTCACCCAAGGGCTAAAAGAGGAACTGCTGTTAAAAAGTAGTGTATTTTCATATCTCTTTATATTTTGGATCTTCAGCATTGTTTTTCATCTTGATAAAAGCTCAGCATGGAGGTTTTTATTGATATACTCGAGTGCGTCTTTATTCTCACATTTATATATTTTTATGCCTGCTATCGGTACCTTATAAGTAGCTGAGCGCTAATGCTAGCGTTTGGGCCCACTATTTACAACACAAAAGATCACACAATGGATGCGCCCAGTGACACATAAAGAGTAAACTATTTTCTTAGCTAAACATACAAGAGAAAAACAAAACACATGTAAGAGATCAGCAACATCAACACAATAGGGACATTTCTTTTTTTGGTGGTATTGACCCTTAAAGGTGGTGTAACCTATGTCATGAAGTGTCTGTCCCTAGTGATCCCACTGGATAGAACCTCTGTTGGCCATTCCATGGTGATAGAAAATGACGATTGTTGTGGGAGGATCAAAATGGGGTGTATACCGGATGACATATAGTAGACATCATCCACTTACAACGAAAACACCTGACAACTCCCACATGTCACCTTTACAGAAGGGATTAACTCCATGTTTCATTATGTACGCAGGTTCCGTAACGCCTGTGCAGAGCGATGGATATCAGTGACGTGCGGTGAGGTCAGTGCTTGGTGAGGCACTGGCTAGTATCAGAGCCAGATATACACAGGTTACGTAGGTTCAGGTTCAGTGCTCCCCAGGATCTGGCTGCTGTCGGTGCTCCCCAGGATCTCTGTCAACCTCAGGCAGCCTAGTGTGACACTGAGGCCACACCTGAAGCACAGCCCTGTACCCACTGATTGTGTGAGACAGGACACCTGACTGTCCTGTGCCAATCAATGTATGGGAGGCCTGCCTCCCATGCAGGAGTTTTTTGAATGACTTGGGCCAATAGCGCTTTCCTATTGGTCCAAGCTATTTCATTGCTCTCCCAGGGCCTCTGAGGTACTGGGAGAGCAATGTTCAGGAAGTGGGCAGTGCTCGAATGTCTGTTCATTGAACAGACGTGCCACACTGCACTGTTCTTGGCAGCATACTTGATTTGCGTAGGCTCAGTCTGTTGAAGGGGGAAAAAAAGAATGTGTGGCGCACACAGAGGATGGATGGAGCTGACGGCAGGGGAACGAGGAGCAGGTGAGTTTGACTGCAGCTGCCCTTAATGGCAGGTCCTCAGGCTCTGCCTCACCTGCCGCCCCTTACCGCACGTCCCTGATGGATATGAGCTGCGAGCGCATGCACGGATGCGATCCATCAGCTGCCTCTCATAGTCAGCTCGCTAACGTAGCTGGTCTCAGAGAAGGTTACGTCAGCATGTTCTCAGCGTGCTGACAAAACTGGTGACCGTCGGCCGGGAAATTCAAAATCCCAGCTGCTGGTGACTTTGGGTGGGGTGGAGGAAATTCTTCCACTTCCCCCAGCGTTTTCTCAAGATGGGGCGAACTCGGAGGGGAGCTTCCGATCCTGAGGCCTTTAAATAAATAAAGTGGTCAGGACTCAGAGTAAAGTGTCCCTTTAATACTCGTGTTTTAAATGATAACATAGATCCTTTAACTGCTGGTGTGCATTGACAGTTTTTTCCTCCTTATTAGCGTGATGCGAGATGAAAAGGTTGAAAATCACTGATATATATATATATACTCATGTTATCTGAACACTGGACGTTTCTACAGTGAGGGACTTTCTGCGCCTCCCGCTCCGTCAGTATCCTCAATTCTTGGCCAAATGACAAGTTGGTAGAAAGGGAATGTCTCGTTTGCAATTCTAGCCTCCAAGAGGATTTAACAGGATCTCTAAGCAAAAATAATGGCACGAGGTGACATCAGCGGCACTCAAGCTCTTCATTCACACCTGTGAAAGCAATTTGCCAGTGGTTAATCAAGCCGCTAAAATAAAATCTCCCAAAAACACGTTACACTCAAGGGAATACAGCTTTTATTGAGAGCCTGGCCTGGCACCCAGCAAAGGAATCACACGTAACATATAAAACAATACACAATAAAGGTGCCTCACCACACAATGACTAAAAAGCAATTAATATATGATAGCTATTTTTCTAATTCGCATTACATGCATGTGATGTGACCTCTACAGCAATTACTAACAACACCCAGTGCCATCTTAATTCATGGGCAGTGGCCAGGGGCCCATGATTCTAGGGGCCCCCTCCGACTAGCAGGCGGATGCCTTAAGACAGCCCTGCAGAGGACGAGACAGGAGCAGGGCCTGTTCTCCCTTACATGCACCAAGAGGCCTTAGCGGGCTACGAGATTCTTGGCCATGCGTCATGTTGCACATATGCTGAAGGTATGGTCAATAATTCCAATGTGCGAAGGGAGCAGACTGGGTGAAACCAGAAGTGTTTTTATTTAAATGTTTTCTGCAATGACATAGAGCATGGCTTTCAGTTCTGGTAGGTTTGTAACTGATATTTGTTCCTACTACACTAATACACATTTAGATATATACAGTAACATTCACCTATGCAGGACTAACGTTCCTATAGAAAATAATAAACAATTAAACATGTACAGATATATGATTACTCAATCTACATTATAGTAGGCTAATGGTGCAATACAATATAATCTAATCACATGAGATCCTATAGTTATCACATTCCCTGTATGCTGGTGAGCTATGACACATCAGCAGTGCACAACCCACTGATATCTGTATACGGTTTTATCTAATTCCCAGCAGCCTTTTCTAATTACAGGGATGTGAATTAAATCACTTTTGCCCTGTTTATAACCCTGGTTATGCTCCCTCTTACCTGCAATGACATAAAGCATGGCTTTCAGTTCTGGTAGGTTTGCAACTGACATTTGTTCTTACCAGGAATGAAAACTCTGCTCTTTGGTTCCTCCCTGCTCAGGAAGCATCTTAGATAAACCCATGCTCATCACTCTGCTGCGGTTTAATAGAAATGCCATTAGTTTACTTTATCAGAGCTTTAACTCTTTGATTGCTGAAACTGGAAATGTAATATTTATTTGTGTATGTTTATGGGGTACCTGGTTTATTTTAATGGGGTACCTGATTTTGACATACCTTACAGTCGCACCCGCAAGATTTCATACGCATGATGTAGATCACGTCGCAAAAATAAAATCACTTCAGGGTTTCTGAGCTTTTATTCTTTTTTAAAATTTTAACACAACATTCATTACACACAATTTACATTTAAATACGTAAACATTACTTCTATTCAAGTTCTCTTTACACTCAAATAAATAAAATAAAGCAGAGAAGTGTAATTATTTATAAAGTATTTTACCAGGAAGGATACATTTTATCAAAACGCTATGCATACCTCAAAAACTAAAAAGAAAGAATATTTTATTTATTATTAATTTGTTTTTGACTATTGGCTCAAGACGAAAATAACAAGCAACTTTGGAATCGCTCGTTATTCTTCGACTGCTGACAAATTAACACTTCCTACACAAAGTATAGGAAACAATAGATTACAGTAGGGAGCCGGGGAAAAGTTTGTGGCTCCATGGAAATAGTCACTCAGATGCCGTTATGTATTAACGAGTGTGGTGTGGTCATACATAACTGCTCACTTATTAAAGGAACACCCTACACATCCTGACCACTTTATGTTTTTAAAATGGCCAGGATGTGAGGACTGCCACCCCTTCATTCCCCTCCCATCTCCCCTATTTGCTAAAAAGCTGGGTGAAGCGGAGGAGTTAGCGATCGGTTGCAGAGAGGCCGCGATGGATCGGAGATGCGCATTCGTGCAACTCCGATCCATCGTTCTGCGCAGGCGCTACAGGACTTAAGTACGTAAAGTTGGTAAGCCCCGATGCGGTGTGCAATTTGCATTTCCTATACTACGCAAGTAGCGCAAATTGTGCAGAAAAGCCCCAGGGACTTCTGGGTTCTGGAGTCCCTGAGCCGAAGAGGAGGAGCTTAGCACCGCGAGAGAGAAAAGGTGAGGAAAATAGGACAAAATAAAAAATAAATAAATAGTTGGGCAATCTCTACCCCCCCCCCCCTTTCCGCCCTCTAGAGACGCCTATGGACTCAAGGGGAAAGAAAAAATTCTAGTTTTGTTTTGATTTCTAAAACCAAATTATGAGACTTGTATCACACATGTGGCATGACGTATCTCAAGATCACTCGACAATAAGCAGGACAGGAAATATAATTATCATGTTTTAATTCACCCAACCAGGGGGGCAGCACTCAATACCTTCACTAAGCATGATGGACGGGGTGCTCGTCAAGACAAGCAGACACAAGAAACCAAGGGGAGAGCACTCCATTACACAAGCTCATATGGCGATTTTAAAGGTTTTTATTTTTTTTAAAGATTTAAAAAAAAAAATCTGATTTTTCACAATCTAACTCAGATAATAAATGATAGGAATTTAATTCTTAAAATATGGCCGCATATTGTGGAAACTGTTGGCGCTATATAAATGAGGATAACAATAATTGCTTAAGCCTGTCACAACATCAGTGTATGCCATCAATGACAGATCTGACTCTAAGCACCCAATGACTGTCAGGGTTATCCAAAGAGAATCGAAAAGCCACCGCACGTTCGGTGACATTTCATTCTCTTCAATTCGGTTCGATTTGGCAATCCGATTTCGTCCACCCTGCGGTGTATTCAGCAAGGACCACAGGGCCGCCGAAATGTAGGGAAAAGTCGCCGCAAACCCGCCGAAAACTCACTGCAAAACGAGGGCGAACGCACAACCCGCAAAAAAAATCTGGATTAACACTGCCGAAAACGCCAGGAAAACCCAAGCAGGAGCCGATCACACGCAGCGCAGTCGACGGAAAAACCCGACACTGGAGACGAATGGAGTGAATAAATTAGAAAAACAGTTCGCTTGAATGTTTGAAAAGTGAAACGCTGTTTGCAAAGAAACTACTGAGCGAAAATGTCTGAAATTCACATATGAGGTCCAAGGAATGATAATAAAAAGGGCTGTTACAGAAAAAATAAGTTAAAAAAATCCTGAAAAATGCTTAAGGCTAGGGTCAGACGAAATCATTTTTCCCCGCGAACGTGAAAAAGTGCGTCCGAACGCATTGACGTATTTTTTCACGGAATGCGCAAAAACGGTCAGACGACGCGCATTTTCGGGCGTGATTTTGTACAGATCGTCAATAAAACACTTTTTGCGTCTGGACGTTATGTAGGCTGGACATAAGCAGCGTCTGACATCTCCTAATCTCGCACACACGCCGCTATGCCGCAGCTGCGCACTCAGTACGTCAGTACTAGCGGTTCAGCGTTCTCAGAAAAATGCGTTCAAATTCCACTTGCGTTGCACGGACAGACGTTTGTGCGGCCGTACATCGTATATTGGCCGTCATTGCCCGTCATCTGCTGCTAGTGCGGCTGTAATTATGTGCGCCAGAACGCACGTTAAAAGTGCGCTGGTCTGACCCCAGCCTAAAATATCCTAAAACAAATCTATAAATAAAGAGCCTCTTTACTGCAGAATATTATAATCAACGGTTTATTAGATATTGAATTAAAATGGGAATATTTTTAACATTGAAGCCTATGGGATTCGCCTGAATAAATCTGCCGGTTTAAAACACCGAATGGCAGGGCAATTCGGCAACTTTTCACTGCTGGTTTTGTGTTCTCTGAATAGGCAAAGTATTTCTTCTCTATGGGGATTTCACTGCCCTCGAACAGGCACCGTGTGTGCAGGCAATTCGCCAGGATTTGGCGAATTGGCTGCTCTCTGAATAGCCAAATGGCCAAGAAAAGTAAAGTAACCGAACGCTGATTTTCAGCGTTCGGTTCCCTTTCGGCAGCCATTCGGATCTCTTTGAATAACCCTGTATATTGACTCATAATTTAACTCAGTGTATATTACCCATACATGGAACATGGAATGGCTTTTATTGGAAGCGTATTGTCATGCTGAAGAAAGAAAACAGTAAAGTGCAATGGGAGGGGATGGTGTTTTAAAATATGCAAATAGGGTGGACAGGCTCAGGGACCTCCCATGGTGAGAGGTAATAAAGTGATTCTCCTCTTCATTTTCTAAGCAGTTGAAGAATGCATTTGTTTTTACGAACTCCTAAACATACCTCCAATTACAAGACCAGTAATTATCTGCCTTGACCCTCAGGCTGACACCGCGGGGGATCTTTATTATGCGTGTTAAATAACCAGCAATTTAGTGACATGCTAAAAAGCAAAAAGTGAAGATCTCAATCCAAAAACTATCTAGGGTTTGCAGATCCCAGCATGGTTATACCGGTCACATCCACTAGGGATCAGGAGGAACACTGTGCCATACTCAATCCACAATGACCCCTGGAACCGTTTTCCCGAGATGGTGCGATCATCTGATATCGCGTCTGGTCGTCCGACCGATACGAAAACATGCAAGTGCATGGACCATCGTCCATTGCAGCCGACCGCCGATGGCAGACGTCCGGATAAAGACGCCATCAGATGGGCGATGCCTTCAAAAGGTGAACCTGTCATCCCCTTTAATGTCATATAAAAGTGATAGATACAGTGTATCAGATCAGAAATACGACATCCCACGCTGTCATGGGATACATAATTGGCTGAAACTGGTGGTCCTCACTCAAACGAGGGCATTGTATGATGGAATTTGTGTGGAATGTCATTATGAACAATATACACGCCTACATTTACATATTATTATTATCCACCAAGATAAGAGCCCAGCCCAGTGGCGTCACAAGGGGTGTGTGGGGATGTGGACCGCACCCAGGAGACACTCCCTATGGGGTGACAGCACCAGGTAGGAATACAGTACTTGCAATCTAACCCCTTGGCTGCGGTCCAGGAGGGGGGGGGAATCCTCGCAGTGGTCTAACTTCCTGGAAGTCAGACCACACCTTGGGACCCCCCCATCCACTGATGTCATCACTCATGGGCACAATGATGTCACAAATGGGACCCCCCTGGCTGGGCACGGAATTCCCTACGGAGGAGATACAGGGGATGTTTGGACCGCCGTATCACTGGAACCATAACAGGTAAATTATCAGGTGAGGTACCATTAGAAAGGCCAGAGTACATTCTTTCCAATGATACCAAACATGACCAAGTTGTATGTAAAGGTAAAAAAAGTAAATGAGTAAATATAAAAATAAATAAGTAAAATTAAAATATATTTATTTTTTATTCCAATGCAGCACTATTGTTCATTTTTCAATTATAAAGTGATCAATGCCGCTGCACTAACTCACCATCTCATTTACCATGTCGCCAGCAAGTGTGGAGGTGATGACACAATCAGGGCTATTCAGAGAGAGGTGAAAACCTTGAGAATTGGCAGGAGATTGAACAATCTAGACCAAATAGCCAATTTGGAAATTGAGATAAATGGGAGAATTTTTCTGGTTTGGCTAATTTGACATAGAATTTTCAATTCTCCAGTCATTCTCAAGGTTTTCACCTCTCTCTGAATAGCCCTGAATGTGTTATTATGCATTTGTCCATCTAAATCACAAACCGCCTCAACGCTGCAAGGAGAGTGGGGGTACTTTGGACCCCTGTATCTCCATTCTTTACACTCCAAAGTCAAGTTCATCAGGGCTGGACTGGGACAAAAATTTGGCCCTGGACTTCATCCAGAACAGCCCACTCCGATTAGGCAAACACAAATGGCCGGATTAAGATCTCTATGGTCCTGGAACTAAAGATTTCGATTTTTTGGCATTTACAGGGTTATTCAAAGAGCACTGGAATTTTGGTGCGCTTTCGTTCCCTGCACTTTAGGGAATCAAATTTTCCGACCCTGCAGTGATTCAGCATTCACCGCAGGGTCTCTGAAGTGCAGGAAAAATCCGCCGAACGTATCTGAAAAACTGATGCAAAACCACTGAACTGAACGGAAAAACCAGCGCAAAACCGTTGAAAAGCATTGGATACGATCTGATAAGCTGCCATAAGCCCACTGAATGCACCCCAAAAAAAGCTGACGATCTGCTGAACAGCGTGCCGACCAGCTGCCGGAAAAAGCCTACAAGCCAATGAACAGGTTTTAAAAAAAAAACCACAGCATGTTTTAAAAGCTGTTTGCAAAAAAAACCTAAAATGCCTGGAATTAATATAGAAGGTCCTATGAATAATAACAAAAAGGCCTTTTTTGTTAAAGAAATTTCACTGAAAAAATCTGGTACAATGCCTAAAAAAAAGAAACTTTTTGCTGCAAATTAAAAGGATAAAGGGTTTAATAGATATTTAATAAAAATGGGAATATTTTTTACATTGAAACCGATGGAATTCACCTTATTAAACCTGTCGAATGAAACCACCAAAAATCAGGGCATTTCACTGATATTTCTCTGCTGTTCAGTGTCTGTGAATAGATTAAGCGTTGCTTCTTTATGGGGGATTTCATTGCCATCGAACAGGCACCGTACTTTGCTGGCAATTCGCCAATATGTGGCGAATTGTCAGTTTTTGAATAGCCGAATGGCCACGAAATTGCGCCGTACGGGGAAATTCGCTGTTCTGTGCCATTTTGAGGCAAGATCAGCTCTCTTTGAATAACCCCTTTAGTGAAATGAAAACATATTTTATATTATTTTTAATTGCGCGTACGTTCGGTGCTTTGTGTTTCGCTGCATTTTGATGCACTTCAGTGATTTCATTTTGCAGAAAATACAGTGAATTCACTATTTAGTGAATGTTTACCAGGTTTTGCAGAAAATGTCAGTCACTGAAGCAGTTAGCGGACGTCAGTGAAAACCGCCGAATTGTGCCAATAACCGCTGAATTGGGTCGAATTGGCATCGGGAAAATTCCTCTGAACTGAAAAATAAATTTTAAAAAAAAGGTTTCCTACTCTCCTAATAGGAGCTTAAATCAATCAAAATGTATCTAAACAATAGAAAAGTCCTTAAAAATTATAAAAAGATCTGAAACAAAATTGAAGTCTTTTAAAAATAAAAACAAAAAGGTCTAAAATAATACAAAAAGATCAAAAATAAGAATAAAAAGAGTTTTTGCAATAAAAAAAAAGGAAAGAATAAATGGTCTTTAAGGCTCGGGTCAGACGAGCATAGTGTTCACGTCCGTGATGACGCAAAAAAGTACGTCCGTGATAGCATGACATATAGGACAATGGAGTCCCACACACGAAGTACGTCCGCACTGAACTGCGGACGCACAACGGCCGCGGCAAACGGATGCAAGTTAGGCAAGAACGTAGAACCCCTAGAACGGCTGCACAAAGTGCGCTGCGTCCGCAACGTCTGCATAGCTTTGTGTGTGAGTGATGGAACGTGGTCAGACGGACTGCATTTATACGTCCAGCACTTTTTACGGACAAAATGGTTTTGCTTTTTAATTTATTTTCCCTCCTACATCCGTCAAAAATAACTTCAGTGAAAAAACCGACTGTGTGGCCACTACTGCGTCTTCCGTCAGAAAGTGCGTCCGTACTGCACGGACGCACAGTCCGTAGAAATCACGTTTGTCTGACCCTAGCCTAAAAGAATAAATAAATAAAAAACCTCCGGCTCTGGGCAGGCCTAGACAACCAACTGACCAATGTGAGCCCCAGGCTGCGGGCAGGCCTAGCCGGCCAACCAACCTGGGCAAGCTCAAGGCTCAGGCTCAGCCAGGGAGGCGGAAGGCACGTCCGTGCGAGGGGACGTTCCTTCCACTCTGACGCCCATGTGGCCACCTCGCTGAACGCAGTTAGTGCGCTCAGCGTTATAAAGCAAGATCCTCCTATGGAGGATTGCGCTTTGTGGCCCCGTCAGTGTCCGTCGTAGCTTTTTGAAGGGGAGGCTGAAATCACGTCCGGTGGTAGTGTGTGCAATTCGTACGCACGCTACACCGTGTGGCCCTCCCCGTCCAGCCTGTCAAAAGCTGCAAGTGCGGTAACGCTCACAGTGCGTTAGTCTGACCCTAGCCTTAGTCAACTTGACTTTTATGTGAGTAAACCCCTCAGTCTATAGCCGTAACACAGAACGTGCAACAGTAGAAAATCCACCTGCTAAACGGACACGGCTCGCGGTCTTCTTGATTACATAATCAAACTTTTATAAGTGAGAATGTAAGCGAGAGATTGCATGTCACCCTGACTCCCGGCATAGCCGTGTTACGTTTCTGGAGAGCACTTTCACCAACATGCTACAGTCTGCGCTGTCTAAAGATTCGAGGCACAGTGTTTTCTAGAAGGAATGGTGTGAACTTCCCTTACGCAAATATTTAACAGGGAATCCATCTTTGAAAAAAAGAATGAAAAAAAACATCCTATCTCTTCCTCTGCTGCGCAGCCCCATACGTGTGATGTGTAAAGGCGCACGTTTGGGGTCCGGGCAGATCTGCCCTACAATTAAGGTCGGCGTCAGACGAATGCAGAGATCACGTCCGTGTCGCCGCACAGCTTAACGTCCGTCGTAGCATAGAATCATGAGCAATAGAGACCCACACACGAAGTACGTCTGCACCGAACTGCGCACGCACAATGCACGTGGCAAACGGACGCAAGTTAGGCAAGAACGTAAAACCGCTAGACGGACGCGCAGAGTGCGCCACGTCCGCGTAGCGTTCTGTGTAAGTGATGTCAGGCGCAGCGCATTTGCGACATCCAGCACCTTGACGCACAAAATGGCTTTTCATATCCTTTTTCATATTAATTTTATTTCCCACAATTCCCTTTTTTTCCTACGTCCGTCAACAAAAACGGATCATGTGGTGTCTACAGTATCTTCTGTCAGTACGTCCGTCCTCTATGCACGCACGCAGAGTGCACTCAGACTGCGTTCATCTGACATTAGCCTAAAAGGAATCTTATCTTTTTTTTTCTTACATGTATCACAAACTTGTTTGGTAATTTTTTAATGCATGCATTTAAGATAACCCCTAATTTCCTTGCATATCATCGCTCGGGAGCAACTGCTATCTTTGACCCCTCCGAGATCGAGATAACTCGGGACTTCAAAGGCACAATCACGTATCGATATCAAGTTATCTCGATCTGCAGCTCTGAAGGAAAAAAGCAAATGAGCATGGCCTTTCCAATGATACTAAACATAACCAGGTTACGTGGAATAATAAAAAAATATTTTTTAAATTTATTAATGCAGCACTATTGTTCACTTTTCAATTATCTGAACAATAGTGCTGCACGTACAAAAACTTGCATTTTTTTTAGCTAAAATTGCAGATTTTCTCTGAAAAATACAGTAACTGGTCCCCATTTCTATTTTTAACAAGTGTACCTCATAGAACAGGGCTCAAAATTTCCACGCCTACTAGCATTTGGCGAGTGGAAATAGAGTGAGGGCGAGTGGAAATGCACATGCAGGCAGCACAATAAATTATTTCATGCTGCGTATTCCAGCAGTGCCGCCGTGCAGCTCCCCCTTCCCCAGGCTGCACGGTGGCAGGGATCAGCTGCCTAACCTGACCAAGCTCGTCTCGGTCACTGGCAGCGGGATGGGAGGAGCTTCCCTGCCTCCTTGCTCTGCTCAAACTGGGGGTCTGACCGTCTGATGACTGGGTATTCATGTATCTGGGGGTCTGATGTCTGGGTATAAATAAAACCTTTAACAGTGTAATTTAATAAGATAATTTAAGGGGGTGTGTTTAGGGGCAGAGTTAAGGGCTGGGTAGGGGTTAGGTGGAGCAACTGGTGGCGAGTAACTCTTATGGCCTAGTTAGTAGCTTGGGACTTGAAATTGTGAGCCCTGCCATAGAATATATAACTGTAAACGCTTGGATAATAAAATGTGAAAGAATTATTTTACACGTTGCATGTGATTGAAATTTTATTGGAAATTCACATTTTTTGCTATAGCATTCTTGCTGAATCTGCTGAAAAAAAGGATATATAACTTGCCTGGGTCGTACAATAAAACGGGACTTCAAATCACGTCTAAACATGATGAGCGAAACCAGTAAAAATGGGCTCAGTACACAGGCGTGAAATGGATCAGCAGTGAAAGGGTTAAGTCACCGTGAATGTGTAAAACTGGGGTCTATAAACTAGAGCAGTGGTTCCCAACCGCGGTCCTCAAGTACCCCCAACAGGCCAGGTTTACCAGATATGTGAAGCACGGCACAGGTGATATGATTTGCTGCTCAGTGATTGCAGGATTCAGTCTGCATTTTCCCAAGATGATCCTTAAAACCTGACCTGTTGGGGGGACTTGAGGACCGAGGATGGGAACCACTGAGCTAGAGGGTCTATTCATGGTAATCCAAATCAACGCTTAGTACAGGTTGAGCATTCCAAATCCAGAATGTTCAGGTCTCCCTTGGTGTGCTTTGCAGTAACCGAGCTGAGCCAGGTTTCCAGCGGACACATTTCCCATGGAACATTAGGAGAATCGCAAACAAGTTGCAGCCAACGAGAGAGAGAGAGTACTTGAGGCCGAACAGGTGTAACTTGGCTTTAATAGATGAGTGTACCTGACTCTGCTACAGATCGGTATTTAGTAAACAGGCTTTAGTTCGCCTAAACTTGCACCATAATGTATATTTTTTGTAAGAAAAATATAAATAGAACACAGCATAAATCTCAATGTAATCTTCCTTTAAAACATGCTTTGACTCGTTGACTTTGTGTACAGTATCTCTGTGAACATATTCCCTGTGTTAATGTTGGTTTTAAATCACACAACAGTGATTTTGCGACATGTTTCTACGGTTTTTTAAAACTTTAGGCAGATGTTGCTGAAAGCATCAGCCACATTATTATTATTTCTATTTATTTTTGGATAATATTCTCACCTTTTCTCCCTTGGCGCACGCTGCTCCTCTCAGTCAGCTCTGGGTTTCCGAAATGCAAGAGTCCTGGAAACTGTTCTACACAACACGAGCTGAGTAGGATACATAAATTGCGCATTGCTCGGCCCTTGCGTACTTTTGTACGCACGTTCCATAGCGCATGTGTAGGACAATGAATTGGAGCAGCTCGTGCAGCACGCGCAGAACCAATCCGTTAGCTGCCTTCTCTCAGGACGCTTACTATTGCAGGCGCTCTGAGCGAGAATGAGGTCAGCACGCCGAGTATGCCGACATCATCGCTGACTGATCTGGTGAATGGCAGACAAAAAAAATCTAAATCCTAGCTGCCTGTGATCCTCGTGTGAGTGGAGGAACATCCACGGCTTCAACACATTTCTGATGTGGGGGGGACACTCCACAAAGCCAGGCCACATTAACCCTTTACCACCGTGGGGCGTACTAGGTCGTTCCCGCGGCGGGCCTTGAAGCCACAGGGCAGCATAGTACACCACACTAGCTTCAATGGGCCTCCTTCGCCCGTCCACCGTTGGCTGCTACGGGACGGCCTGAACTCAGCCTGTCCCCCTGCAGCCAATGACACGCGCCGGTTGCATAGGCAGGCCAGAGGAGGGGCACACCACAGCAGCTGGCAAATGGGGTGTACTATTACGCCCCACCGGCTTTAACCACTTCACTGCTACGGACGCGCTCAGCGCGTCCAACCGCAGGTAGCGTTCCATGCGGTGGACGCGCTCAGCGTGTCCTCTCTTTGGGGCCAGCGTTCGGCCGGGTTCCGGCCGATCGCTGGCCCCCCGGGGCGGGCTGACATCCTCGATGTCAGCCCAGCACCCGGAACCGCCGCCGGAGTAATTAGGTGTCATCGCGGGGGCGCGATGACACCCAATTCAGGCGCCCCCCGCATGTGCGGAGGAGGTGCCTGAAAGGGAGGGGGGGGGGGGGGGAGGTCCTTCGGAACTCCCTCCCGATCGGCGGCGTGCAGGGGGTTAACCCAGGCACCGTTTGGAAGGGCACAGCCTGCCCTTCCAAATGGTACCTGGCATTAACCCCATGGGGGCCGGATCACGAATCGGCGCTGAAAAGCGCCGGTTCGTGATTATTTCCCGGAGCTGGCCTACATCTTGGATGTCGGCCAAGCCTCCGGGAACTCCCCCTGAGGACTGGCGTCATCGTGCATAGCACGATGACGCCAGTCCTGGAGTTAACCCCTAGCTGCCACCAATGGTGGAGATAGGGGGGTTCCAATGAGCCCCCTATCTCCCGATCCGTGGCAGCTAGGGGTTAAAGTTTGGTACTGTTGGATCGGCCAGAGCATGACCGTTCCAACGATACCAAACACAACTGTGAAAAAAGTTTTTTTTTTTTTTAAAAAATTAAAAAAATATTTAAAAAAAAATTATAAAAAAAAATAAACAAGTTGTTTTTCTTTTTTTTGGTTTGTTAATGCAGCAATATTGTTCCCATTTCAATTATAATGTGAACAATGATGCTGCACTAATGATTTTTGTATGCGGTGCGTTTGTTAAAAATCGCGTAATTTTCCCCAAAACAAAATGTAACGAGACCCCATTTCTAATTTTTTTAACAAGCGCACCCCATACAAAATATAACCGCAATTGCTCGCATCTTAAAATGTGAAAACAAAACACTTTACACATTGTAAATTATTGAAAATTCATATTTTATTGCATTTTTTGTTATAATATACAGACAGGTCATGACGTATACATATAATAATGACATATTATGAATCTGCCGAGTCTGACGGAAAGAACGATATATAATATGTCTGGGTCATATACTAAAATAAGCCTTCAAAACACGTTTAAACATGATGAGCGAAACCAGTAAAAATGAGCTCAGCACAGAGGTGGGAAAAGCCTCAGCAGCGAAAGGGTTAAAGCCCCGCCGCCGGGCACAACCCACCCGGCGGCAAGGGGTTAAAAACCTTCAGTGGCCAGAGTGCGTAAAGTGTCCCTTTAAATTTGTAAAAGTACTCATTAACTAGTTTAGCCCGTGTTTCATGTAGTTGCAGCTGTCAGTGAGACTGCAGGTACGTTGAGATTCGGGTAAAGATACGCTTTGCTCTCGTCTCTCTCTGATTAAAATATTAGAATCCGTCGTCATTCTGGATGACCTGTAATTACTAGAAATGATTGTAAACGCGGAGCTTCAAAGAAAAGAGGCATTTGCCATATTACACATAATCACCGCTCAGAGGACATTGTTACCTGGTGGCTGATTAAATCTTTTTAGGTAGACAATCACTCACTGATTACAGTTCCAAGGCGTTAGCATGTCTGTGCTACATGGCGGTGTGATACGGACAATGTAAAACTGGCTATTTACATCAACACTGTTTGGCAGCTAACACGGCATGATCGAGGGATCAGGCCAAAACAGGAAAGGACGAGCGTTTTGCAGAGCGTAAGGAACGTCCGTAAGAGTGGACGTTCCTTCCACTCTGACGCCCGTCTGGCCACCTCGCTGAGCGCAGTTAGTGCGCTCAGCACTCCTATGGAGGATCGTGCTTTGTAGCCCTGTTGAACATGCGTCGTAGCGTTTTGACGGGTAGGCTCTCAGCACATCCGCAATTCGTTCACGAGCTACAATGTGTGTGGACGGCCACGTCGAAGCGTAACAATGCTGCGACGGGCGTCAGGAGGCACGTCAGTACGGGCACACGTAGTGCGCTCACCTGACCCCGGCCTCACTAGATCAGAGTTGGATGTTGTAACAGAAGCTCCCTCCACCTTGACATACTCAACGTCCATTGCACATCTGACACACCAAGAGGCATATAAGGGTTAGTTATTTGTATTGGTGTATTCAAACTGGCCGTGCCCCGAGTTTTGTTAAGTAAATCCTATTTAGAGCTATTGTTGGTGCTGTCTATCCTGGTCTTCGGTTGGTTTGTAGGTGATAATGTACTAATCAACGTTTCTCTTAAAATACGTATCTGGTCGGCGCGAAAATAAACGCAATGGGATGTCGGGCAGTCTTTATGGTGACGTCCTCGATAGAAGAATTTGTAGAGGAAACAAAACGGAAATACTCTATTGGTGCAGATCTCACACAGAGTGTATATAGTATATGGTGATATGATGTTCACTCACAAAGGGAGAGCCTCAACACTGGCTCTAAGCGGGTAAACGCCTGTGGGTTGTTTTTTTCTTCGAGATATTCTCAGGAAACCCACTCCTTAGTGCCGGTGATTCTTCACAAGATGTTCAATGGAAGGATATAGAACCAAAAACAGAAGAAATCTCTGTGCGTATCTGGTGTGTAATAAATCTCATAAAGAAATTTAAATGAATGACAACTCACATTCGTTGGAGCCTATTCAAGCTCAAGATAGACGCCCATGGAGTTTTATATGGTCAAAAAATCCAAGAAAAAACCAGGTGGAATGCTGGAACTCGTTCTAAAAAAACTTATTTAAAATTAACAATTTTAAAAACAAACTATAAAAGGTCCAGGACGCGTTTCGCCGCTAAACTGCGGCTCATCAGCTGGTATCATTAGGTCAGAACTTCCAGACTTGTTGTTATAGTCTCCCAAATCAAAAACGGATTGTCTCCACATGTTGCCAATCCGTGGCAACGGATGGTGTGCGCTCCGCGCCTCGCTCTGAAGCTTCTGATGATTCCGTGGGTTCGGCACCATTTTGCGCAGGCGCGGTGCGCAGCTTCCGCGTTCCAGCTGTGCGTTCCAGTCACTTCATGAAATCGCGGTCTCTCCATCATCGTTCACGATATGTACCCCCGGGCGGCTATATAAAAAAGTAATGGAATACAACAATACAACGAATACATCAAAATACCGTTTTCAATAACCCAGATGAGGAAGCCATACTCCAATTGTTGTGTATATCAGAATTTAAACCTTCAATGGGTACAAACGGTATTGATCTGATCTAAAATTGTAGATCAATTTTGAATAAACATTTAATTATGAAAAAAAGAAGGAAGAAAGGGGAGGGAGTCCTCACTTTCTAGTTGTCAATATAATTGTTGGTCTTATGAGAACATTGTATGAATTATTGTAAAAAAATTAAAAAAATTGTGTGGATTATAATACATTCCTTAGTGTGGATTATTCAAATTATTAAACTGGATCTAAATTATTTTTAGTCCACGAGGACTCATTTTTTATATAGTTAGTTAAAGTTTCTCTTGAAGTACCGGCTGGGTGGAGTAGAGGTAATGTCACCGCTCTGCATGGAGAGAGCCTGTGGAGTCATGGGTTTGATCCCAGCGAGCAACCTCTCCAGTAAGTGTCCTTGGGCAAGACACCTAAGGGTACATACTCGCCACCCAGGACATACTTGAAAACGAGAGAAATCTCAATGTATCCTTCCTGGTAAAATCCTTTCACACAAAAAAAAAGAAGTCATTTTCATCCCCCCATGTAAATCAGATGTGACCCAGACATTGAGGGTATCAGGAGCTTCTGATACAGAGGTTTTAAAACGGGGTCACAGTTCATTCAGGGTTATTCAAAGAGAATCAAAAAGCCACCACAAGTTCAGTGACTTTGTTCTCTTCAATTCGGTTAGAGTCGGCGACCCCATTTCGGCGACCCTGCGGTGTATTCACAGGGAAAGGTCGCCAGAAACCCGCCGAAAACTCACCGCAAAACGAGGGCGAACGCATGCCGAAACCCACAAAAACATCTGGATTAACCCGCCGAAAACGCAGGAAAAACCCGAGCAGGAGCCGATCACACGCAGCGCAGCCGCCGGAAAAAGCTGACACCACAGACGAATGCAGTGAACAAACTAAAAAAACAGTTTGCTTGAATGTTTAAAAAGTGAAACGCTGTTTGCAAAGAAACTACTGAGCGAAAATGTCTGAAATTTACATATAAGATCCAATGAATGATAATAAAAAGGGCTGTTATAGGAAAAAGAAGTAAAGTTAAAACAAATCCCGAAAAATGCTTAAAATATCCTAAAAAAAAATCTATAATTAAAGAGACTTTTTACTGCAGAATATTATAAATGAACGGTTTATTAGATATTGAATTAAAAAACGGGAATATTTTTAACATTGAAGCCTATGGGATTCGCCTGAATAAACCTGCTGAATTAAACCACCGAATGGCAGAGCATTTCAGGAACCTTTCACTGCTGGTTTTTGTTCTCTGAATAGACGAAGCATTGCTTCTCTATGGGGATTTCACTGCCCTCGAACAGGCACCGTATGTGCAGGCAATTTGCCAAGATTTGGCGAATTGCCTGCTCTCTGGATAGCCGAATGGCCAGGAAAGGTAACCGTACCCTGAATTTCAGCGTTCGGTTCCCTTTCAGCAGCCATTCGGATCTCTTTGAATAACCCTGATTGTATGGATGTTGACGTCTCTATAGTCACTGGTGACTCTTTTAGAAACAAGGGGCCCTATTCCAGGGTTGCCATTATTGGACAAAATTCCAATGTTGACGCTAACATGGAGACGGTAAGCAGAATGTGCGCCTGCAGATTTTCCCTTACTGTCTCCATGTTAACTTCATAGTCCGGGGAAGCTGCTATCTCAGCACCTCGCCCCGGTATGCAGCGTTAACCTCCCCGATACCTGCAGTAGTGCTTCCGTGGCACTGCGAGTAACAGCTCCTGGAGTCTAGGACTCCATGGATGCTTGCGCTTCCGGTTGCGAGATATTGGAGCTCCACATACTGAGAATATGAACGATGTGTTCCTGAGGAGAAGAAGCAGCAGATCGAACAACCATTTTTGCAATGGGATGAGAGGAGAGTATGGTACATTATCCTGGTTACCGTCTCCATGTTAACGTCTACATTGGAATATTGCCCAAGGAATGGAGAGGACAGATGAGGAGTTACAGTTACAAGCAAATGAGGAGAGGTGAGAGAGAGGAGAGATCAGATGGTGAGGGGAGACGAGGAACGCAGAGATCAGATGGTGAGGGGAGACGAGGAACGCAGAGATCAGATGGTGAGGGGAGACGAGGAACGCAGAGATCAGATGGTGAGGGGAGACGAGGAACGCAGAGATCAGATGGTGAGGGGAGACGAGGAACGCAGAGATCAGATGGTGAGGGGAGACGAGGAACGCAGAGATCAGATGGTGAGGGGAGACGAGGAACGCAAAGATCAGATGGTGAGGGGAGACGAGGAACGCAAAGATCAGATGGTGAGGGGAGACGAGGAACGCAGAGATCAGATGGTGAGGGGAGACGAGGAACGCAGAGATCAGATGGTGAGGGAGAGACGAGGAACGCAAAGATCAGATGGTGAGGGGAGACGAGGAACGCAAAGATCAGATGGTGAGGGGAGACGAGGAACGCAGAGATCAGATGGTGAGGGGAGACGAGGAACGCAGAGATCAGATGGTGAGGGGAGACGAAGAACGCAGAGATCAGATGGTGAGGGGAGACGAGGAACGGAGAGATCAGATGGTGAGGTTGTAAACTTAACTCCATAGACTGTCCAAGATCTGGTTAACCCTTTACTGCCAGGCAGGTTTGCCCGGTGGGAGGGCTTTAACACTGGCGGGGTGTACTAGTGCACCCCACTAGCCAGCCCCTCCTCTGCAGCAGATGCACGTCAATGGCTTCAGGGGGACGGCCTGAGTTCAGGCCATCCCATAGCAATGACGCGTCAACTGGTGGGCGAATTGTCTCAGCCCATAGACACTAGCGGGACTTACTATACAACCACCGTAAAGTCCCACCCACCGCAGAGTCGTCCCTATAGTATGCCCCACAGTGGGAAAGGGTTAATCTTACAGCAAGAAATATTTGGGACTATTCCGAACTAATTCCTTACTGTAATAACCTATTTGGAAGGCAGATGTCGCCATCTAATGGCCCAATGAAGTTACTGCAGTGCTAGGCTCCATGCAGCTGAGATGTCCATTTGAGACATTCTCCTGCAGGTTTTCAAAAGTGTTAGCACCTTGGTCATCATGCTCACACAGCAAAAACTTTGGGGTCACTTTCTGGACCCCAAATACAAACAAATTTAATTTCCAATGATACAGCATAGCCCCTTGTAATTTGTATTACTCCCTGCTGTGTCTGCTGCTGCTGATCCTGCAAACACAATCACGAGTATCGCGCCTGCATGAAGGTTGGAGGATGTTTGCAGGTGCAGCAGCGGTAGGAGATAGATAATGGAAGTGAAGGAGGAAAACACTTGGTTTAATGTGCAGAGAGGATTTAGGGAAGCAGATAAGCTACCAGAAAGACAATTTTACAGAAATCAGTTTTTTGTATCATTATTGTGACTGTCGGTTCAGCTGTGACAGACTGAAACTGCCCATTTCACAGATCCGGTCCTCAAAATGCCAAACTAGAACGCACAGATCTCTGGCAGACAGCCTGTCTAGAGCCTCTCCATCTGCAGGGGACTACACCTCATTTTATGCAATGCAAACTGCCTAGGGCTCTGCAGAGGACTACACCACCCACAAAGCATTGCAGTCCGCCTAGAACCTCACAACCTGCAGGGGACTACACCTCCCATAATGCATTGCTGCATGCCTATGGTTCACCATCTGTAGGGGACTACACCCTCATAATGCAGTGCTGCCTACCTAGAACCTCACAACCTGCACGGGACTACACCTCCCATGATGCATTGCTGGCTACCTAGAACCTCACAAACTGCAGGGGACTACACCTCCTTTAATGCATTGCTGCACGCCTATGGTTCACCATCTAAAGGGGACTACACCCCTCACAATGCATTGCTGCCTATCTAGAACCTCACAACCTGCAGGGGACTACACCACCCATGATGCATTGCTGCCTACCTAGAACCTCACAACCTGCAACAGACTACACCGCCCATGATGCAGTGCTTCCTGCCTAATGCTCTCCATCTGTAGGGGACTGTCACTGGACCTCACGTGATGCAATATAGGTGGTCTAGGCTAGGGTCTCTATATCTGCAGTGGACTATACCTCCCATAATGTATCACAGCCTGCCTAGGGCTCTCCACCTGCAGACTACACGTCCCATGATGCATTGCAGTGCAAAGCAACTGGAGAGCCAGGGGATAGCTGCCACTGCACTGGAGTCCCTATGGGCGCTGTATTCTGTCCCCTGTGTGGCAGCATTGTGGAAAGAGGGCTGGATCCTGTGTGTCATGGAAGTCACGTCCCGGAACACTGCGTCACCACCCGGGGCCCTCAGCCCTGAACTGGAAAACCTCAAATAAAGACATGGCAGAGGGGTCTGGTGGACCACGAAGGGATACAGCGAGGTCACAGCCGCCCGGTCACTCGGTGCGCCTCACACGCTACACAGAGGCTAAACTCAGGGCAACTCCACCTCAGCCGCCATCTTTCCCACACTCTAAGCCAACTTAGCCAAGGGGTCCGGTAGCCAAGAGACATGACCATTGATTGGCCGAGGCGTGGGCGACGCTATGTGTCGGGTATCACGATAGGCCGCGCGCGGAGCTGCGCATTGTAACGCGGGCTGCGATTGGCCGCGGTTGTGCAAGGCTGTGACTGTGCATCGTCCCCCTCCTCCACGCTCAGCAGCCCCCTCCCTCGCTGTGGTGACTGTGTCTCTGGCGGTGTCAATGGCTCCTCCTGCCGCGGACAGACGGGGCTTACGGGAGGGCATCTCATCGGGGCTCCTGTGAGAGAGAGCGAGCTCCCACACACTGGCTGCAGGGAGGGGGGGTGACCGAAAAAAAAAATACTGAACCAACCCCCACAGTTCGGGCCGCCGCGAGGGTCATCATAGAGGAGGAGAGGGAGATAGAGGGGACTGCCCGGCAGGTCGCGCTCCGACTCCCCCGCACCCGCTTGTTGGCAGCGACACAGGGCGAGCCCAGCAGCCAGGGAGCCCGGGTGTGCGGCCCTCGGTCAGCAAATGAACTCGGTCAGAGCAGCCAACAGGAGACCCAGGCGAGTGTCGAGGCCGCGCCCGGTGCAGCCGGAGAGAAACAACGCCGGGGAGCGGGGTAAGCGGAGAGAGGGGGAGGGGAGGCGGGGGGTAACACGGGTTGGGGGAGGGGGCGCTGTGGGGGTGTTTTTATTTCCAGGCCCTCACATCCGTCCTCCGGGCCTAGTCCGCGAACAGCCTTCTGGGGGCGCTGCCAGGAAAGTGCGCGGCTGGTGCTGCTGGGCACAGGCCTCTCAGGCCGCGCTTTGTCTGCAGCACTGACTGCGGCCCAGCCGGCCCTGACCGGGGAGCAGCCCCAGCGCCCGCCCTGCCCAGCCCCGGCCCACACACAGCCCTCCCAGGGCAGCAGACACTGCGTGTGAGCCTCTATACAAAGAGAGTACACCCTGTATACTGACAGCAGAGGGTCTGCAGACACAGGATGACCTGCCCAGGGTATACACACAGGGATGTACAGTGAATGAAACGATCAGCCCATACCTGCCGAGGGTATACACACAGGGCCCAGGCTGTACAGTGAATGACACGATCAGCCCATACCTGCCGAGGGTATACACACAGGGCCCAGGCTGTACAGTGAATGACACGATCAGCCCATACCTGCCGAGGGTATACACACCGGGTCCAGGCTGTACAGTGAATGACACACGATCAGACCATACCTGCCGAGGGTATACACACCGGGCCCAGGCTGTACAGTGAGAAAGGATAATGTGTGCATTAGGGCTGAAACAACTAATTGATAATGAGAATAGTTGTCAACTATTCTCATCGATTAGTCGGTGTCGATTAATCGATTTTGTACAGCACACACTGTCAGACTGAGTTAAATGTTATTACCTCAGACTCTGCTTCGGAGTTGATTGCTGAAGACGCGCGCCACTGCTTTACTTGGTATCATTTAGTGCTGGGTTTATGTCAGACATAACCAGTTTGGTTTAATTCAGTTTACAACTGTAGCAGTGCTTTAACACGATCCCTGGGATACTGCCACTGAGTATGAGCACTGTACCGCTTGTGTTTTATCCTTACTTGAAGCTGAAATCCTGTGCCACCACCCCACCCTCTCTGCTTCCCCCTCTTTGGTCTGGAGTTTCCATTCCCTCTCTTCAGCTCCGGTTCCTTCCCACAAACTCTGTCCCACACTCAGGTCCGCTCTTTTGCCCAAAACCCACTTCCTCTTACACTTGGGTCAAGTCCCTTGCCCAAACTCGCTCCTTTCCACCTACAGACCCCCTCCTGCTCAGTTTGTTCATGAAATTATTTTAAACGGACACTCTATACACCCTGACCACTTTAGCTTATTGAAGTGATCAGGCTGCGTGGAGTGCTGCCCCCATTTTCACCCCACTTTCATACGGACCTCACGTCTATCTGAGCTCTCGTAGCAGCGTTCGTTTGTGGGAGAAAGCAGACATGGACTCAAGCCCCGCATCAATCCATTGCTGTGACCAGGTGGTCGTGCACCTTGTGTGTGAAAAGTATGCAATTTGCAAATGTACATATGGAAGTTATGTACACTATTCAAATTGTTTATGAAAAAAGGGGAAAGCAGGAGATGATATTGTTTTTTTTACATAATGTTCCTTTTTTTAAGTATACTTTTTTTTTATCCGATTAATCGATTTATGAGAATAATTATTAGTTGCAGCCCTAGTGTGTATACCTGCTGAGGGTATACAAACAGGATCTAGGCTGTACAGTGAATGTCACACGATCAGCCCATACCTGCCGAGGGTATACACACAGGACCTAGACTGTACAGTGAATGGCACACGATCTGACCATACCTGCCGTGGGTATATACACAGGGTCCAGGCTGTACATTGAGTGAGACAGGATCACCCTATACCTGCTGAGGTTATACACACCGGGCCCAGGCTGTACATTGAGTGAGACGGGAACATCCTATACCTTGCTGAGGACATACTCCGGATCAGGCTGTACATACTGTACTGTTAGTAATATTTAACATGTACAATGAATGATGCAGGGTGACCCCATACTTGCTGAAGATATACACACACAAGGCCAGGCTGTACACGGAGTGATTTCGGGATCAGCCAATACCTGCTGATGATATACACAAAGGAGCCAGGCTGTACATTAAATGATACAGGATCAGCCCATAGCAGTTTTGGGTGAACACCCAGGTCCAGGCTTTATATACGGTTTGTGGACTGGCACAGGACCAATGCAAACTTGAAGGTATGCACATGGCCCAGGCTGTACATACTTAGTGGTGCCCCAGTCAGTATAATCAGTCAGGATCACCCTGTACAGACAGGCCAGGGCTGTGCATACTGTGTACATTGTCCCCCCGAGGACATATACAGGGTCTATAGGATTATCGGTATAAACTCAAGGCCAAGCAGTGTATGCGTTATGTGGAATGACTGGATCATTTTATACTTGCTGTAGGTATACACACAGGACCTAGACTGTACAGTGAATGACACACGATCTGACCATACCTGCCGAGTGTATATACACAGGGTCCAGGCTGTACATTGAGTGAGACAGGATCATCCTATACATCTACCTATAGGCTGTACATACAGTATACATACTGAAGAGAGGATTGACTGCTTGGAGCAGCATACACATACTGAACCAAGAGTGTACGTACACAGGCAGGCTGTACATACTGTTGACTTCTATAGGTGTATTGACACATGATCAGCCTATACATACTGAAAGTATACACACAGGGCCAGGCTGTACATACTGCATATGGACTGACACAGGATTAACAGGAGTGTATGGAAAGGTTTTGCACATAGGGCCGAGCTGTGCACATTGTGTGATGGTGGTGGATTTATGGAACACAAGATGTGATGGGCCTATACGTGTTGAGGATATACACAAGGGGCCAGGCTGTACACTTGTATAAAGGCAAGTGCCGCGGTGTACATTCTGTTGTCTGACACCGGAGTATTAACAGAATTGGCCTGTACATAATGATGATGTACACACGGACGCAAACCCAAAATGAGTGGTGTTATCCACTGTAGGGAGAGCTTCTAATTCACCAGCCAGGACACCTGGTGCGCGTCCAAAGGGGTCCACATCCTTGAATAGTATCCAGATAAACGATGCGCAAGTGTGTTACCCACCACAACTTTATTAAATCATTTCAGTTCACGAAGAATATAATGCGACGTCTCCGCACGAAGCATGACTAAATCTACGTACGTGCCGAATGTTACATTTTATTCTATTTGCACTCAAATCGCTTAATAAAGTTATTGCGTGGAATACACCCGTGTCGCCCACCATTTTTGTTTGAAATGCACAAGGCCATGTTTACACTTTATAAAGTCAGGTGCCAAGGTATACAGAGTACCAGGCTGTACATGGACTGACCGGAGTATTGACATAGGATCAGCCTATACATAATGAGGATGTACATACAGTGTAAAGGACCTTGGGGTACAATAGTGTTTCACAACTCCGGTCCTCAAATCCCTCCTAACAGGCCAGAGTTTAAGGATTCCCTTGGTGGAAATGCAGATTATATCACATGTGCTGTGCTTCACATATCCTGCAAACCTGGTCTGTTAGGGGGACCGGAGTTGAGAAACACTGATCTACACAAAGGGTTAGACTGTATATACACACAGTTTCATCAGCCAGGTGTCTATATGCAGTATGCGCAGCCTGTTTTGTCTATACTCTCTCTATTGGATGATCCTGCAGGCACTCACAGGGTCAGGCTGTACACACAGCTTATGGACAGACGCAGGATCGACCTATACTTACTGAGGGTATACTCTCAGGCCCAGACTGTACTTGGACACATACAAGTATATTGATAAACTACTACAGGCCAGGATATCCTTATACACACAGAATGAAAGCAGCAGCAGGATATATATACACACACACACGACCAGGCTGCTTCTTCTGTGCGCTGTTTGTTTACATGTAAACGCCCGAAAAGGCCTTTCTTGGATTACACGCACTGTATAGGACTGCGCTGGGAGTATATACACAACATCTACTTCACCCCACAACTCTATATGTTAACAGACCAGTGGTTTAAGCACTCAATCCGTATCACCACTTTTTACTGGAGCAACTGGTAATATTTGTAAAGGGCTATGTATACAACATTAAGGCCACTGCACACACCCCTACCTTGGCTAGGGTCAGACAAGCGCATTCTGTGCGTC
This sequence comes from Leptobrachium leishanense, assembly GCA_009667805.1. Lineage (NCBI taxonomy): Eukaryota > Metazoa > Chordata > Amphibia > Anura > Megophryidae > Leptobrachium > Leptobrachium leishanense. Next base: position 376,687,812 of record CM019066.1, read on the forward strand.
CGTGCACAACAGACGTACTTTCTGACTGACGACAAGGTAGTGGCCACACAGTCCGTTTTTGTGACCTGACTTTTTTTTGACTGATGTAGATGGGAAATAAAATTAATATGAAAAACATGTTGTCCGACAAAATTCTGGACGTCAAAAATGCAGTCCGTCTGACCACGTTCCATCACTCTCACACAAAGCTATGCGGACGTGGTGCATTCCGCACCTCCGTTCTAGCGGTTTTACGTTCTTGCCTAACTTGTGTGCGTTTGTCACTTCCGTTGTGCGTCCGCACTTCTGTGCGGACGTACTTCGTATGTGGTCTCTATTGATCATAATTGTATGCTACCATGGACGTTAAAATGTGCGGCAACACAGACGTGATAACTGCGCTCGTCTGACCTGAGCCTTAGCTGGACCAGAAAACTGGATCATACCCCATATGAAATCCCATCCAATACACTTGATAGGAGGGTCTTAATTGGAGGTATAGACAGAGGGACCAATTACACACTATGTAAAGGAACTAAAAGGTATTGTATCCACACAGCCAATGCTATGCTCAGCACCCACTAACACAAGTGCTGTCTGCAGCTCCTTCTTTAATCTGGTTATGCATTTTGTATGTTATGGTCTATACACGTATTATACACAGGACCAAATCCGGGAACCTGGTGGTCGCGCGCTTCTGGAACTTTTATTATGGCTTCTACATTTATGAATTATTCCATGAATTCTGATACACGACTTTACCGGGATTCTACAAATGTGTTGTTGACACCTCTGGCCCCAGTCTAGCCTTGGTGTTAACTTAACCCCTTAAGCCGTGATCAGACGAGCATTTTGCAGAGTGTAAGGAATGTTTGTGATAGTGGACATTCCTTCCACTCTTGACGCCCGTCTGGCCACCTCGCTGAGTACAGTTAGTGCGCTCAGTGCTGCAAGGCTCGTTCCTCCTATGGAGGATTGCGCTTTGCAGCCCTGTCGAACACTCGTTGCAGCATTTCGACGGGGAGGCTTTCCGCAGCCAACGGCGGGGAGAGGCCCGAGGCGGCCCATAGAAGTCCTACCAGTATGTCCCGCGTCTTCTAAGCCCACCCGCCTCAGGGAAGGCTTAATACGCCTTATGGCGGGATTGGGTTAACCTGACCTCTTCCAATCTGCTGAGTTAAATTCACACCAAGGTTGGAATGGGGCGTCCAGTTTTTTTTTTATTCTTCTTTTTTTCTATTGGCTTTTAAGTTTGGTATAAGTGTATCAAGTTGTGTGATACATCCAATCAGAAAGGGAAACTATTGCAAAATATAGTTTGTGTTTTATTTTTTATTTGCCCATAAATAATTTGACCGATGCTGCTGCCAGCCTCTGCCCAATTCCTTTTTTTGTTTCTCTTTAGGTGAATTTACTCCCCTTTTTGTCTCGCGCTGCTCCTCTTCATCTCAGGGATTCCTGAAAAGGAAGTAGCTTGTCTGGGCACTCCACCACAACTTGCCGATACGGGACTTTGCATTCTTCGTATGCAAGCGCTGTATTTCCTTCCCAGAATGTTGCATCGGAGCTTTGGGCATGCGCAGCTCTGACCCATCTGCTGCTTCTCTGAGACCGCTCTGTACAGCAAGTGGTCTCAGAGAGGGTGACATTGGTACTGTCTATGTGTGCTGCCGTCACTAGTGACCAGGTGACATTGGGTGGGTTGGAGGAAACTGCTTCGCTTCACCCAGCGCTTTCTGTCAGACCAGGGGAGAAGGTGGCACTGCTCCCATCTGGACTTCTTTTTTGAAAGTCATAAAGTGGTCAGGATAAGTATCGTGTCCCTTAGGGCCTGCCTGTATATGCAGTGTAATGACTACACAGGTTACATACAGATTGATTATCCATGAGCCAAAATGTTCCTAAAGTATCAGGAGCACTGTCATGACGGCACAAAAAGTGGAAAACTCCACATCTGACCTCATGTGACAGGGGACAAAAGTATTGTATAAAATCATCTACAAAACCCGAAATTCAAAACCCTTCTGGGACGGGGCATAAGGTATACTGAACCTGTCGGGATACCTCATATTACATGGCTTGAGGAACGTTCTAATAGCCATATAATGTCGAGAAGCAACTTAAATGACATGTTGCCTGAGCTGGGGTATAAGGCCGGGGTCAGACGAGCGTTTTGCTGAGCAGAATGGACGTCCGTGAGAGTAGAAGTTCCTTCCACTCTGTCGCCCATCTGGCCACCTCGCGGAACACAGTGAGGTCAGCGCTGCAAGGCTCGATCCTCCTATGGAGGATCACACTTTGCAAACCCATCGAACGCGCTTTGAAGGGGAGGCTTTCAGCATGGTTGTAGCACATGCAATTCGTGTCGCATTACAGCGTGCGGCTGGCCCTGTCAAAGCGTCACAACGCTGCGACGGACGCTGGGAGGCGTGGCAGTACAGGCACAAATAGTGCGCTCGTCTGACCCCAGCCTAGACACACAAGACCTGTTCATCCCAAAATGTACAGAGGCTGTGCGGGGTTATATAAACAGGAACAGCACACACACGTGTACACACACGGGATTAAACCTGTTATCCCTCAAAAACAAACAAATACACAAACAGCTAGTATCTACACACGCCAATGTGGAGATGTCTGTGTTAAGACCACACATAGTCGGATTCCCCTAGAATGAGCAGAAAGGGCAGTGGCGTTGCACATAAACCATCAACAGCAGTATGGATTGCAGCTCTCCTGCCGGCACACAGCGGGCACGTGTCTCTAGATATTTGTATCATGGCATAATAATTTTCCCTGGAATCTAGGCGTAAGGCCTCGGAGTCATGACCCGTGTATTGTTTTCATTGGTAAGTGACACACTTCTTAATTGCCGCTCTGTCAGGTGACTAATTAATCACATTCCCAGTTGCACCCAATCAAGCACAGCCCTAACTAGCCGTAGTCACCTGCGCGTTTAAACAAAGGTTTAAGTTACTTGTGTGTATACACGGGGGTTACTCAACAAGCAACTGTTTTTGCCGAAGTTGCAAACACTGGCAAAAATCTTGTCGACCGGCATCTGCATTTCACAGAAGCATGATGCTAACAGCGGCAGCAGACGATTCACAACAAAGCTTCTCCTGCCTCTGTTAGAATATTTTCTTTTTCCTGTGAAGTGCAACCTGGTCTTCTTGAACAACTCCCAGCGTCTTCTATCAGATTGTCTACCATATCTTGCAGATTCGCCTCTGGTTAAGAGTTGCGTGGGGCAGAGGAGTTTTGGAGGTCAGCAGCAGTCCCTGGTGTCTAGCGGGGAGCAGGCTGTCTCTGAGCTGAGGCTCGCCTTGCATACCCATGCGGATTTCTGAGTGCTCCAGGAGCCGGTGGTGGTGGTGGTGTTTTATGACTCTCCCGCAGGCCTCTAGGTGTCCACCCCTCGCAAGAGAGCCCGAGGACATTGCTGTGTGTATTTATCTATATATATTCCATTTATTCTTTCAGGACTTGACAGATTTTCAACAAACCTAGGATGTATATAGTTGTGTCGAATACAGTAATGAATCCGTGTAAAAGCCATTTGTAAATTTCTAGGAACCTGGATTTGTCAAGCCTTGATTTTTACTTGATACAAATCCGCGGCTTCCTCCAACTGGATCAGGGGCTGTAAAACCAGCTCTTGTGAGACTAACACAATAAAAACACTATAAAATCGCAGGCGTTTATTTCCCGTATTTTAGCAACAGGGACCAGCTGTAAGAATGCTGTTGTCCAGTGAATGCGTTACGAGACGTACACACACAGGTCAGATGTTTTGTGTTGTCTATTACCATGATAATAGTGGAGGGTTGGGGGTGGATAATGCAGCTCTGTGTGAAGTGTACACTCGCTAGTGTATAGCAACCACAGAGCAGCGCAGAGCTGGAGATGAGTACCTGGTTGTTAATTACGGTCACGTCATATGTAACACCTTGGGTGCTGGCGGTGTGAATGCCGTATGTTCAGACCTGCATTAATCTGCATTTTGTAAGTAATCAATCACTTTTTGTGGAATCTGGTAAATTTAGGCAAGGTTAACATGTTCTCGTTGGCTTATACTTGCAGGAGGAGAATTGGTTCTGGTACAGTTTACGATTGCGATACATTTATTTATCAATTGATGTTTAAAAAATTCTGTCCTTGTCAGCGTCATACATTGTAGCAAATGTGTTGATTTTGTTTACAGGGACACTAGGCAAAACATGTTTTTCTTCTCCAGTCAAACGATATTTGAAAAAGTCCTTTTATTTTTTAAAAATGCATTTAATCCTGTTCAAATACCACTAGTCTGATCCACCCTTTGCAATCCACCCATTATTCCTCTTCATATCCATTCACATGCTTCTCATAGAGATGCGGAGGACATTTAGTGTTCTTGTGTGTATTTATCGAATTGACACACACACTCATACATCCTATTGATTCATTTATCAGGCTGCCAAATCTGCCCCCCCCCCCCGGCGTACTATTTCCTTCATGTAGAGGGGAAGCGCAGAGAAAGAGCTTCCCTGTAACATGTATACACTGCAGGTGGGAAACAGACCACCTAGTTGAGGCGATTCATTTGGAATCTCGTCCAATAAATTGACTTTCTACAGGCAGTGAATGGATTCTGCGTGTTTCAGGGCAGCGCTTTTCGCCCAGTGCCCATCAGTATGTATATATCTGTCTAGAAATACATGGGACGGCTGAAAACCCAAATGATCCCACATATTTCTAGAAAACCACACGTGCCACATTTATACCCACACTTTAAACAATGAGTCATAAAAATAACCTTAACACTTGCATATGAGATGGATTGCTCATCTGTATCGTGGAGAAATTTGGTGTGTGGTCCAGGAAATGTAATTCATTGGCATTTTTCTGGCTGGCTATGTAATATCTGTGCTTGACATATTTGCTTTGAATCTAGGAGCCAGGTAAAAAAGTTAGGAGCCATTTATTTTTTATGGTAATGAGTGAGCAATGGTCTCCAGTCTCTGCATCTGTCGCGGCTATTACAGTTTGAAATGTACGACGTTCTTAAGGCTCCTAAGAAGGTTATTAGGCAAAAGCTGAGAGGTGTAACTGTGTGTAAACCTGCGCTGTGCATCTGTAAAGACACACATCAGAGCAACATAAGAGAAGGTGTGCTTTGCTGAGCATTCATGTTTCTGTGTGATGCCTGAGGGGAGCAGTGGGGGAAGCTGGCAATCAGCGATAGCATGAGGCGGAGCCCCCCAGAGCTGCTGGGCAGATACTGCAATAAAGATTTCTCACACTTGTGCCAACAGTGAATGGGCTGACAAAGGCCCAGGTGCCAGGATGCAATTTCTAGTCGCCATGGTGACCTGGCGCCTGGGATTTGTCGAGCCCTGTTATATCAGATGTGAACCATGCTTTTTCACGGGAATTAAAGGGCTACTCTAATCATCCTGGCCACTTAACATTTCTAAAGTGGTCAGGATGTGAGGGATGTGCCCCAGCTCCCCTGATCTGGTGAAAATGCTGGGTGAAGTGGAGGAGATTCCACCCCAGCCAGTGTCCCCAGCAGTCTGGATTTTTAATTTCTTGGTTGTCAGTCACCAGATCGGTCACTAGTGGTGTCAGCACGCAGAGAGCGTGCCAACGTCAATGTCTCATAGATTAATTGCTGTAGCGTTTGGTCTCCGAGGCAGCTGATGGATCGGATCTGCGCATGCGTGCAGCTCGGACCCATCATTCTGCACAGACGCTACAAAACTTGCATACGTAAAGTGCTCACTTGTTATTGCACTGTGTAATTTGCGGCTCCTACGTTATGTGAGTTGCGCAGGGGCTACAAATTGTGTTTGAAAGGTGTAGGGACGTCCATGTTCAGGAGTCCCTGAAGCCGAAGAGGAGGAGGAGGCTGCGGCTGCGTCTGCCAAGAAAAATTGGGCAGAGAATTTTCGGCATCCTCTGCCCAATTATTAAGGGCAATAAAAGGGACTCTATTTTTTATTTATTTTTTGCCGGTGAGGGGTGAGAGCAGGAGGTCTGGCCTAGTACTCCTGGCAGTTAGTCTATAGAGCCTGATGTGCAGGCATGAAGCCAGCAGGGCTGCATTGGGCTGCCTTTCTTGTTCTCTCCAGGACAAGCTCGCTTTGCTTGGTATGGAGTATGCCGCATCATCTTTTGTGTTTATCAAAGACAAATATATTGGCAGTCAATGCAAATCAGCGACATGTCATGCTACAACTATGCTGTCTGTCGCTGACAAGCTGGCAACTCATTTCCTCTTAATTCTATTATTATTATCCTTTATTTATAATGCGCCACATATTCCGCAGCGCTTTACAAGATCCGTGTACAAGGTGTTGATACATTGGAATACCACACATGGATGATACGGCCTGATTCAGGGGGACCCTGTTCCCAAGAGAACTTACAATCTATATGAGAAGTACAAGTATTTTGTGAGGTAGGCACATCCATATCTTAGGTGTTTTGCCCAAGGACACTCGCTGATGGCGTCTTCTGAGTGGGATCGAGTCGACTTTCCATGATTGTAGAGCGGCGTCCTGGTGGTTAGGTTGAACCCGTTTTCTCGTAAAAGTCGAGATTTGCTTCTCCACTGTATTGGAGGGATGTGCTGAACTGGATTTGACTTGGTTCTCCAATGTTCGAAGAGCAGAGACGTTACCACTGGACTCCACAGCTGATATGCTGATATTTTGGGCCGAAAGAAAAAAAAAAAAATGTCGTTCTTGTCCTGCTCAGTCGTATCACCACCCATTCCGAGCGGGCAGGAGGTGATGGGCAGAGGGGAAGACACTGGCTGAGAGCAGAGGTTTACCGTCCGTGGCGGCTCCCATGTTGGTGAGTAGTGAGGTCAGACTCCCACAATGCAGCCGGAGCCAGGCATGTAGGCTGCACTTACCGACTCTCACTATAAGCTCCACCAGTGCTTGCTCACAGAAACCCCCTGAGCTCAGCCAGTCCTGGCCCCGGGCCCCCAGTTGATGGAGACCTCTTATTAAAAGCCGCCACGGATAGGGTGCTTTATTTTTATCTAATGTGCGTGTGATGGGCAACAACCTTACGGGCGCCTAAGCCCTGAAAATGGCATTTAAATACAGTGTGTGAGAGGTGTATGTAAATCCCCGTGTGTGTGTGTGTGCCATGGGAAACATGGCACTGTGTGTTTTTCAATGTCTTTTTAATTTTAAATTCATGAAGTTGAGTCCTATATTAATACAATTCTGGGAAAAGTCATTTTCGGTTTCATTTTAGTTTTCGGCCAAGTACATCCAGACTTTTCGTATCTGTTTTGGTTTGGAAATTTCATTTCGGTGCATCACTAATGGATTTGGGTCAGGAGTGCACATTCGGTATGCTCCTGACCAGCCAATGACTCCTTTTGCCCCCTCATTGAGGGCCATTGGATTGGCTAAGGTAGCGTTTAGTCCCCTGCCTGCTTCGGCACACTGCTGTTAGAGGATGTAGCTCAGCCTGGTTCTGGATCTAATGGATGTATGAATGGACACGCCTGGTTTAAGCCTTCTGGGGTGGGACATGCTCCCCCACCTTACCATTTTAACCTTAGAATGCTTCTCCATGAGAAGTATCTGATCAGCTGCATGCATGCTTGTCATGCGCACGGTGCACCGCCTTGGCTGTGCATCAATCTACTTCCTGTAGCTGGGTGCCAGAAGATAAAGAGATGTTACTGTGTAGCGAGAGTGAGGTTTTACCTGATTTTATCATATACAAATTAAAAACATGGTGGGTTTTCTTTTACATTTTAATGTCCTATTATTATATCTTAATTGTATTCTAATACCAAACTGCATCATTAGTATCTTTTAAATCGTTGATGTAATGACCTCTAAATGGACAATCCAGTTAGCATGACTGTTAAAAAGTGGTCAAGATGAGCTAGATATACTGTCCCTCCCCTCGTGTGTACATGTGGCTGTGAGAGCGCCTTTCTAAGCAGAGGGTTTCCCTTCATCTAGAAGGCTGTCAATCGGTTTGTGCTAGGACACATTTCTGGGGTTCTGACTGCTAGGGCAGTGCTGATTGGTCAGTGCCTTCCAATGCAGTTGCATTGTATCATTGGACAGTTGAAGAATTCATACGTGGCTGCAGGATAGTTGCATTGGGAGACATCAGATTGGCTGAGCACTCAGCGACCGTACTTTTCCTACTGCACCTCTTCTTTATTTTCTTTTGTCGCTTGGAGCATCCATTTATAATCTTTTTAGTTGAATAAGTTTTTGCTTTGTGGTTATTGCCTGCCACTCTCTGTCACTGTAACCCAGGGGTCAGCAACCTAGCCCACCAGATGTTTTGGGACTACATTTTCCATGATGCTCAGTCACTCTTTAGGCTGGCAGAGCCTCATGGGAGCATCGTTCCTAAACACTGAGGGCCAAGGTTGCTGACCCCTGCTGTAAGCACATTTCGGCTTCCCTCCTCTCCTCCAGTGAAAACCGTGTCCACAAAATCACACAATGGATGCACCCAGTGATACACACAGTGAAATATTATCTTAAGTAAACAAACGAGAAAAACAAACACATGTAAGATATCGGCAACAACAAATAAGGAAATTTTTTTTTGTGTGTGTATAGTGTCCCTTTAAAACCAAATGTACGCGGCAGATGGAGGTGTCAAGAATCACACCACAATCAAATGTACAACATCAGTCTTCATACATACACACTTACACAATCATTATATTCTTGTTCGTTTTTTTTTTATTTATTTTTTTCCCCCATCGCCCGGTAACATGCAGACATTACAGGAGGGAAATCCGTTTCCTAATCAAGTCAGCGCATTTGGAATTCATCCTGATTGATTTCCTACCTGCGGTGTGTAGATTCCGCATGCAGTATGGCCGTGCTTCTCTCACAATACCCATCTGTGTGTGTGTGTGTATTTTACAGATTACACTGTATGTCAATTAACCCCCTTAAATGAAGTAAACCTTTACCGTCCTGGAAAAACGTGGATAATCTGGCAACTCTAATCTCTCAGATGGCTATAAAAACTAATGGCCATCACAAAAATAACACTACATCTGTATGCACCGTTATGAATCGGGCCCCTAGGTGCGGTGTAATCCCTTGTGGTTTATTTGATGGCTTTTTTTTCTAACCATTGCTAGTATGACAAAGTTGTTATTGTTCCCAGAGTGTCCCTTCAGGTAACATTTCCCTTCCATTATTAGCGCTACCAATGTGTGCTTGTCGGGGAGTATTTCCACTGCTCTAAAAGGAGGTTTTAAAGGAGCCACATCTGACAGGAATTTACCTGTACTCCTTTTTTGTTTGTTAAAGCAGGGCTTGACAAAGCCAGGAGCCTGGTAGCCACTGGCTCCTAGAATTTTACTCCTGGCTCCTAGAATTTCCAGTTTATTTTACACCAGTCTTTGGCATCTAAAAACTTCTAGTTGGCTTCAATGTTTTCTTCCTGTCTCCTACATTTAATGTAAATCTATCCAGCCCTGGTGTATGTATGTATATATGAGGTTTGTTGTGTCCGTGTGTGTGGGTCTGTGTCTGCAGTGGGTAAATAGGGTGTCCAATGACAACCGAGCAATCACAATGTACAGATGTTAACACAAATAATATATGTATTTATATACTGTATGTATATATATATATATATAACACATGGGGCATGAATGCATACATGAAGCGGTTGTTGCAGGTTTTTGAGGGTGCTGATTGGAGTGCTCTCTCTGATAGATAGATATCAATGAGAGCGGCCAAACTGATATTAGAAGCAGCGCTCACTTCTAGGCTCAAAAAAGTAGCCAAAAGACCACATGAACAAAAAGTACCTAACAGCAAAAAGCATCAGGTAACAAAGTGATTGATAAATAAATAAATAGAAGCAGCTAAAATCAGAATTTGGGTCAGTACAAACCAACTCCCAGAGGCAGGTTCCCAACGTTTCGTCGAGGATTCGCCTTTATCAAGGTATACCTTGATAAAGGTGAATCCTCGCCAAAATGTTGGCACCTAACGTTTGTAGCTGGCTCCTAGATTCAAAGCCAATTTGGCAAGCCCTGCATTACGTTTACAAAAATATTTGCAATTTTAAAGATAAATCCAAGACGCTCTCCTGTTAATCTGATATGCTTTAAATCCCCTTAATGCTTCAGAGGGCAGGCAGCATTTATCAACCAATTTTAGGTTTACCATTGTTTGCTGGAAGAGCTGAGCATATCCCATAAATCTGTTTTGACAAAGGATTTCTCGCTGCCCTCGGTCTCTTGATGGGCCCTTTCACTATACAGAGCATGCAACTGCCAGCACAAGCATGCAGTTGTTCATGCGCTTGGTCGTTGGTCTGGTGACATTGTTTGTGCTTTTTTTTATTTTCTCTCATGTCTGTCACTTGTCAGAAACCCTCCTTCCTTTACTGCTATCCTTTAAAGGGACTTTAACACCAAAAAAATTAAATGTCCTTATTGTGTTTATTTAATGTTGCTGATATCTTACATGCGCTTTGTTTTTCTCTTGTTTAGTTAAGAAAATATTTTCCTCCTATATGTGTCACTGGGTGCATCCATTGTGTGATATTTTGTGTTTTGTAAACTGCCCCCCTCAGAGTATCTTTACATCACTTTCTCCTTGCTGTGTGGCTTTGGCCATAGAATGGAGTCTATGGGTTGATACAGACTCAAATCATTGTATTGTGTGGGATGTATTCATAGGACATCACCAGGGGGTAGATTAGAAGTTTTTTTTTTAAGATCTCTGTCTTAACTCATTCAGCTGCCTGCTCTTATCTTGAGTTGTTTAAAGAGCAATAGCCTCCTGATGCCTTAACTGTTAAATAATGTAGATTAAATAAACAAGAGCCACAGCACAAAGCTTTTGCACAGATTTTGGTAAATGTTGCATCATGGGAAAAAGCCGAAAAATGAGATAATAAACATTTTCTTTCTTTTTTACATGCAATTACTTCAAACAGAGGAGGAAAAAAAGCAGAACGGGTTTTTATAATGTGGTTTTGTTTGTAATGCACAAGTAATCTAGTTACAATTTATGTAAGGGGTAGTGTCCCTTTAATGTGCTCCAAAATGCACAACCTTGCACTGGAGCTGTACTTTGCTATTTGTTAGTTTGGCTCCTTAAGCTATGTGCGCCCGTACTGACGTATCTTCCAGCGTCCGTTGCAGCGTTGACGCTTTGGGCCGGCCACTCGCTGCAAATTGCGTGCATTACAGAGGATGTGCCACGGCCGTACTTGCAGCCTTCCCGGCGAAAAGCTACGACGCGTGTTCGACGGGGCTGCAAAGTGCGATCCTCCATTGGAGGATCGAGCCTTGCAGCGCTGAGCACACTAACTGAGCACAGCGAGATGGCCAGACTGGCATCAGAGTGGAATGGAAGGTCCTCTATCATAGACGTTCCTTCCGCTCTGAAAATCACTGGTCTGACACTGGCCTAAATTGTCAAATCCACCTTGAAATTTAAAATGAAATTAGATTATTCTTGCCTTGCATAACCTGTGTTCAGTGTGTCTATTGTTTTTACTTTTTTGTGTTTTCTAAAACGCTTAATTTTTTTTAAATATAGTTATATAAGTAAATTTAAAAGGATAAATTAAATATATATATATATATATCCCCTCACACACCTCTTTTTCTCACTATTCGTTTACAGGGTAATCCAGAGACATGGACCCCTTGCTTGATGTGCCTAGAGGGGTGTCAGCTCTACCCTCCTGACGAGGCCTAACAAGGCCGAAACGATCGTTGGGGGTTGCTGCACCTCTCGTGCAGGGATGATGTCCTTGGCATTTCAGTACTGACCACCCTTTCTGGGTGATTGCGTCTGATTTGCATATAGAGCAGTTAACCCTGTAATGGCACAATGGAGCTAAAACCTTGTGAGACCTGAGCGGGCCCCTCCGTAGAGCAGGTCACTAGTGCCGTTGCTCGTTCTCAGGAACATCACAAACCTCTCTCTTTCTCACTAAATTAAATACCTACATTTTAGCTTGTCAATAGGGCTGAGGAATTGTCCCCCAATGGTAAAATAGAGTTTGAGGTTGACCTCGATTTTTACTTTAGCAAAAATTGAGGAACCTGGATTTTTTTTTTTTTTTTTTAATGACTCAGCATTTGCCCGAGCAGCGGCAGGGCAGAGCCGACTGGTTCAGCAGCAGATACCCAGCGGCTCTGCCAGTGCTCGGCCAGATGCTCCGTCACTTGAGGAATCTGGAATTCTTTAATTATCGTAACCGTAAAATCAAGGTCTGCTTCAAACTTGGTTATTCCGAAGAAATCGCCCAGCACTACTTGTAAATTAAAAATTTCCTATGGTCGTGAGTGAGGCCCCCCCCCCACCCCCCGGCTCCTACATTTCTGGTCTATTGTACAATTGGCATATAATTCCAGAGATCTTACATTCGACACAAATGTGTCAAAGCCTGATTTAGTCTGTTCATGTTAGAGCTTTCAGTGTTTGGATGGTGTGTGGAGGCTTAAAAGACCGACCAGGCAGCCAGGCCGCCCCTGATAATAAAGGGACATGCCTTGAGGGTGTGGATGGCATTTGGTGACTGACAGCAGCAATAAACCTGTTGTCTTGTCCTATTGATGCAGACTTGTGGTTAAAGAGCCCCCATAGCAGTTGCTCGCCTCTGAAAGGGACAGATGGTGTTTCTTATAAAAGTAATCTTGCATGCTTTCCTGTGACCCGGGGTCAGAGGGGCCAGTGTGCCAGGACCCTCCGAATACTGCCCCAGCAACCTGCCTGGGGTATGCCTGTATATAAAGAGTTAACTATCTACAGGTGCTAGCCCCCCAAACAGCCTAATTATATATCGTTACAGGAGTAAAATGAAGTGAATTTCCCAGGACATTGCCTTCGTTGAGTAAAACTTGGCCCTGTTCCATTAGGAGTGGTAACGATTTTGAGAGGCTTTAATCACTTGAGGTGTGAGCAGTGACGGTCACCGCTCATTGCCGTAGCGCGTGGCATAAAATGACTCCATGACTCCTGGAATATTAGCGATGACCTTACTCTGGCGCAAGGTTGTCAAACTCCAGTTCCACAGATGGTTTTTCAACATCAATTCCCACAATTCCCTGGTCGTCTATTGCATTGAAGGAATTCTTGGAGTTGTATGCGTCAACATGTGGGGGGGGTCGTGAGATTGACAGCTCTGCTCTAGTGGGTTACAGGGAGCAGTGAGTGAGTAGCAGTAATAGTGCCCTTGGTATATAACTTGGGAGCCATACTAATATACTATGGGCCCTACTCCCTTGTTCGCACTCACATGGGGAGGCTAACGGTAGCGTCCACGTTAATGTCGTATTTCAGGGCAGGCTGTACCTCAGCACCTTGTCCCGGAATGCAGCACTTACGGCAGCACATCTGCTCCGCCGCGAGTAACACCTCCTGGAGTCCATAGGACTCAATGGAGGGTTGCATTTCCGGGCTGCAAGCCCTGTGCGACCTTGCTCTCGTGAGATCACGCAGTGATGTGGAGTGAGACTGGGAACTATTCATTCTCCATCTCACTCTGCTCCCGGAGATGAGAAGTGGTGGATCGGGCCACTGTTCCCATTGCGGGATGAGAGGTGAATATCTGATTTAATGAGGTGGTTTTAGGGGGTGTTAAATGATTTTGTAAATGCAGAATCGTGTGCCAGCTTTTAGAAGGTGTTTTTTTTGTTTTTTTTTGTGGCTCTATGCCTCCTTTTGGTAATTGGCGCTTGCACTTTGTAATACCTTACTTATCGTTACGCTAATGTATGTATGCGCTCCCTATATTAAGTATAGGATGCGCAGAGTACAGTAAGCTCGTGGAAGCCAGCGCAAAAAACTAGCTAATGGATTATCGTCAGGAATGTAATATGGGCGGCCTGCGTTAAAGTCACTTTTCCTGGCGCTAACATTTGCGCCAGCTATGGAATAGTGCCCTCTGTCTTTCCATTTCTAAACCCCCCAAATCTATATATACCATGAGAAAATATTACATTGTGCTGTATTTTTTCCATTTGTGTTTGTCTTTAAGAGCAGAAATATTCTGGTCTATTGTATGATACGCATATCCTTCCAGAGATTTTACCTTCGATACAAATGTGTCAAAGCCTGATTTAGTCTGTTCAAGTTAGAGCTTTCAGTGTTTGGATGGTGTGTGGAGGCTTAAAGGAACACTCGAATCAAAAATCCCCCCCCTTTTTTTTACTTTTACATTAAACTATACCTATTCCCTCACTAACTAGATAGGGATTTTTTTTTTACCCGTAATACTTACCCTAAAATCAACTTGTTTCCAACGGCGTATTTTTTTTTTTTTTTATACTCCCCTCCCTCCTCTTCCGCTCCCGTCCTTGTTAGTTTCACTTGGCTAATGGTTTACGTGAGAAGCGCGCATGCGTGCCTCTCACGTAAGCCAGCCAATCGGCAGGCTTCCTCCCGGCTCCATCTTCTTAGATTAATGTTGCACGCAAGAGGATGCGCGCAACACTAATCCTCAGGCTGCCGCCAGCTACTGCGGCGAGTTGGAGACGTCATCGCGCTGAAAGCGCGATGACGTCTCCTGCTCTGCTGACTGACAGCTGGTAGGGCGGAGTAAAGTCCTCCGTGTCTCTCAGCTGTTTTCAGCTTTTTCAGCCGATCGGCTGAACGGAGGGAGGGGGGACAGACAAGGGCATACTCAGGGCATCATGACCACCTAAAAAAGCTTAGGTGGTCATGTTGCCTAGAGCAGGGCACAAAATTTCAAGTCCCAAGCTACTAGCCAGGCCTTAAGAGTTACTCGCCACTAGTTGCCCACCTAACCCCTTATCCTGCCCTGCCTCTGCATTCCCACTCGCCCTCATGTAATTTCCACTCGCCAAATGCGAGCAGGCGAGTGGAAATTTTGAGGCCTGGCCTAGAGTATCCCTTTAAATGACCGACTGGGCAGCCAGTCCGCCCCTGATTATAAAGGGACATGCCTTGAATAGATGTTGCATCTACCAATACAAAAGGAAAAATAATTTATGTATGTAATTTGGCAAAAAAAGTAAATTATTATAGGGGGGGGGTGTAAATCTAGAGGGATACGGTTGAGGTAAATGTAGCTGTCTTTGTGGAAATACAATGTATCCTTTTATTGATTATTCAACCTAAAATTGCAATAAAGTATCATTTATTCAATCCCCATAAGCGGATAGGCCTGGGAATAAGTAAATATATATAAAAGAATGGAAACCAAACAAAAATCAAAGGGAATACAACCCTGTGCCATTGAAAATTTTTTTTTTTTGCATTAAATGGGTCAGTAAAAAAAAAACTGACCTATATAAAGGGAGAGATGCCCTGACAAATGCTCAAAAGGAGACTAAAGGGTTAACGAATCAGTGTGACGTGGTGATATTCATCGTTGAAATGTATTCGCAGAATACAGATGAGACAAAGTAGAAACTCTTTGTGTTTTGTGAAGCTTGTTGGTGCAGTTCTTTCTCATTCCAGGACACCAGTACTTGCCCTAATTTCAAGCGATGACCTTACTGCACTGACATGGTGACATCATTCCATGGTTTCATGTCAGTGGGTGTTGTCATCAGTGTCGGTGTGAATCTAAGCCACGATCATGTTCTTATCGGTGGCTTACCTCCTGTCTATAGAAGCCTAATAATAATCTGTTCTCTAAGCATGAGCCGCCGCAGGCTAGTGCAAACCCCCCTTGAATGCAATTTTGGGGCTTCCACTTAGTCGAAAATTCATTGAATTGACTTGAATGTTCACAATACATTGCTGAAATTGGCGCTGTTCTCATAATAGGAACTTGAATCAGTAAAAATGTGGTAAAAAATGTGTCTGAATAATACAAAGGTCTGTTAAAAATAAAAAACAAATGTATTAAAAAAATACAGAAAGCTCTTATTAAAAGTTTATCTTTTTTTGTAAAAAACAAAACCTAAAGATAAGTGGTCTTTAAAAAAAAATTCCATTTATGACATTGAAACCTATTATATTCTCCTGTTTTAAACCTGTCAAATTGAAACACAGAAATCGGGTCCTTTCGCCAAACATTCGGTGCAATTTGGCGTGCTGTGAATAGACGAATCAATAGTTCAGTGGAATAATTTAGGTGCCAGCGAAATGCACCGTATTTCTCTGTTCAACTGTATTTGGTGAATTGACAGCTTTGTGAATAGACAATTTTCCCCGACATTGCACCTACAATGAAATTCACTGTCTGAATTCTGATGTTAGTGAATAGCCCTCAAACAGGTCAGAGAAAGGTGAAACCCAGGAGAACTGGCAGGAGAAGAGAACAATCTAGACCACATAGCCAAAGCAGAAAAATTCTCCCATTTATCTCACTTTCCTAATCGGCTATTTGGTCTAGATTGTTCTCTTCTCCTGCCAGTTCTCCTGGTTTTCACCTTTCTCTGAATAACCCTGTGTTACCGCTGCAGGAATCCTCCCCTGTAGACCATAGACACCATCACATGGGATTAGCAGAAGAACACTGGAGAGCTATACTTAGTGTGGTTTTGTTATCGAGTTGAGACAGTGGATCTCTCTGTCCTCTTTGTGCAATGAGTGGTTAGTATTACACATAAAGAAGGGTCCTAGTGGCGCAGATTGTTCATTCAATTGATATCCATGTGTCTTCTTTGTAGTTATGGACACACGATGCTTGTCAAGTGCTTAATGCTACATACAATGTGAGAAACATAAACTCAAATTAAGGCCTGGTAGCACAAATGGTGCGATAAACAGCACCAATACTCTAAAGCTAGAGTCAGACGAACGCAGTCTGAGCGCACTCTGCGTGCGTGCATGACGGACGGACGTACTGATGGAAGATACTGCAGACACCACACAATCCGTTTTTCTTGACGGACATAGAAAAAAAAAAGGGAACTATGGGAAATAAAAATATGAAATGATAAAAAGCCATTGTGTGCGTCAAGGTGCTGCTGGACGTCGCAAATGCGCTGCGTCTGACATCTCACACAGAACGCTACGCGGACGTGGCGCACTCTGGGCGTTGTAGCTGTTTTACGTTCTTGCATTTTTCCACGTGCGTTGTGTGTGCGCAGTTCGCTGCTCACGTACTTTGTGTGTGGTCTCTATTGCTCATGTTTCTATGCTACGACGGACTAAAAAAACTGTGCGGCAACACGGACGTGATCACTGCGTTCGTCTGACACCGGTCTAAAGCTCTTTGGAACAGCACCTAAACTACATAAATTGCAAAATCCCCATCTATGTGTCAGGACAAAATCAAATAACACGTTGACCACAGTCACTTCTCTCAAATATCTAGGTATGTGGTTAGACCCAAATCTATCTTTTGGCTCCCACATCGAAAAACTCTCCTCTAAACTTTACCCCAAACTAGGTGCCCTGTACAGAAACAAATCCTGTCTGAGCCCCACGGTAAGAAGCAGATTGTATAACAAATGCTTATGCTGGCTATTGAATACAGAGATGTAGTGTATGCAGCTGCCCCGCAAACACACCTTCATAAACTTACTACATTGTATAACTCATTCTGTCGCTTTGTGCTACAATGTAACTACACGACCCACCATTGTGACCTGTTAAAAGAGCTAAACTGGCCGTCGCTGGAGTCTAAACGTATCCTTCACCTTTCCAACCTGGTGTTTAAGAGCTTTTCTGGGAAGCTGCCACCCTACCTGAATAGACTGCTTCCCCCAGCAGTTCCCTCATCCTATAACCTCCGATCCAGGACCAGCACCTTACTTGCAATACCACAATACAAAAAGACATTGGCTCGGTCCTCATTTTCCTACAGAGCACCACAATTATGGAATAACCTCCCAGACACCATCAAATCTTCCCCCATAGTGACAAGTAGAAGAGAAAAAGGTCTTATAGGTGAAAATGTAGCTACAATGCTATACACAATATTAGCATATACTCAGAATGCGGGCCAGATTCTCTTGGCTTCTTCGTTATAATACGTTGCTGTCATGATTACCGTACCTCCACCTTTGTCAGACGGTTTTATTTCTATGTTGTCATTGGAGTGAAGTTCTTTCAATGCCACCTCCTCTTTTTTCGTCAAGTTGTCCGCTTTGTTGGATATCTTTATCTGTCCCAAGTCTGCCAGGATCATTTGCTCAAAGGTGTTTATTTCTTGGGACGCCATTGATTTTGGGAAGAAGGTAGATTTCTCTTTGAGGTTAGTATGCTGATAAAACTCTGTTGTGATCGTTCTTTCAATTTGGTTTTAGGAAGTACTTTCAGGCACAAGTTCTTGTCTCAATACTGGCCTTCTTCCACTGGATCACTTTTATAGATAGACCTCAAAGGCGATAAGACATATTATTGCCTTTGAGGTCTATCTATAAACGTGATCCAGTGGAAGAAGGCCAGTGGGGGGCGCATCTAGAATTCACCCACAAGCGGACAGAACTAGAGCCGGATATAGGCTCCCTAAAGTGTGAGTAGAACCTTTTCACTTTTGGAACACAATTTTTTTGTATATACAGAATCACTCTTGTTTTTTTTTTTATTTTTTTATTATATATATATATCGCTTTTGAGTTACAACTTTGGAAATATGGAATCCATGAGGAGTTAAGTACCATGACTGTATGCACTGGGTATCGCCACACCGTATTCTTCCTTTTCTGCATGTTCATTTGTGTCTTAAGTAGGAACGACACGTGTTGGTGTTAAAGGCGATCGTGCTACCTATAAGGTTTTTGTGGGAACCACTTATAAGAACCTTTTGCGTCTTAACCCGTTAATTACCTTTATTCTAATACAAACTGTAGGAAGTGCTCGTGTACCAGCTGCAACAGCCGATCCAGAAGAGACGTTTGATGTTCGGCTGCAATAAGACGGGAGTGTTTGCAGTATGGATACACCGATGTCCTTGTTTCAGAGCCGATTCTGATTATTGGCAACCTTTGTGGATGATATCTGGTGCTGATATTCGGTACATTTAAAGTGAAAAACCAACACAAATGTGATGTGATAACTAGGGCTGAAACAACTACTGTAGATACTCGAGTATAACGTGGCCCGAATATAACACGATGGATAGAGATTTATTATGGAAACAAGAGAATATTCAAGACTCGAATATAACGCGAGGAACAAACTTTTACTGTACCAGCAAACCATTAAAATCCTTCCATGTTCTCTTAAAACAATCAGGCTACCCCTCAGACTAGGGTTCTCTGCTCTAGAATGATTGCAGTTGTTACGAAGTATGAAGCCGCCGACCACCCATCTTTACTAGCGATTAGATGGCCGGCGGAGGCGAGCGATGTGAATGATTGGCTTAAACCGAGCGTGCTCTCTGTCCGTGATGGATCCCACCTCTCCCGAATCCAGGAGTTCCTGAAGTATTTGCAAGCATCAGGGAGCTCACATTCACTTCAGCGAGACTACCGGGACTCCCAGGAGACTTGGAATCCAGAGCAAGGCAAGTGTTTTTTTTGTTTTTTTTTTTACACACGCAATGCAGATGTCTCGAATATATGCGACCCCCTCCAATTTTATGGTAAGTTTTTGTCACAAATCTAGCGGTATACTCAAGTATCTACAGTAATAGATGATTAAAATAGTTGTCAACTATTTCCATCATCGATTAATCGGTGTTGATTAATCGTTCGGTGTACAGCACACACTGTTTAGAGTCAGACTGCGTTAAACTTCAATAACCTCAGCTTCGAAGCTGATTGGAGAAGACGCGCCGCTGCTTTACTAGGTATGATTTAGTTCTAGGGTTATGTGAGACACAACCAGTTTGTTTTTATTCTGTTTACAACAGTAGCAAAACTATAACACACACCATAGGATACTGACACTGGGTGAAGGAGCTGTATGCCTGGGTTTTATCCTTACTTGAAGCTGCAGTCCTGTGCTACCACCCCACCCTCCCTGCCAACAGCCTCTTTGGTCAGGAACTGCCATTCCCTCCCTTTAGTGTGGTCCCTTTTCCCAAACTCTTTCCCACACTCAGATCCGGCCTTTTGTCCATACCCACTCCCTCTCACACTCAGGTCAAGTCACTTGAGCAAAGTCACCCCCTTCCACCTCCAGTCCCTCCTCCCACTCGGATTGTTCACGAAATTTTTAAAAAGGGACACTCTACGCACCCTGACCACTTTAGGTTATTAACCCCGATTTCATGCTGACAGCCTCATCTATGACCAAATGCTTGTAGCCGCGTTCATTTGAGAAAGCAAACATGGGCTTAAGCTGCGCATGCAGCATCACCCCATCTCTCTGACCAAGCGCTCGCAGCATCAACCCATCCCTCTGACCAAGCACTCGCAGCATCAACCCATCCCTCTGACCAAGCGCTCGCAGCATCAACCCATCCTTCTGACCAAGCACTCGCAGCATCAACCCATCCCTCTGACCAAGCACTCGCAGCATCAACCCATCCCTCTGACCAAGCACTCGCAGCATCAACCCATCCCTCTGACCAAGCACTCGCAGCATCAACCCATCCCTCTGACCAAGCACTCGCAGCATCAACCCATCCCTCTGACCAAGCGCTCGCAGCATCAACCCATCCCTCTGACCAAGCGCTCGCAGCATCAACCCATCCCTCTGACCAAGCGCTCGCAGCATCAACCCATCCCTCTGACCAAGCGCTCGCAGCATCAACCCATCCCTCTGACAAGCGCTCGCAGCATCAACCCATCCCTCTGACCAAGCGCTCGCAGCATCAACCCATCCCTCTGACCAAGCGCTCGCAGCATCAACCCATCCCTCTGACCAAGCGCTCGCAGCATCAACCCATCCCTCTGACCAAGCGCTCGCAGCATCAACCCATCCCTGTGACCAAGCGCTCGCAGCATCAACCCATCCCTGTGACCAAGCGCTCGCAGCATCAACCCATCCCTGTGACCAAGCGCTCGCAGCATCAACCCATCCCTGTGACCAAGCGCTCGCAGCATCAACCCATCCCTCTGACCAAGCGCTCGCAGCATCAACCCATCCCTCTGACCAAGCGCTCGCAGCATCAACCCATCCCTCTGACCAAGCGCTCGCAGCATCAACCCATCCCTCTGACCAAGCGCTCGCAGCATCAACCCATCCCTCTGACCAAGCGCTCGCAGCATCACCCCATCCCTCTGACCAAGCGCTCGCAGCATCAACCCATCCCTCTGACCAAGCGCTCGCAGCATCACCCCATCCCTCTGACCAAGCGCTCGCAGCATCACCCCATCCCTCTGACCAAGCGCTCGCAGCATCAACCCATCCCTCTGACCAAGCGCTCGCAGCATCAACCCATCCCTCTGACCAAGCACTCGCATACCTTGTGTGAAAAGTATGCAAGATACGCAATTTGCGCATGTACCTACGAAAGTTACGTACAGTACGCAAATTGCTTATGAAAAAAGGGCGAGGGGTTATGGTTATTTTTTTATATAAAATTCCTTTTAAGTAAACATTTTTTTTCTTTTTTCTGATGAATCGATTTAATCAAAATAATAATTGGTCAACTAATCGATTATGAGAATAATTTTTAGTTGCAGCTCTATATGATACCATTAACTGAATGTATACAATGCCAATTTCATTTACGCAATTTAATGAAAAGAGGAATATTTTTATCTAAGCTTATTTTTTTTACAGACAACATGGCCTTGTCTGTGCTCCGGCCTTTTCATTGATACCTCATATGACTCTGTACGTAATGGGTCAGTAACCATGGCCTTCCAGATTTTTCTGACATACACCTCCCTTGATGCTCAACTACTCATTCGGTTGGTAGAGCCTCATGGGAAAGGTAGTTCCAAAACATCTGGGGGGCCAAGGCTGCTGACACCTTTTTGTAGGGCCTACAATACCAGAGATGCAGGGGTCCAAAAGACCCCTGAATCTCTGTATCGAGAATTCCGTGCCAGATTAGAGGGAAGCCCCGTTTCTATCGTCCTCACACTCCTGTACAATGCTATCCGTGAGCAAGCAAAGTCTTACAGCGAGGGCTGACACCCAAGAAGTCAGCCTCCTCTATGATAAGCCCCAGATCTGCACCAAGCTGTGGGACTTCACATGTCGGGGCTGCAATGAGCCACCGTGGCAAATTATTGGCAGTATCGTCAAATAAAAGGCCGAAAATCGGTCTATCCTTTAGTTTTTAGTAATGAATGGGAATGATTACACATAACGGCATTGCACAGATAACTCCTTATAATGTCAACATCTTGGCTGGAATAGGGCTTCAAGAAAGAAATGGGCGTTTAAGCAGGTGTTGGCGATGCAGTTTAACTTCACTTGTTTGGATCATTATTCCTTGTTTTTTTCTCTGCCTGAGGCCTGTTCAATACCTCAGCAGCTGCTGAATTGCTGCAGCGCAGCAATTCAGTTTGCTGCAGCAGTGTCGTTGAACCCTTTGGATGCGAATTTTGAATCCAAAATGCCGACGATTTCTTAATGAAAAATTCAGATTGTTTTTCGGATCACTCGGACAAAAAATAATAAAGAGAAGCAGTCAGCACAACTCCGTTTTGTTTGCACACACCACAAATGATAGTTTTTAATGAATAAACGTTATGTTTACTTTTGAAACAATATATAAATTGAACTGTAATATATGTCTGTGCAGGGGGAAATAATAACTAAATATTTTGTGCTTTGGTGAACAAAAACCTCAATTAACATTGCTGTACGGAATTATTACTTGCTTCGAGGCGGCGGCCATCTTGCTGTAGGGCATTGTTACTTGCTTCATGCGGCGGCCATCTTTAAAACGTCACACTCAGCATCTCCTCGGGTCGCTGCAAGTGCTAGGTTAGCACTGCTGAGCGCTGAGCGGTTGAATGGCATTCAATGCAAGTTGCTAACTTAGCACTTGCAGCGGCTGAGGTATTGAACAGGCCTCTGATGTAGAAATTAAGCTGCTCACCTGAAGCCGGGTGTAATCTGAATAACGTTCACTTCCTCTTTCACGGCGGTTTTGGTTTCATTATAGTTTATTGCTGAATAAGCTAGAAGACACGCTTACCAGACCGTGCAGGCTGAGAATGTATAACAGTCCAGCTCACAGATACTTTATGTGCCCCCCCCCCCAAAAATGAATAACAACCTTAAATATGCATAGATATGTTAAATCTCTGATCGGCTTTACCGCCTCTGTAAACCTTAAAGCCCAAGGCTCTGGTCTAGTGAAATGCTTTTAAAACTGGCAGCGGCTTAGATCCACTTTTTTGGATGATTCAGACATTTCCCCCGGAAACAAAGCATTAGCGCTCCTTGTATAGAAATAAACGGGAAGCAAAATCACAAGTGCAAGAAGTATTGTTTAGAAGAAGAAAAAAAAAAGGAATCTAGAGCAGGAGATCCACTGCTGGGCAGATAAAATGCTCCTGCTCTCTCGAGCCCAGAGAGTTTCAACCACTGTGCCGTGACCGACCGGTATGCACTTACTGTGCAATGGCAGAATGAGGTGTGCGAGTAACAGGTCAGCGACACCATGTGGGTGTAATGACACAAAGGCGAGATGACTTGTTAGATAGACCTATAAATAGAATCTTAACATCATAATATTGTTTTTAAATTAAAGTGTTTGGAAAAACTGCCATTGTGCCTTGGCCAACAAATTGTGCTCCTTATCCTTGTTGACATTTGAGACTCCCTGCTCCAGGCCATCAATCATTGGCACAGACTCAGCTATTGGCATAAATCTCTGATTGTTTGACTGGTGGGGGCATTGTGTATTTGTTTTATATAAGATAGACATATATAGACATACTTGAAAACGAGAGAAATCTCAATGTATCCTTCCTGGTAAAATCCTTTTATAAATAAAAATATATATATATATATATATATATATCTATAAAAAAAAATCAAATCCAGATGTACGCAAAGACTCCAATAAAAGCATAGATATTTTAATGCATGGATCAACGTTTCAGTCAAGAAGGAGGGGACTGAAACGTCGATCCATGCAATAAATGGCTATGCTTTTTATTGGAGTTTTCGTGTGCATCTGGATTATTTCTATTTCTATGAATGTGCACCTGGATTCGCACCGAAGCAAGCACAGCCTTTTACATGTGGTAATAGAGCGCTGGGTTCCTTGGAATATATATGTATATATATATAGAAGTAATAAAGTCTACAATCGTGGAAGACCTTTATACATCCCAGCAATTCAGACAACTGCTCTACATTCCCCATATGCAATACACATACCCACCACCACCCCCCATCATTGAATATAGCACATAACATTTAATGACATTATTAAAAAACCATGACAAAATTGCAGGTATTGACATTTTCTTTTTAGTTTCAATTTTATGTTCTTATTAATATTGTGATTAAATGTTATGACTTATAGTATTTGTCCTAGAGAGTCTATGAACTCCACTGTTTATGTGTGTGATTATAGATCTATATCTGTTGTTAGTTGTGGGGACAATTACCAAGTTTTGACTCCCTTTGGTCCCAAAAGTACTTAATCTAGATATCTACGTTGTTCCCTGTATAGTCCCATAGTCAGCTGGCTATTGCTAGATTTTTATATATAAATTTTAACTAAAGTGAGCCTCATGCCTCGCCCCCCCCCCCCTACAATCCATTCTGAATGCCTCTGCCAGGCTCCTCCACCTCACCTGCCGCTCTGTCTCTGCCGCTGCCCTCTGCGAGTCCCTTCACTGGCTCCCCATCCGATGCAGAATTAAATTCAAAATCTTTACCCTGACCTACAAAACCCTCACTAACTCAGCTCCCCACTACCTATCCTCACTAATTACCAAATACACCCCAGCCCGCTCCCTAAGATCAAACACTGACCTGCGCCTAGCTTCTCCCCGCATCACCTTTTTCCATTTATAGACTGCAGGATTTCTGATGCTCAGCCCCCATCCTCTGGAACGCTCTCCCTCATATGGTCAGACTCTCTCCTAGTTTCCCTTCCTTCAAATGCTCCCTCAAGACATTCCTATTCAGGCAAGCCGACCACCCAACTCACTGAGGCAAGCAGTCCGTCCCTCTCACCATTGCAGTCCGTCCCTCTCACCATTGCAGTCCGTCCCTCTCACCATTGCAGTCCGTCCCTCTCACCATTGCAGTTATCTCCTCCTGTTTCCACCCCCAACCCTTCTAGATTGTGAGTTTCCACGGGAATAGGGCCCTCTTTTCCTCCTGTTTTGGTTTATCAAATGTTGTTCAGTAGGGATGCACCGAAATTTTGGTCGCCGAAAATGGTGTTTTCGGTTTCGGCCGAAATGGAAAAACAGCCGAAAATTTCCATTTCCCAGCCGCGCCGGGGGCTCGCCTGAGTCTGAAGGCCGCCGAGCTGCCTGCTCGGCCGGCATCCAAGCTCAGAAGAGCCCCCGACTTGGCCTGGGCCAAAGGCTTCCGTGACGTCATACCGGCGTCCAACGGAGAGAGGACACTGGATGCAGGTCTGCCATCGCTGGAGGAGCTCAGGGCCGATGTAGGTGAGTGTGCAACCGGTGGAGGACTTAAGGCCGATGTAGGGGAGTATGTGCTCTCCACCCCCCCCAACAAAATCCGTCACCTAGGCCTGGAGGCCCGCCCGAGCCCCCTGCTCTCTCTCTCCGTGGACTCACCTGAGCCTGGAGGCTGGCCGAGCAGCTTGCTCGGCCGGCCTTCGGGATCAGGCGAGCTTCAGGCCCAGGTTCTCATGTCTGATTTCCGGTATCTGTTTTCGGCTGAACCAATCCCGAATTTTCGGTATCGGCTGGAAATTTTCGTTTCGGTGCATCCCTAGTTCAGTCTCAATGTATTGTAACTGTCTATTGTTCAGCGCTGCGGAATATGCTGGCGCTATATAAATAAAGAATAATAATGAGATTCACATTCCTGGCATGTAACCGCACTCTTGCTCTTATTTGGCACGTGATGGTTTATTTTTGTGGGTATCTAACCACCATTCGTAAAAGTCTAACTCGGACGCGGCACTGCCGAGATCATCATTTTGGTAATCCGAATAAATGTGCATTTAGAAGCATATGAATTTGAGTCGGGAAAGAGACTTTCTGTGTTTGTTTGCTGAGCTTCCTATTCATTTTGTACATGTTCCTTTATGTATTGAAAAGCAATGCGAGCCCAAATGTGTTCCAGAACCCCCAAATGTTTTCTTCCTCTGCTTCTGTTTGCGGTTTTCATCCCGAAGGGGGGAAATAATGTCCTCCTGGGTTTCTCTGCATCTTTTAGTAACTCTTAGGCATGTCCCAATCGGATTTTCTGCCTCCGATCCAGAGTCATTTAAAGGAACAAACACACCCCTTTCTTGCGCTTAAATAATTGGGCAGACGCTGCTGACAGCCTATGCCCAATTCTTTTTTTAATTTTGGCTATAATTACCTTTTGTCCCTTGTTGTGTGCAGCTCCTCGCCTTCAGCTCAAGGGCTAACGAATCTGGAACGCAAATGGTGCGTCCCTACGTACGTGCGCACTTTGCATACGCAAGTTCCATAACACCTACACAGACTGATTCATAGCTGCGCATGCATGTGCAGGACTGCTCCATCAACTGCCCCTCTCTGACACTCACTATCGCATTCTGAAAGAGGGTGGCGTCAGCATGCTCTCTATGATGACGTCCGCATGCTCTCTATGATGACATGACTAGTTACCTGGTAACCAGCGGCCTGGAAAGTTGAAATCCTGGCTGCTGGTGACTTTGGGTCTGTGGAGGAAACTCCTCCACTTCACCCTTTGTTTTAACCCGATTGGAGCTTAAAAAGATAACGCGGTCATGATGTGTAGAGTGTTCGTTTAATACTGTGTATCCGCCAACACCAAGATTCCATCCTTTTCTGGGAATCGATTTTTTTCGCTGCTTTTGGGACAAAACATGAGCATATTCTCCTGTTTATAAAATACCATATAAGCAGGGATTATCACAACCCAATGTGATTGACTCGCGGGTCAGATCGGCTCAATGAAGCGGATCACCGATCCCATAAAAATCAATGCTTTGCCTCCTGATCCTTGAGACCGGATCAGGACAGCCGTAGTTACCCTACACCAGCGATGTTGCAACCATGTCCGCCCCCTCATGTTTTGAACCATACAGCTCAGACACTCTTTGAGCTGATTAAGCATCATGGGAAATGTAGTTTTAAATCCTCCGGGGAGCCAAGGTGTCTGCGCTACACAAATCTATATAAAAAAACATCTGTCTCCTTAAAGAAAATCTAACCCAAGACCTTAGTGTGGATTGATGCAGTGCAATGTCTCCCTCTGTGCCCTGTGTCTGGATCCTGCAGAAATGGCTCCCATTCTACTCTGCAATCCATCAGCTTGTAGCTTGTGTGTAATAGATTGCAGTGGCATCACGTGCCGGCCTTCTGCCTCGTCCTCTATCTTGTCACGTGATCCAGGAATTGTTTTGCAGTGAAACAGGTCTTCCATCTGCTTGTGTCAGGCTCATGCCAGGTGATTTCATTGCAGTCTCATCTGGTGCTTTGTCACACGGTGGATTGTTTTATGCCTCTGTACAATGCCTAGAGCAGGGATCTCAAATCCCCCCTTCCCCCCCAATGTTCCTGTACTACAACTCCCATGATTCTCTGGCCAACTATTGCATTCAACGATTTCTGGGGATGGAGGCCATTAAGGTGCTTGGGAGTGTAGTGTGTACATGTGATTTTTCTGCTGTTGTGGCCTTGGTTTGCGCTGCATCTGGGCAAATCCTCGTTTTTGTTAGAAATGACAATTCCCCACAAGATGCACTATCCTTTGTTTCCCTTAGCAGAGGATTGCTGTGTTTTAACCAAATGGCTCTTAGAAATCTACCTCTGACTCCTAATGAATAAAAATGGCTTCTTTTACAAATATGGATCGACAATAGTTGTCTGGCTCCCGCAGCACCCTGCAATTAGCATTGTGTTTATTTTCACTGCTGGGTTCGACAGCTTTATAACTATTTTAGAAGCCAGTAAGGAAACCACAGTCCTGACCGCACGTTTCTATGAGATAAAGTTTTATTGAAGTCTCTTATGTATTTTGTTTGCCAGCTACATTATAAATTTACAGCTAAGTGGCTGGGTTTCCCCTTAATTTGTTAAAGGGTCACTACCACCAAATAATGAAATGTCCTTATTGTGTTTATTTCATGTTGCTGATATCTTACATGTGTTTTGTTTTTCTCTTGTATGTTTAGTTAAGGAAATATTTTCCTCTGTGTCACTGGGTGCATCCATTGTGTGATATTTCCCTCTATATGTGTCACTGGGTGCATCCATTGTGTGATATCACACAATGGATGCACCCAGTGACACATATAGAGTGAAATATCACACAATGGATGCACCCAGTGACACATATAGAGGGAAATATCACACAATGGATGCACCCAGTGACACATATAGAGTGAAATATCACACAATGGATGCACCCAGTGACACATATAGAGGGAAATATCACACAATGGATGCACCCAGTGACACATATAGAGTGAAATATCACACAATGGATGCACCCAGTGACACATATAGAGGGAAATATCACACAATGGATGCACCCAGTGACACATATAGAGTGAAATATCACACAATGGATGCACCCAGTGACACATATAGAGGGAAATATCACACAATGGATGCACCCAGTGACACCTATAATGTGTGATATTTCCCTCTATATGTGCCATTGGGTGCATCCAATGTGTGATCTTCTGTGTAGTATTCCCCCCCCCCCGTATCTTTAACTCACTTGGTCTTCAATGTGTGGCTTTGAATGGAATCTATGGGTCGAACACTGTCTCACATCTCATTGTATTGTGTGGGATGTTATCACCAGGGGGTAGATTAGAAGTATTTGAACCGTTAACCGTTAACACCACGGGATGTACTATGATGTCCGCGAGGCAGGTGGGCCTTGAAGACGCGGGGCGTACTGGTACACCTCGCTGACTTCAATGGGCCGCCTTGTCTCTTCCCTGCAGTACTAGTACGCATCACCGGTGTTAATCCCCTCCCGATGGCGACACCCTCCTTTTGTTAAGGGGTTGAGCTCCCTGTTTTGTCTCATTCAGCTGCCATCTCTTAACATGAGTACAGTGGCAAGAAAAAGTATGTGAACCCTTTGGGATTACGTGGAGTTTTGCATGAATTGGTCATAAAATGTGCTCTGACCTTCATCTAAGTCACAACAATTTGAAAAACACAGACATTATATGTATTCATGTTTTTATTGAACAGAAAATGTAAACATTCACAATGCAGGGTGGAAAAAGTATGTGAACCTTTGGACTTAATAACTGGTTGACCCTCCTTTGGCAGCAATAACCTCAACCAAACGTTTCCTGTAGTTGCAGATCAGACTTGCACAACTATCTGGAGTAATTTTGGACCACTCCTCTTCACAAAACTGTTTCAGTGTAGCAATATTCTTGGGATGTCTGGTGTGAATCGCTCTCTTAAAGGGACACTCTAAGCAACATGACCACCTAAGCTATTTTAGGTGGTCATGATGCCCGGAGTATCCTGCCCTCTGTCCCCCCTCCCTCCGCTCAGCGGTTCAGCTGAAAACAGCTGAGAGAGGCGGAGGAGTTTACTCCGCCCTCCCAGCTGTCAGTCAGCAGAGCGGGAATCATATTTCCCGCTTCTGCCGACTTTTGCCGAGTAGGAGACGTCATCGCGCTTTCAGCGCGATGACGTCTCCAACTCGCCGCAGTAGCTGGCGGCAGCGGCTGAGGGTTAGTGTTGCGCGCATCCTCACGTAAACTTCTACGCTTCTCACGTAAACCAGAAGGCAAGTAGAAGAAACAAGGATGGGAGCGGAAGAGGAGGGAGGTGAGTGTATATATAAAAAAAAAAAGACGCCGCTGGAAACAAGTGGATTTTAGGGTAAGTATTACAGTTACACAAAAAAAAATAAAGCTTTATTAAAGGAATAGGGATAGATTAGGATAAAAAAACGGGGGGGGGGGGTGATTTTAGAGTAGAGTGTTCCTTTAAGGTCATGCCACAGCATTTCAATCGGGTTGAGGTCAGGACTCTGACTGGACCACTCCAGAAGGCGTATTTTGTTTTGTTGAAACATAGAAACATAGAAAGATGTCGGCAGATAAGAACCTTTCGGCCCATCTAGTCTGCCCAATTACATGGATACTTTACCTGGATTTATCTTTTGTTTAGGATAGCCTTATGCCTATCCCATGCTTGCTTAAATTCAATTACTGTTTTGGCCTCTACCACTTCTACTGGAAGACTGTTCCATGTATCCACCACCCTCTCAGTAAAATAATGCTTCCTGATGTTACTTTTAAACCTTTGCCCCTCTAATCTAAGACTATGTCCTCTTGTTTTGCTATTTTGTTTCCTTTTAAATATACTCCCTTCCTCTACCTTGTGGATTCCCTTTACGTATTTAAATGTTTCTATCATATCTCCTCTGTCTCGTCTTTTTTCCAAGCTGTACATGTTAAGATCATTAAGCCTTTCCTGGTAACTTTTCTCCTTCAAGCCGTACACCATTTTAGTAGCCCTTCTCTGAACTCTCTCTAAGATGTCTATATCCTTCTGGAGATACGGTCTCCGGTACTGCACACAGTACTCCAAGTGAGGTCTCACCAGTGCTCTGTACAGTGGCATGAGCACTTCCCTTTTCCTACTGCTAATACCTCTCCCTACACAACCAAGCATTCTGCTAGCATTTCCTGCTGCTCTATTACATTGAAGCCATTCTTTTGTTGAATTACTTGTATGCTTTGGGTCATTGTCCTGTTGCATCACCCATCCTCTGCGGAGCTTCAGTTGGCGTACAGATGGTCTTACGTTTTCCTGCAAAATGTCTTGATAAACTCTGGAATTCATTTTTCCATCAATGACAACAATCCATCCAGGCCCTGAGGCAGCAAAGCAGCCCCAAACCATGATGCTCCCTCCGCCATGTTTTACAGTGGGGGTGAGGTTTTGATGTTGGTGTGCTGTTCCTTTTTTTTCTCCACACATAGTCTTGTGTGTTTTTTCCAAACAACTCAATTTTGGTTTCATCTGTCCACAGAATATTTTGTCAGTAGTGCTGTGGAACATCCAGGTGCTCTTTTGCAAACTTCAAACGTGCTGCAATATTCTTTTTGGACAGCAATGGCTTCCTCTGTGGTGTCCTCCCATGTACTCCATTCTTGTTTAATGTTTTCCTTATTGTAGATGTGTCAGCAAATATGTTAGCATGTGCCAGAGATTTCTGTAAGTCTTTAGCTGACACTCTAGGATTCTTCTTTACCTCATTAAGCATTCTGCGCTGTGCTCTTGCAGTCATCTTTACAGGACAACCACGCCTAGGGAGAGTAGCAACAGTGCTGAACTTTCTCCATTTGTAGACAGTCTGTCTTACCGTGGACACATGAACATCAAGGCTTTTGGAGATACTTTTGTAACCCTTTCCAGCTTCATGCAAGTCAACAATTCTTGATCGTAGGTCTTCTGAGAGCTCTTTTCTGCGAGACATGGTTCACATCAGGCAGTGCTTCTTGAAACCAGTAAACCCAAAACTGGTTTGTTTTTAAAGAGCAGGACAGCTTTCAGCAACACATCCAATAATATCACACTGATTGGACTCAAGGTTGGCTCACTCCTGGCTCCAATTAGCTCTTGGAGAAGTCGTTAGGCTAGGGGTTCACATACTTTTTCCACCCTGCACTGTGAATGTTTACATGTTCTGTTCAATAAACACATGAAAACATATAATGTTTGCGTTGTATTATTTTAAGCAGACTGTGTTTTTCAAATTGTTGTGACTTAGATGAAGATCAGAGCACATTTTATGACCAATTCATGCAAAACTCCACGTAATCCCAAAGGGTTCACATACTTTTTCTTGCCACTGTAGTCTGAAGAGTAATAGCCCCTGCAGCCTTATCTAAACTTTTCCTCCTCCTATGTCCTTAACCCCTTCACTGCGGAGCCATTTCACGCCTGTGTACTGAGCTCATTTTTACAGGTTTTGCTCATGTTTAAACGCGATTTGAAGCCACGTTTTATTATATGACCCAGACATATTATATATCGTTCTTTCCGGCAGACTCGGCAGATTCATAATATATCATTATTATATGTATACGTAATTTCCTGCCTGATAATTATAACAAAAAATGCAATCAAATTTGAATTTTCAATAATCTAAGGGCGTGTAAAGTGTTTTCTTCACATTTTAACATGCGAGCGTTTGCGGTTATATTTTCTATGAGTTGTGCTTGTTAAATTAGAAATGGGGACTCGTTCATTTTTTTTTGGGGAAAAATTACGTGATTTTTAACAAATGCACCCCATAGAAAAATTGTAATGCAGCATCATTGTTCACTTTATAATTGAAATGGGAACAATATTGCTGCATTAACAAAACAAAAAACGAAAAAAAAACTTTTTTAAATTTTATTCTTATTTTGTATTTTGTTTTTTCTTTTAACATGGTCATGTTTGGTATCATTGGAAGGGCCATGCTCTGGCCATTCCAATGATACCAAACATTAATGCCTAGCTGCCACGGATCAGGAGATAGGCGGTTAATTGGAACCCCCTATCTCTGCCATTGGTGGCAGCTAGGGATTAACTCCAGAAATGATGTCATCCGCATAGTCGTCTGGGGGAGATCCTGGAAGGTTGGCCGACATCAAAGATGTTGGCCAGCTCCAGGAGGGGACCGCGATACGGCGCCTTTGGCGCCGAATTGCGATCCAGCCCCCTAGGGGTTTAAAGACAGCCGCCGCTTGTAAGGGCAGCCTATGCATTTCCAAGCGGTACCTGGCTTTTGATCATGCCCCTATCGGAAGGGGAGAGGTCCAAAGGACCTTGACCCCCCCCCCCTTCAGGCACCTTCCCTGCACTGGTGAGGGTGTGTGTGCCTGTAATAGATGTCATTGCGCTGGCGCGATGACATCTATTAGTGCCCGCTACGGTCCTGGATGCTGGGCTGACATCAAGGATGTCAGCCCACACCAGGGGGCACAGCGATCGGACGGAATCCGTCCGATCGCTGGCTGCAAAGGGAGGACGCGCTCAGCGTGTCCTCAGCAGCCACCGCTGAGCACGTCTTCCACAGCAAAGTGGTTAAAATGTTAAATACTGTAGATTAGATGAGCCGCAGAAGTAAAGAAAAACCTTTGGTAAATGTTGCCTCATAGGAAAAATCAACAAAATGGTAGGGAGATAAAAAAAAACGCTAATTTTATTTTTCCTTTTTACATGCAGTTACTTTAAACACAGAGGAAAAACAGCAGCGTGTGCTTTATAACAGTGATCCCCAACCCTGGTCCTCAGGCTCCCTAACAGGCCAGGTTGTAAGGATCACCTTGGGGAAAAGCAGACTGAATCCTGCAATCACTGAGCAGCAAATCATATCCCCTGTGCTGCGCTTCACATATCCTGCAAACCTGACCTGTTAGTGGGCCCTGATGACCAGGATTGGGGACCCCCTGCTTTATAAGGTGTCTTTGTTATGCATGAGTAATCTACTTACAGCTTTTGTAAGTGGTAGTGTCCCTTTAGGCCGGGGTCACACGAGTGTTTTTCAGAGCGGAAGGAACATCCGTGAGAGGGGACGTTCCTTCCACTCTGACGCCCGTCTGGCCGCCTCGCTGAGCGCAGTTAGTACGCTCAGCACTGCAAAGCAAGATCCTCCTGTGGAGAATCATGCTTTGTAGCCCCGTCAGAATCCGTTGTAGCTTTTTGACAGGGAAGGCCTTTTGGCATCTGGTAGCGCGTGCAATTCGTGCGGGTGCTACCCTGTGTGGCCCTCCCTGTTGATCCGTCACAAAAATGCAACGGACGCAGGGAAGTGCGGTCACACGGATACACTCGCCTGATCGCAGCCTTAATCACCTTTTTTTTGTATTTATTTTTTTCTCCTTTTCTTAGATTTTACCCAAATTTCTTCAGTCGTGCTATAATCCCAAGAGCCCGATATATAGAAATATGCTTTGTAATACCCGAGTGCAGGGCTTCGTCAGATCCAGCAGCCAGACCGTCTCTCTCTGGATTGAATAAACCTATATGTACGTTGTAAACATTGTTTTACAGGATACATATAGCGACAACAAAGAAAAGAAATATATAACCATGATAAGCGATGCATTCTATAGAAGCAATGTCTTTTTAGTTGTCTTTGGCGTATTTCCTTTTATTATCCGGCTTTCTGTATGGAACACTCGCTTTCCTTTTGATTTGTTTGGGTCACAACAACATCCAAGTAAATGCAGAATCATGGGATTGTAACAAACAGATACTCCTCTAGACACAAACTATTAGCCCTGTATCCGTGGACAGGCACATTCCGAAATTATTTATAGACATGCGTGTCTCCGAGTGCCTCCATAGATAGTAGACACGTGTGTTAGTTTGATTTTAACCTCTGGTTTGCTGGGGAAAATTTGGTGATCAGTGAGAAACAAATGTGAAATCTGGGTACTTAGCCTGGAACGTTCTAATCTACATCTAGACAAGTCATGTATTATTACATGCTAATATCTCCCCCATATACAGTAAGGGCCTGGCTCTGTGTAACCAGGACATACTTGAAAACAAGAGAAATCTTAATGTATCCTTCCTGGTAAAATACTTTCTAAAAAAAAAAAAAAAAAAAAAACGTGGGGATTAATGGCAGCAACCGAAGACAGATTTGAGTATACAGCCAGGGGATTACAAATATGACAACCAGGGGGTTGTAGAACTTTGCCTATGCCTCTTATTATTATTGTTTCTTTATATGTATCTTTCTTGCCAGGCTTCGAAGCTGAAATTCATTTGACAAGCCTTGGTACGCAGTTGCCAAACCAAAGTTTTTCTCTCTCTTCCTTACCCCTACAACTCCTGTTACAGTCCGGGTTATTCAGAGAGAGGTGAAAAGCAGGAGAATGACTGGAGAAGTGAAAATTCTAGGTCAAAATAGCCGATTTGGAAAGTGAGATAAACGGGAGACTTTTTCTGGTTTGGCTATTTTGACCTAGAATTTTCCATTCTCCAGTCATTCTCCTGCTTTTCACCGCTCTCTGAATAGCCCTGAATGTATAATGCTTCATATCACACCAGCGGGTTAATCAGATGCTGCCGGTGTTTGTCGAAGTTACAAATATAAGCAAAAATCACCAGTGTTTCAACTACACAGGCGATTCACGAACATTAAACCAAAGCGCGACAGAAGCTTCACAGAGCAGCATCTCCTGTCGATCTTTAGATTTAAGTTCGTGACATGCCGGCATTTTTTTTGGGAGTCTCGTAAACACTAGGCCAGTGGTTCTCAAACCTGCCCTCGGGACCCTCAACCAGGCCAGATTTTGCAGATCACCTTGGGGAAACGCAGACTGAATCCTGCAATCACCGAGCAGCAAATCAGATCACCTGCGCTGTGCTTCAGATATCCGGCAAACCTGACCTGTTAGGGGGACCTGAGGACAGGTTTAAGAAACTGCACTAGACAAGGTATGAACACCGTGGCCCTCCAGATGTTTTGGAAGTACGTCACCCATGATGCTCAGCCACTCCTTAGCATTGATGAGCCTAATTGGAAATGCAGTTCTAAAGCATATGGGGGGGGGGGGGAGTTTGCTGATCCGTAACTAGAATTTCCTCAGTAACACTAAAGTTCTAAAAAATTGCATTATCCATCACACGCTTTGCCTCTAAAGCACTTTTTCCCACATATTAGGGGTAACCCACACCCCATTTGACAACATATTGCTACATGTATGTTGAAAATAGCAGATGGTAATTCTCCTACTTTCACATACCCTAAATTTCCTGATTTCTATTTTATTTAGGTCTTTATCTTTTATCCTGCTCTTCGGCTCTGGGTCTCCAGAACCCGGACGTCCCTGAAGCTTTTCCACGCAATTTGCATTCCTACACAACTTGCATAGCATCAGAACCACAAATTGCACACTGCTACGGGGTGCGCGGTCGTAGACTGTGCCTGTATCCGCCTTTTGACTTTGTGCAGTGCGCCGGGTGACGCGGCTCCTTGTTAAGAGCTGACGTCTAACTGAGCATGCCGCGATTTGGAAATTAAACGTGAACCTGTCTGGCGGTAAATTCGGAGCATCCGGAGTATTGTGTCAGACTTCATCTGAACATGAGGTATTGAGGATTGACACATGGCTTGTGTTCCTGACCTGCTCTCCTTATATTTTGCAGATGAAGTGCCTGCAGACATGGTTGCAGAAGAATCCGGTCCTGGTGCACAGAATAGTCCATATCAACTTCGCCGAAAAACTCTCGTCCCCAAAAGAACCGCTTGTCCTACAAAGAGCAGTATGGAGGTGAGGATATGACCTGTTTGCAGCTTGGCATGTCGCGTGACCGCAGGGGGCTGGGTGCTCCATCCAATTCAGTGGCTCTCAGTGCAGGAAGGCTTTGTTACCATCGGATAAGGCTAGTTTCCAAAGATCCCCCAGCCCTGAAACCTGAACGGAGGTATCCCTGAGCTGTGTGTATGGGCAGGATTAAGTCCCTGCATTTGGATTTGCTGAATCAGCCCTCCAAGACCCCCCTCAGATGGGGGAGCAGGGAGCTCACAGCAGTGTGAGCACTCAGATAAGAGGAAGTGCTTACACTGTGTAGCATGTCCCTTTTTTTCCTAGAATGTCCCTGTAAATTTTCAGATTTTATTTTTTAATAGATTGTAAAGCCCCCTCTGGAGTGCGGTTATATTTCTGTAAGCACATTATAACTAAGCAAAGGGTAGACCTATCTCCGGCATTTCTTTTATTTTAAAATGTAACTGCTTGTAATGGATAAAGTTATGATCAATTCAATATAAAGCGATACTACAGTCAAATATTATGACTTGCTGAACAACCTGACACTTTTCTGCCCAAAGAGCGTTCTGTAATTACCTGTACTGTGCATGCTAAACAAACCTACTTCTCCTCCCTTATCTCATCCAGACGTCAGTTTCATACTTTCAATCTGTTAATGCGCCCCGCTTCCACTCAACTTTCCATAGATTTCACAGCTGTCAGCTTTGCTGACTATTTCACCGATGAGATTACTAAATTTAGACTTGAAATCTCTTCACTGCCCTCCTCCATTAACCATTCTACCCCACTGACTCCCACACTACCTACCCCTTCTTCTACTATGTCTTCCTTTTCTCTGGTCTCCGAGGAGGATGTCTCAGAAGTTCTCCCAGACTCCATCCCCTCGCATCTTATTTGGTCTGTTCTACCAGTCCTTGTCCCTGCATTGACTCATATTTTTAACCTTTCCCTCTCCTCTGGAGTCTTCCCCCTCTGTATTCAAACATGCTGTGATCACCCCCATTCTAAAGAAGCCATCTCTTGATCTTACCTCCCTTTCGAACTACCGTCCCATCTCTGCGCCCCTTTGCCTTCAAAATCCTAGAACGCCTGATCTATAACCAGCTCACCGATTTTCTCACTGCTAACTCTCTACTCGATCCGCACCAGTCCGGCTTTCACTCCCAGCACTCGACTGAGACTGCTCTGACCAAGGTGACTAATGATTTTGTTGCTGCTAAAACGAAAGGTCACTTCTCCCTCCTTATTCTTCTTGATTTTCTGCTGCATTTGACACTTTTGACCTCCCTCTCCTGCTCCTCACGCTGCGTCAACTTGGCCTCAGTGGTGCCATTCTCTCCTGGTTCTCTTCCTAGCTCTCTCTTCACTCATTCAGTGTCTCCTTTGCCGGTACCTTTTCACCACCGGATCCTTTCCTGCTTGTGGTGCCACAAGGCTCTGTTCTGGTCCCCTACTCTTCTCGATCTATACCGCCTCTCTTGGCAACATCATCTCTTCCTAT
This sequence comes from Leptobrachium leishanense, assembly GCA_009667805.1. Taxonomy (NCBI): domain Eukaryota; kingdom Metazoa; phylum Chordata; class Amphibia; order Anura; family Megophryidae; genus Leptobrachium; species Leptobrachium leishanense. Next base: position 376,725,463 of record CM019066.1, read on the forward strand.
GGACTTCAATATCATCTCTATGCCGATGACACCCAAATCTATCTTTCTGCCTCCGATCTCTCTCCTCCCATGTTGGACGTGTTACTGTCAGCTGTCTCCGACTGGATGACTTCCCATTTCCTAAAGCTCAACCTCTCTAAAACTGAACTTCTTTTCTTCCCTCCCTCTAAAACCTCCACTCTTGCACCGATTTCCCTTCTGGTGAATGGTGCCACCATTACTTCTTCCTCTCAGGCTCGCTGCCTCGGAGTCCTCTTAGACTCTGATCTCTCCTTTACTCTTAATATTCAGTCACTAAATCCTGCTACTTCCACTTAAAAAACATTGCACGCATCCGTCCCTTTCTTAATCCAGACTCATTAAAATATTAAAATGCTCATCCAAGCTCTTATTATCTCCCACCTTGATTATTGTAACCTCCTTCTCTCTGGCCTTAAAAAAATCCAAGATTCTCCCTCTGCAGTCTGTTATGAATGCCTGTGCCCATCCATCTCACCTCCCGCAACTCTCACGACTCACCCCTTTGTCAATCTCTACTCTGGCTCCCTGTTTCCTTTAGAAATGGAATTCAATTCAAAACATTGGTGCTCATATAACAAAGCTCTCCATATCCCTCGTTCCTGCCTACATCTCCTCCCTTATTAACAGTAGGGCTGTGGAATTAATCGCAATTGCAAAAAAATCGAGATTTAAGCACATGCGATTTCTAAACCGCATAAGGCTGCGATTTTATCTATTCATTTTATCGGCTCCCTGTAAGTTTCCGGCAGCATGGAGCTTTGGGCGCTCACAGGGCGAACCGCGTGTACAGCCGCGCTCGCACGGCTCGTCACGTGGTTCCCCCAGGTGAGCGCCCAAGCTCCATGCCGCCGGAAGCTCACAGGGAGCCGAACACACGGTGCAAAGAAGTGAGCTGGGGGCAATATCCGTGAGCTGGGGGGCAGTATATCCATGTGCTGGGGCAGTATATCCATGTGCTGGGGCAGTATATCCATGTGCTGGGGCAGTATATCCATGTGCTGGGGCAGTATATCCATGTGCTGGGGCAGTATATCCATGTGCTGGGGCAGTATATCCATGTGCTGGGGCAGTATATCCATGTGCTGGGGCAGTATATCCATGTGCTGGGGCAGTATATCCATGTGCTGGGGCAGTATGTCCATGTGCTGGGGCAGTATATCCATGTGCTGGGGCAGTATATCCATGTGCTGGGGCAGTATATCCATGTGCTGGGGCAGTATATCCATGTGTGTGCTGGGGCAGTATCCATGTGTGTGCTGGGGCAGTATCCATGTGTGTGCTGGGGCAGTATCCATGTGTGTGCTGGGGCAGTATCCATGTGTGTGCTGGGGCAGTATCCATGTGTGTGCTGGGGCAGTATCCATGTGTGTGCTGGGGCAGTATCCATGTGTGTGCTGGGGCAGTATCCATGTGTGTGCTGGGGCAGTATCCATGTGTGTGCTGGGGCAGTATCCATGTGTGTGCTGGGGCAGTATCCATGTGTGTGCTGGGGCAGTATCCATGTGGTGTGCTGGGGCAGTATCCATGTGTGTGCTGGGGCAGTATCCATGTGTGTGCTGGGGCAGTATCCATGTGTGTGCTGGGGCAGTATCCATGTGTGTGCTGGGGCAGTATCCATGTGTGAGCTGGGGGCAGTATCCATGTGTGAGCTGGGGGCAGTATCCATGTGTGTGCTGGGGGCAGTATCCATGTGTGTGCTGGGGGCAGTATCCATGTGTGTGCTGGGGGCAGTATCCATGTGTGTGTGCTGGGCAGTATCCATGTGTGTGCTGGGGGCAGTATCCATGTGTGTGCTGGGGGCAATATCCGTGAGTTGGGGGCAATATCCGTGAGTTGGGGGCAATATCCGTGAGTTGGGGGCAATATCCGTGAGTTGGGGGCAATATCCGTGAGTTGGGGGCAATATCCGTGAGTTGGGGGCAATATCCGTGAGTTGGGGGCAATATCCGTGAGTTGGGGGCAATATCCGTGAGTTGGGGGCAATATCCGTGAGTTGGGGCATATCCATGTGCTGGGGCATATCCATGAGCCTGGGCAGTATATCAATGTGCCGGGGCAGTATATCCATGTGCCGGGGCAGTATATCCATGTGCCGGGGCAGTATATCCATGAGCCGGGGCAGTATATCCATGAGCCGGGGCAGTATATCCATGTGCTGGGGCAGTATATCCATGTGCTGGGGCAGTATATCCATGTGCTGGGGCAGTATATCCATGTGCTGGGGCAGTATATCCATGTTCTGGGGCAGTATATCCATGTGCTGGGGCAGTATATCCATGTGCTGGGGCAGTATATCCATGTGCTGGGGCAGTATATCCATGTGCTGGGGCATATCCATGAGCCTGGGCAGTATATCAATGTGCCGGGGCAGTATATCCATGTGCCGGGGCAGTATATCCATGAGCCGGGGCAGTATATCCATGAGCCGGGGCAGTATATCCATGTGCTGGGGCAGTATATCCATGTGCTGGGGCAGTATATCCATGTGCTGGGGCAGTATATCCATGTGCTGGGGCAGTATATCCATGTGCTGGGGCAGTATATCCATGTGCTGGGGCATATCCATGAGCTGGGGCAGTATCCATGAGCTGGGGCGGTATACCATGTGCTGGGGCGGTATACCATGTGCTGGTGCAGTATACCATGTGCTGGGGCGGTATACCATGTGCTGGGGCGGTATACCATGTGCTGGGGCGGTATACCATGTGCTGGGGCGGTATACCATGTGCTGGGGCGGTATACCATGTGCTGGGGCGGTATACCATGAGCAGGGGCGGTATACCATGAGCCGGGGCGGTATACCATGAGCCGGGGCGGTATACCATGAGCCGGGGCGGTATACCATGAGCCGGGGCGGTATACCATGAGCCGGGGCAGTATCCATGAGCCGGGGCAGTATCCATGTGTGAGCTGGGGCATATCCATGAGGTTGGGCAGTATATCCATATGCTGGGGCAGTATACCATGAGCTGGGGCAGTATCCATGAGCTGGGGCAGTATCCATGAGCTGGGGCAGTATCCATGAGCTGGGGCAGTATCCATGTGTGAGCTGGGGCATGTCCATGAGGTTGGACAGTATCCATGTGCTGGGGCAGTATCCATGTGCTAATCGCAAATAAAATCGCAATATTCTTTCAAAAAATCGCAATATGATTATTTTGTCCATATTGCACAGCCCTAATTAGCAGGTACATCCCATCCCCACCACTTAGCATCAGATCATTGGCAGAGCGATCAGCTTCACGTACCTGCACCTCCAACTCCCGCCTTCAGGACTTCTCCCAAGCTGCCCCCTTTCTATGGAACTCCCTCCCCCACAACATCAGACTCTCACCATCTCTCCAATCTTTCAAGAAGTCTCTGAAAACACATTACTTTAGAGAAGCCTATCGGCTCACTCCATGATCCCCCCGCTGTTCATTTCATGCACCATCTTCCCACACGCTCCCCACTACTACACATACTCTGTTACCCTCACCTAGTGGGTCACCCCTCTCCTTTTAGATTGTAAGCTCTTGAGCAGGGTCTCCTCCCCTGTGTGTGTGTGTGTGTGTGTGTAACGAGTATGTATATTTGTTATTCTGTCTCTCCCGTTGTACAGCGTTATGGAACTTGTTGGTGCTTTATAAATACTTGTAACTATATCACCTGTGAATCATAATTGTAATAATACAAAATAATAATTTCAGCTTGTGTCCGTTTTTAAGTTCAGCTTATGACTTACATTTTTCCGTCTCTATTAAAGTGACCTGACAATCCATGTGTTTCTTATCATAGGGTGCTTCCACCTCAACAACTGAAAACTTTGGCCATAGAGCAAAGCGTGCCAGAGTGTCTGGGAAGTCCCAGGATCTGCCCGGTAAGCTGGCATGTCTTTCTTTTTGTAGTACTCGGCAAGGTAAACAGACTTATTGTGTGTGTCCGTGTGTGTGTGTTCGCGTCCGTTTTAATCTCGTATTGCATTGTGACAGATCTTCCATATTTTTCGTCGTGAGCTCTAAATAATTTTTAGTTTTCCCTCTTAATAGCAGCACCAGCAGAACAATATCTTCAAGAAAAGCTGCCAGATGAGGTGGTGTTGAAGATCTTTTCTTACCTGTTGGAGCAGGATCTTTGTAGAGCAGCTTGTGTGTGCAAGCGTTTCAGCGAATTGGCAAACGATCCTATTTTGTGGTGAGTTCTAGATACAAAATTATTAGGTTTATTACTGAGACGAAGTGGTGTTTAACTGCAAGAGTATCAAGTAGAAGAGTGGTGTTCCATTCCGTGTGGGTGCATCTCAAGACCATATAATACAACAAACCAAAAGTTTGTTCCAGGGGTGCAATACATTGTCGCTGTTGGCAGGCGTAAGCAATTTATGGCCTTTCTTTGCGAACTAAATGTCCATCATTTTTCAACAGAGCTTAGGGTTAAAAACCTTGCAAAAAGTCTTGAAAGGGTTAAGAACTGCAGTGATTCTGAAGGGGATAAGAATTGTAAACATTTAAAGGGTTAAATCTGGTAAAATTTCAATGTTTAAATGTTTCTAGCAGCTGTTGCTGTTCCTTTTGAATTTTTTGAACATGTTGGGCCCTATCACACTCTGCACGCTAACGGTAGCGCTCACCTGCGTGAGCACTACCGTTAGCTGCGGTATTCAGGGCATATTACAATCCAAACGGGTTAAACAACCCATTTGCGTTTGGGACCTTGCGCTTCTCAGCGTGAGGTCACTGCACTTTGCGCTCCCTATACTTAACATGGGGAGCGCAAAGTGTTAATCAGCGCTGGTAATACAATGTCCAGTGCTGAGTAACGTCTGGCTCTGGTTAGCGAAAAGTTAACCAGAGCCAGGACCTGGTGTTAACTGATTCCGCTGGTGCAGAATCTGTTAACACCAGCTTAAAACAGTAGAAAAAAAAATCACGTACTCACCCTCTCCCGCGGCGAGGACCGCGGCTCCGGTCGCCTCCTCTGGCCGGCGGGAGCAGGGAAAGACAGGAGGATAAAGTCCTCCCTGCATCTCTCCCTGCATATCTTGCGATGCGAGATCCAGCCGGTCACGTGACCGGCAGAGAGGAACTCAATGGAGTCCTGTGGATGCTCGCGGCTGCGCTCAGCGCTGCCGCGAGCATCCTGATTTTTAACGGGCGCTACAATGCAGGCAGCATTTTTTTGCGCCTGCATTGTAATCTGGCGTCGCAAGGGGGAAAACTGCGGGAGCAGTTTTTCCTCCCTTGCTGCCGTGTTTTAACGCCCAGATTGTAATGGGGCCCGATATTTGGTGTGCTCTCCTCTTGGTTTGATATATATATATATATATATATATCGGTATATCAAAGCAAGAGTAGAGCACACCAAACATCCTGTTCAAAAAATTCAAATGGGTTAACGCAAATTCATGGGTTAACGCAGGAGCTTCCACTCACCTTGCAATACTGCAGCCTTTTACAGTCTATGACTAAAACTATACCAACCACAGCACATGATCACAGCAAACGTGAAAACACACAGACACACACACACACACCAGTGTGTGTGGTCACGTTTGCTGTGATCATGTGCTGTGGTTGGTATAGTTTTAGTCATAGACCGTAAAAGGCTGCAGTATTGCAAGGTGAGTGGAAGCTCCTGCGTTAACCCATTCACTACCGTAATCAAGTTAACTCAATCTTCAAAAGCACTTTCAGGTGCCCAAGATTGTGGTAACTTTATCTGGACTCATTCTGGGTTATTGCAAACTAATGTATCCAACCATATTTATCACAAATTTAATTAGTTTGCAAATAATGTTTGTTGCCTACATTTCCCAGACTTCTCTGAATGCAATAAATGGGCAAAGAATCATAGGATTTGTAGTTCAGAAACATCAGGGGGCCAGAGTATGATATCCCAGGTTTAAATGCACAGAATTGAAAATAATGGGGGGGGAGAGGGGGGAGGGGGGAGAGAGAGAGAGAGAGAGATGCGTGCGCTGGTTATAGGGTTAAGAAATTATTGGATTTTACTACAAATACTAGTAAATTCGGTTCTTCTCTGGTTCTTGGTTTAATGGAAGACCACGTTGTAGTGAAAGGGTTAAGTTCAATACTTATTTTGCTAATTACGGCGGATTTTATGGTCTTGCTTGTCGACATGTTTTCATTCGGTTCAGTGACATCGTCTTTCAATGAAGTCCTGTTTTGGAGACCTTTTTATCGTGGCCTTTTCTTGTAACATACCAGGACGCCTGTGCGTCCCGTCACATTTACACAGCATGTTATAGATAGATGCGGATGATTTTTTTGTGGGAAGGTGCACACGCTTTGTGTTTGTGCTCCTGTCTGTGAACGGAAATCATAAACGAATTCCGAAGCACGCAGATATCATCTGTTTAACAACAAATCCATTATCCTTCATCGACCTTGTGCGCTCGCAGGCCAACCAGTATCTGAAGTGCAGCTCTGTCATTTACAAGACAATAAACCTGCTCAGCTTCATGATTTCAACACCGAATTAACAGCCGCGTGTCTGCAAACATGGACGGCACGAGATGCGGCATAAAAATGCAATTACGGACAGGATTCCGTGCCGAAAGATTAACTCTATGCTTATGTTTTGCAGGAAACGATTGTACATGGAAGTATTTGAATATACGCGTCCGATGATGCATCCCGAAGCTGGGAAATTTTTTCAAATCAACCCTGAAGAATACGAGCATCCAAACCCCTGGAAAGAAAGTTTTCAGCAGCTGGTAAGCATGCACGTACCTTCAAATGGTGAAAACGAGAGAAATCTCAATGTATCCTTCCTGGTCAAGTCTTTTCTCAAAACAAAAAAAAAATGGTCTGCAGTTCAGAAAGTATTCAGACCCCTTCATTTCTTTTTTTTTTTTTATGTTGCAGCCCCATTCAATATTCTTACATAGTTATAGTTACATAGGCTGAAAAGCCATGCGTCAATCAGGTTCAGCCTTTCACACATCACCTACTGCTGCTGTTCTAAAAGAAGGCAAAAAACCCAGTCTGAAGCGCTCACCAATATGCAACACACTGGAAAAAAAATCCTTCTTGACCTCAGGTGGCATCAGATTTCTCCCTGGATCAAACAGCTTTTACCCACATATGAAATATTATAACCCTTAATATTCTGTGTCTGCAGGAAGTCACCCAGTCGTTGTTTAAAAGTCTGTACAGTCTCTGACCCAACCACCTCAACAGGCAGAGAATTCCACAGCTTTATTGCTCTCACCGTAAAATAGGCTGAATTGCCGTTCGTCCAGTATAAATGGATGACCTCGTGTCCTGTGTATAGTCCTGTTAATGAATAGGTTTCCAGACAATGGTTTATAATGGCCCCATGTTTATATTCTGATTTTTCATGTGGGATATCTGAAGTGCAGATTCATAAAGACAAAGCAAAAAAATGATTTTTGGCAGCTTTGCAAATGTATTAAAATAAAAAATCCCGAATATTGGGGGGTCTGATAACGCTCTGAATGCATTGTACGTCAGTTTCTGTGTTCACAGCCAAATACTTTCCAATTATTCAAAAGCTGAATTTGGAATCGGAACCTTACTGAAAGCGTGTTTCAGTCAGGGGGCTCGACTGGTTTTTTATTATTATTTCTTATATTGGCTGCCTGTGGCAGATTTTTTATTATTCTTTATTAAAGACTGATTTTCTTTAAAAACTTGGCTCAAGCCAATATTTAAAAAACGCCGCTGATCTGAAGAAGAAATTGGGGGGGGGGGGGTGAATGATCTTCAGCCAGCGCCATTCATATTTTGCCTCTCAACATGTCCTATCTTTTTAAATAAAGATTTCAGCCTTATTTCCTCTGTCTTTCTGCCTTAAAATCCATTCACCGACATCTTTCAGCATCTGTAATTTTTTTTGGGACGTCGTCCTATCGTTAGAGTAAAATTTACTCGATAAAGTCGATATTTCCATTGAAAAGTTTAGCTGCGAGAACCGATACTTGATCCAAATTTCTTTTGGGAGTCGACATGCCAGTAAATTCACATTTGAATCTCCCGAACTGAAAAATGGCTGAAAATCAGCTGAAAAATGTCCCAATTTTGGCCACCGGTTCAAGTTAAATCAAGCCCATAGAGTCCGCCGCTCCCCCCTGGTTATAACTGCAGTGGGTATTGACAAATGTGGTTTGTAGCACATTACCTCTACCATCACATGATAAATGCTGGCATTTTTTACTAATCTCTTGTTTCAGTACGTATTTGGTAGATTATGTAGTTTTAAAAGAAACCCACACACACATATATATAATTTTTTCTTTTTTTGAGAAAGGATTTTACCAGGAAGGATACATTGAGATTTCTCTTGTTTTCAAGTATGTCCTGGGTGGCGAGTATGTACCGTTAGGTGTCTTGCCCAAGGACACTTACTGGAGAGGTGCTCTTGCCGGGATCGAACCTGTCTGTCCCCGGATATAGAGCAGTGATGCTACCTTTATTGACGCTTCGGAAGTGCATGCGCTCACTTCATCATACACTGACCATGTTTGATTGCAGATCATGAAGGTTTCCTGCTTTTAATGAATGCGGATGTGACACATGATACACAAGTCACAGTGAATGCATTTAGCTTTATTTGCGCTTTATTTCTTTTCTCGAACTCTCATGTTACATATATGAATTTTATATATATATATTTTCTCTTTCCTGCTCACCAGTACAAAGGAGCACACGTTAAACCAGGATTTGCAGAACACTTTTACAGTAACCCCACAAGATATAAAGGGAGAGAAAATATGTTGGTAAGGTGATCACAATGTGTTGTTTTATTTTAGCGTGGCCTCTGACCTACAGACTGACTGTGCGTATTTATCTTTTCCAGTACTATGACACAATCGAGGATGCCTTGGGTGGTGTTCAGGAGGCTCACTTTGATGGACTCATATTTGTTCATTCTGGAATCTACACAGATGAATGGATCTACATCGAGTCCCCCATTACCATGATTGGCGCAGGTAATGTCTCTCATGAAACTTCCACAGTCAGTATTGCTGTAGCTGTGCCGTCATCGTGGCATCCAGTGAGCTATGAGTCTGGTTTTAAAAGAGGAACTGTATGTCCAGTGAGGCTTTCATATTGCTGTCAAACCCACGCGCCCCCCCCCCCCCATGTTGATGCCTAAAATTCACAGAATTATTTGAAAGCAATAGATGGCCAGGGAATCATGGGAGTTTTAGTTCCGAAACTTCTGGGGGGGGGGCGGTGTTCGACAGTCCAGGTCTGAACCACGGGTCAGCAGCCTTGGCCCACATATTGTTTTGTAAGTACATCTCCCATTTTGCTCAGCCTTTCAATAGGTTGGCTGAGCATCATGGGAGATGTAGTTCCAAAACCTCTGGAAGGCCGAGGTTGCTGACCCCTTGCCACACAATGCAGCTCGCTAAATAAATGTACATAACCTCTGGATTTCAGTCATGCCACATTTGTGAGAGGAGTTGGATCTCACTCCGAAGTGGATGAACCCACCTACTAAACACATTTACACACATGGCACATCATTTCTCCTTTCAATGCTGTGTGCCTCCTAAGGAACGTGCACCCTGGTGTATACACTGTGTGCTTAAATCACATTTCAAGGCTTCTTACATCACAGATAACCCCTATGATTCACTGTCGCACTGCAACGATCCAGTGAGACTGACAAGCAGGGGTCTCTGGGAGTTGTAGTTCAAGCAATGGAATGCTGACAGCTGCAGTCTGACAACACATGAAAGTGTGGGGTAATGGATGGGGGGATGGTTTCACCCATTATTTCTTTCCTTTTTTTCTTGTCCTGAATTCCCATTCCCACAATTAAGTGGGTGGGTGAAGGGGTAGGTGGGTGGCAGAGGGTAGGTGGGCAGCAGATGCTGCAGAATGGCCTTTCCTTTCCAAGTTTTCTACACTTGCAATACCACCGGTTTTCTGCCCGTGAAGCTGAGTGACTGCAAGCGGAATATTCCAGGAAATTTGTAAATGTGTTCCAAAGTACTTCAAATGTCCCTTTTTTTAAAAAAAATAATTAAAATATATATTTTTTTACAGCACCCGGCAAAGTTGCTGACAAGGTCATCATCGAGAACACTAGAGACTCAACGTTTGTGTTTATGGAGGGTTCAGAAGACGCTTATGTTGGGTACATGACAATCAGGGTAAGCTGTGTTAATATCTTACCTTTTTTCCCCCATAATACACTTAAGTTGTGACTTTCAGTGAACAGTTTACAGTACATTGGTAAAAAATTGGTCAAATATTCCTATGGTGCAAACCTTCTCCTGGAGCGCTGCACCAAGTCAATATGCAAGAGAGCCTTAAGCTTTCTGATTCTGTTTCCTTATAAAAATCTCAGGGCTCTATTACATTCTTCATGCAAAAATGCATGGTAAACGCGTGAATTTTTGTGCGAAGCGTTAAACATTAACGCGCGTAAATTAACGCTGGTATTACAATCCTCGCGCATTATTTCATCCGTCAAAAAATAACACACGTAAAAAAGACGTATTAACGTTGCGCGCAGAAATCAGTGTGCGGACTGTTTTTTTTTTTTTTCTTCACGCGATTCAGCCAATCAGAATTAAGAACCACAATTGTCTCCACGTTCAGTTTTTGCACCTGTCAAAATCAATCTGAGTGCAGCAATAATAAAACCACGCACAACTTCTCTGTTTTATTGTTTGGGTATGTGTAGAATGTGTAACTATACTTTGCTGCGTATTTTTTTTTTTTTTGGCTGGTGTATTTGGGTTCGGCCAGGACGTTCCGATTTGCCATTAACACCAGCTTTTAAAAGACGTTAAAATTATGCGCGCAAAAGCTGTGCGTTAAATTTTGCACATAGATTGTGCGCTGGTACACGGATGGTATTACAAACGCATTTGCGCTCACAATGTTAAGTATAGGACGCGCGCAGTACATTACGCTCACGCAGGTTCACCCGCTGTAGACGTTAATGCACATTTTTTGCGTGGACATTGTAATACGACGTTCTGCGCAAAGAGTTTTGCCTCTCGCGTTAATGCTTGTTTGTGCGAAGAATGTAATAGAGCCCTCAGTGTGGTGCTTTATTCCGCAGCTAATTTTATGTTTGTTTTTGAATGGACTAGGGCTGTCTGTAGACTATGATAAAATAGTAAGTTACGTTTTTTGTGTAAATTGTTTCAGCATGTTAAATGGGTGTTTATTGTGTTATTACTTGCTTTATCTATTTCCTACCTTGTGTAATCATTCTTATTTAATACCTGCATCCGCAGAATTCTCCCTCCTGGGCTAAGTGCATGCACTTCGCTGGTAATTCAGGTCCTTGGGCTGACAGACTATGGGCTCGATTTTAATTCTTTCAGTGGGTTTATCAAAATAAATATTGAGTAGCAGATTTTTTTTTGTTGAATCGGGCCACATGGTTCACGTGTAACTGAAAACCGAAATCCGATCATGTTCTGATACAATGCAATGTGGTAAAAGGCCAGAAGAAGCCTGTTTGTAGCAGATACCACATATTGATAACTGAATGCATTACGCTGTGTGTACATTGTTTTAATGTTTATTTTGTTCACTTAACCGCTTCACAACCAAGTGATTTTTTTCCTAGAAACCAGTGGTTTTTCTTAAAATAATTTTTGATGAATTAAAAAGAAATATTTGAGCTTATACCTATTTTTGGCCAGTAGATGGCGCCAAATTGAGTTATAGGTTCGAGCGGCTGGTCTGTTTTCTTCTATTTCTCCCTGCATCGGCTGCTGAAAGCCCGATATTTCAGAGTTTTGAGCCGCCAATTTTAAAAATCACAGAACTAAAACTTTGGGGGCACCTTCTGCAGCCCAAAGGTAAACTAAATTTGTTTGCAGCAAATTAATTTCATTTGCTTTTGGGCTGCAGATCAGCAGATCGAGATAACTCTATCGGTAGTGAAGGGGTTAATTGAATTTAACAACAGGCGGGTGGCGTCCGTCGAGAAGGGGGTTAACGTCGGCAGGTGCTGCGACGAGCTTCTGCTTCGGCCCGCCGACCCGCGTCATTGGCTGCAGGGGACTGCCTGTGCTCAGGCAGTCTCACTACAGCGCTCTCCAGCTGGCGAGGCGGCCCATAGAAGTCAATGGGGCATACTAGTCTGCCCTGCGTTTTCTAAGCCCACCTACTGCAGGGATGGCATAGTACGTCCTGCGGTGGGAAAGGGTTAATGCTTCATTATTACTATGATATTGGCAATGATATGGTGTCATACCTAGAAAAGCAAAACGTATTCCAGGCGCACCTAAGCAGTAACTCAGTATATTATTCCAAATGCATTTTTGTATAGCAGCAATTTTGGGAAAGAAGTATAAACGTGTAGAGAAAGCACTCTGAAATAGAATAAAAGTAATACTTAGATTTCAAGTTGTTATGAATTCTTATTCCTCCTTTTCGGTGTTGGATTCTTCCGGTTGAAAACAAGATAGTTGCATGAATTCCTGGATAGCGAGGGGATATTCCTAGTGCATACGGTACTCGGAGCAGGAGAAAAAAAAAACTTTTTTTATTTTTTATAAATGAGCAGCAGAGCAGGTTTCTAGTAGTATAAACTAATTTATTACAATAAAAAACAAGCCATATGGCAAGGCAATAAAAATGCATAAAAGCATAAAAAATAGTGAACAATCTTAGATAAGGATCACTAAGAACGCATTTTCACCTACCGGCTTCCTCCGTAAGTGTCCTTAACAATAGGGTAGTCTCTGATAGAAAAAAGTCAATAAAATATGGTGTCGTCATACCTTGCCAGTATCATACTGATTATGGGTACGGAGTGTGGATTTTTGCAATCTAACGTGTAAATAAGGGTGTCAGTGTAAGTTTGTTTCCCTGTATGATCAGCCCCTTTCAGAACTTGATATATTTTCGAATATTGACATCCTAAAAACACCGAATTGAGTCACTGATGCGGATACTTCCATTAGGGAATATAAGAGCGAGTGCAGATAATTGAGCTTTTATTTTAACGGGAATTGAAAACCTGGAAAATGCTTAATTAAATCATAAACCAAGAAATGACCAAATTGCAGCCAAAAATTCTGTAAATATCAGGGGTCGAGCTCGAGTAAATCATGTGTGTGTATGTTAGGAGGGAGAAGTCTGAGGACGTTTTATGTTAAATCAGAAAGGTAGGAAATATTGTAAATGTGTGGTTTAACACACAAAGCTCAGAATCTCCTAAAATCTGGCTAAAGACTAAATGCGTTCTATAAGGTTGGAGGAGCCATTGTGCAAGTAAAGGACCCGCTGCAATGTGTTTGTAAGGATCATTCTCTAGGAAGACATCTCTGAGAACAGTGTGACTTGTTCTTTGTTTATAAAAGGGTTAATCCAGTGTTTCCCAAACCTGTCCTCAAGGTCGTCTTAACAGGTCAGGTTTTATGGATCACCTTGGGGAAATGCAGACTGAATCCTGCAATCACTGAGCAGCAAATCATATCACCTGTGCTGTGTTTCAGATATCTGGCAAACCTGGCCTGTTAGGGGACCTGAGGACAGGTTTGGGAAACACTGGGTTAATCCATGCAGTTGACAAGCTGCAGGTGGTGCACAGATGGTCACTTTACAACCTGTTTACCTTTTCTTACAGTTCAACCCTGATGATAAATCGGCACAACACCATAACGCCCATCACTGCTTAGAGATCACCGTGAACTGCAGTCCAGTGATTGACCACTGTATCATTCGAAGTACCTGTACAGGTATGCGTTTATCTAAAGACGTTTCCCACTTGCTCGTCTCTTGCTTTTACCATTTAATCTTGCTCAAAAGTGCGTACGTGCGTGTTCTCTCTCTCTCTTCAAAATAGGGTGGAGTGTGTGAGAAAATGACCGGGTTAAATAATAACACCACTTGAGGTGACCTCACCCCCCCCCCCTTACTCCTTAGAAAGCTGAATTGGCCTTCCAGGACACCCGTGGCAGAGGAAGAGGAGAGGGCACTTTGTTACCCATGACCCGTTAAATTCCATTAAACGGTCACGGTGGCTGGAGTGTCCCATTTAAGGCAACAACGTTTGTTTCCCGTTTCTGGTTTTGAAGTATTGAAATCAGCCAAATCCAACAACAACTTGTCCTAAAATACACTTTTGTTGTAACACACATATATGATCATCTGACCACATAACTTTTTTAAAGGGATACTCAAGGTTCTGTGACCATTGAATGGTCACATTTTCCTGAACGTTCTCCACCCTCCCCTTGCTGCTGGCGGCCCAGGGGTTACAATGGACTGGCTGGACGCTAATTCATTAATCAGCCATGATGTTTTTGGTGTAATCCATCGGTTTACTGGATAACGTTTGACTCTTTTCTTTCTTACAGTCGGTTCTGCCGTTTGTGTCAGTGGCCAAGGAGCATGTCCAACCATCAAACACTGCAACATCAGTGACTGTGAAAACGTAGGCTTGTATATTACAGACCACGCACAGGTATGCTCCTAATGCATTTATTAGACACATGAAGAGGCTCTCCTGGAGAACCACTCGCAGTCTGAGTCTGTATTGACCTGGAAAAGAAACTCAAGCCATTTTTTTCCTCCCTTTGTCATTAGGGGATCTACGAAGACAATGAAATCTCCAACAATGCTCTTGCTGGTATATGGGTTAAAAATCACGGAAACCCCATCATCAGGAGAAATCACATACATCACGGACGAGACGTTGGCGTCTTCACGTTTGACCATGGCATGGTAAATGCTCTCGCTTTCTCTCTCCTCCTAGTTTGCCCCCAGAAACCAGATAATGAAATCATCGGGGTTATACTTGTCTTGGTTCCCTTTGTTAGGGTTGGATTCCTCTGTGAAGATACTCTCAATGTTCTGAACATTAAGGGCTCTATTACATTCTCCGCGCAAATTCGTACGCGCAGCACAATTTCTTTTGCCCGCAACGTTAACGTGCGTAAATTAACGCTGGTATTACGATCCGAGCGCATTTTTTCATCCATCAAAAAATGCCGCACGTACAAAAGACGTGCATTAACGTTGCGCGCAGAAATCGGTGGGCAATCAGAATTAAGAACCACAATTGTCTCCCGTTCAGTTTTTGCGCCTGTCAAAATCAATCTGAATATATATGCTGCAGCAATAATAAAAACACGCACAACCTTTCAATTTTATTGTTTGGGTATGTGTGGAATGTGTAACTATACTGTGCTGTTTTTTTTTTTTTTTGGGGGGGGGGGCTGGTGTATTTGGGTTCGGCCAGGACGTTCAGATTTGTAGTTACCGCCAGCTTTTCAAAGATGTTAAAATTACTCGCGCAAACGTCGTTCGTACAAATTTGCGCATAGATTGTAATACCATCCGCGTACCAGCACACAAACGCATTTGCGCTCACAATGTTAAGTATGGGATGCGCGCATGAAATTGCGCTCGCACAGGGTCACTCGCGTTAGACGTTAACGCACATCGTTTGCGCGAACGTCGTAATACGACGTTCAGCGAGAAGGGTTTTGCCCCACGCGTTAATGCGTTTTTGCGCACGCGCACATTTTTCGTGATGAGTGTAATAGAGCCCTAAATGTCTTTATCGACACCGTGTGTTTTCTCCTCTCCCTCTTATAGGGTTATTTTGAAAGCTGCAACATACATAGAAATAGAATTGCAGGCTTCGAAGTGAAAGCCTACGCCAACCCCACAGTGGTAAGGTGTGAGATCCACCATGGTCAGACGGGCGGCATCTACGTTCATGAAAAAGGAAGAGGCCAGTTCTTGGAGAACAAAATCTATGCAAACAATTTTGCTGGCGTCTGGATTACCTCAAATAGCGACCCGACCATAAGGTAAGTGCAGCAGGGTTAGGTTTCTCTTTTGGTTCATAGCATCAAGTGACCGGATCATCATTGCTCCACTTTGATTAGAAAGGAAGCTAGCGTATGCGTATATAGAGTAATTTGTGTACATGCTGCCTAATAAACACCCATATATCACCCACGTATCTACATAAGGCAGCGTTTCCCAAACCTGTCCTCGGGACCCTCAACCAGACCAGATTTTGGAGATCACCTTGGGGAAATGCAGACTGCATCCTGCAATCACTGAGCAGCAAATCATATCACCTGTACTGTGCTTCAGATATCCTGCAAACCTGACCTGTCAGCGGGTCCTGAGGACAGGTTTGGGAAACACTGATTTATGGTATGGGATTACATGAAGATATGTTCTTAGATTGTAGACTCTCAAGCAGGGTCCTCCCTCCTACTGTTCTTTGTGTTTGCCATATATGTATATTTGTTATTCTGTCTCATCATTGTACAGCGCTACTGAACTTGTTAACGCTTTTTAAATACTCGTAACTGTAACCACTCACAAACGAGGTGAGCTTCTTCAGATCAGAACCAGGGGGACAGAAAATGCTTTGTAAAACTTTAGTTATTTTGAGAAACTATGACTTTACGTGCAAAATCTATATATTTAGGGATCCATGGGACTTTTTTATTCATTTTTTAATCCTTGTATTGGACGAACAGGGTATGTTAAAACCTCTAATCCTACACAAGCAAAAAACACACATGCAAAGGGAGCGATTCCTTGTCCAATGAGCCCAGCCTGTTTAGCGCCATAATTGGTGCACGTTAAGAGATCTTGTAGTGACATTTCTTTAAGCCTTTTGTACTTAACTCCTTCACTACCAAGCATTTTTGGTTGAAAAGAATATAACCTTTCAAACGAGGAATGTGAAGTTAACCATTAAATATAGAATAAAATAGGAATTTTACACAGAAATTATTATTCTGAGAATAAAAATTATTATTATTATTCTGAGGTTAAAAATGTCAAATAATGTAAATTTTCTCACTTTTAATTTTTCATGTGTCCGTTTGTCCTTAACAGTGATAATGTGATAAAGACAGATAATAAAAGTATTAGCAATGCAGCTTCCAAAAAACACCAATAGAATATACAAATAATATCTGTATGTGCGGCATAATGCCTTTGTATGGAAATTACAGTAACACCTTGTATCTGTACTGTACAGGGATTTTCAAGCATTATAACCTCTGAATCTTATCCCTGTACAGCAGTGAGTGACCCCAGAGCTCTCCCTGTATTCTGCCATCACCCTGGCTGCTGTAATGCAGCAGCAAAGTTAAACTTTTTGTTACAGGTGAGGTTTGTGCCTCTTTGCATCGTGAATTGAAGAGGGACAGAAGTGGATTCTCACAGTGACTTTTGTTTCTCCACAGGGGGCACACTAATACCTCCTTAAAAAGATATGCAAATAGGTTTTGATATTGGTTTTCAAAGTATTACAATGCAAAATCGAGTCGACCCGACTTTGGTTGTGAAGGGGTTAACAAGGTTCATGTCTCTGTTGGGGAAATGCTGTTTTTTTTTTAAAAAAAAAATAATTCGAACCTACATCTTGGTCTGTTACATAAATTGTTTCCTTTTTAATTTATGGGACAGGTTTGATTAACATTTTTCCCCATCTTTTTCAAGGGGAAATGCAATTTTCAATGGAAACCAAGGAGGCGTGTATATCTTTGGTGATGGAAGAGGCCTTATAGAAGAAAATGACATATATGGTACTTTAAAAATATATACTTTAATCTTAATGCATTTAATGTGTATTGTTTGTATATACCTATGTGTTTGTTGTTGACAGGCAATGCTTTAGCAGGCATACAGATACGTACAAACAGCTGTCCTATCGTCAGACACAATAAAATCCATGATGGTCAGCACGGGGGAATCTATGTGGTAAGTGTTTGTAACTTGTCAGCTGTGTAGGTGAGCCGGAGGCTTCGGAAAGCAGCGGGGTGTGTTGTTACACCCTGCTGGCTTTCAGATCCACCTGCCGGGCACTGCCCAGCAGCAAAATGTTAAGGCGTTAAAGGGCGGCTACCACAAAAAAAAATGAAATTTCCTCATTGTGTTTATTTGATGTTGCTGATATCTTACATGTGCTTTGTTTTTCTCTTGTATGTTTAGTTAAGAAAATATTTTCCTCTATATGTGTCACTGGATGCATCCATTGTGTGATATTTTCCTCTATATGTGTCACTGGGTGCATCCATTGTGTGATATTTTGTGTTGTAAACCCCCCCCCCCCAATATATTTGCATCACTTGCTCCTCACTGCGTGGTTTTGGCCATAGAATGGAGTCGATGGGTCAGTCACCGACTCACATCATTGTATTGTGTGGGATGTATTCAAAGGACATCACGGGGGGGGGGTGTAGATTAGAAGCCTTTTAAGATCCCTGTTTTATCTCATTCAGCTGCCATCTCTTATCTCAGGTAGCCTGGAGAACAATAGCCTCCTGATGCCTTATCTTACTTTCCCTCTTCCATCTCATTAACTGTTAAATATTGTAGACTAAATAAACAAGAACCACAAAGCAAAGCGTTTAAGTGTTGCATCATGGGAAAATTCCAGAAACTGGAACTCTGAGATAAAATACCTAACTTTATTTTTCCTTTACATGCAATCACTTCAATCAAAGAAGAAAAAAAAAAAGCAGCAGCGTGTGTTTTATAAAGTGGTTTTGTTTGTAATGCACAAGTAATCTAGTTACAGCTTATGTTAAGTGGTATTGTGTCTTTTACGACACGACAAATATCTGGGATTCTTATGATCAATAATACATACATGTTCCAATGGAACATGTGGTGTGTTTTTTTTTTTTTTTGACAGAAAGTTCTTCATTTAAGGTAAAGTATCGTTTATATTTATGATTTCCTGTTTTTTTTTTCACTCAAAGCATGAAAAGGGACAAGGCGTGATTGAAGAGAATGAAGTGTACAGTAACACCTTGGCTGGAGTCTGGGTGACAACGGGGAGCACGCCCGTGTTGCGGAGGAACCGGATACATAGTGGAAAGCAAGTAGGTAGTGTACACTGCACTGGTCCCATGGCGACTCTATCCCACAACCTTCTCCTGACATGAATGATGTCCTGTGTTGTCTTGACAGGTTGGTGTTTACTTCTATGACAATGGCCATGGGATACTGGAAGACAATGACATCTATAATCACATGTATTCTGGAGTCCAAATCCGGTGAGTGCTATTCCACAGCAAAACATACAGAACCCATTTGGCACGTTTTCCCGGATATCCAGCGCCTTGCATTATGCTCCCCCAAGCAGAGCTTCTCTGTTTTCACGAATTAAACGGCTGCGTCCGTATTTCCAGTGAATATTTGTCTTCTTTAATCTTCTAAGAAATTCTGTAATTGTTTCCTTGCTGTCCACAGGACTGGGAGCAATCCCAAGATTCGACGGAACAAAATTTGGGGGGGTCAGAACGGTGGAATACTAGTTTATAATTCTGGTAAGTTTCTTTTATTTATTTTGTTAAAATTTTACTATTTATTCAATTTTTTTTTTTTTTGTAATTGCATTGTGGGTGTTTTTTTGGTGTTAAGGACTCGGATTTATAGAGGACAACGAGATCTTCGATAACGCAATGGCTGGAGTCTGGATCAAAACGGACAGCAACCCGACGCTTCGAAGGAACAAAATCCATGACGGGAGAGATGGTGGAATCTGTATATTTAATGGGGGAAGAGGTACAGTTTTCATTTTTTGTAAAAAGAAATTGTAGCAATTAAATCCACTTTCATATTTTTTCCTGCCCTTTTTTTATTATTTATTTTTTATGCAGACTAGCCGTGATACACTGAGTATCAGATTATGCATTGCACGTGCCAATAAATCCTGCTTTATGATTATTTAGGCATTTTAGGTCCATATTGGCAGAGTACGGTCACGTGGACAAACATTCAGTCAACCAAAAATCTGTGTTTAAATCAAACCGAGTGGGCCCATTTTCTTCTACATAAATTAGTCAGAATTTCCATGTTATCATAGACTGATCCAATGAATCAAACCCTCGCTGCTTCAAATAAAATCAAAAAATCCACAGAATGACTTGCCGTATCGTATAGATCCATAAGAGACAAGACCTTTGACGTACTCTCTATTGTAAAAAAAGGGGTGTGGGAGAAAACCAGAGGGGTTAATTATTAACCCATTATGTCCCCCACCTTAGTTTTCTCCCTGTCCCCAGAAGGCTGAGTGGGGGGGGGGGGGGGATAAAAACAGACCATGCACATAGCTTAATACAGTCACATAACTTGGATAAAAATATAGGGATCCGCCGATACCACTTTAAGACGAAGAATTCTTTCAGGTAATCGCAGAGTATCAATACTTTTATTTAATCTCATGTGAACACTTTCCGGGGAGAACAGATATTCTATATATATAAATGTATATATATAAAAAACAAACCACAGGGTGGGTTGCACTCAACCTAAACTTACAACACGAGCGGGTGCATCTAAGACTTCATATACAAAACACCAAAAAAGAGCACTCCATATCAATGACCACCTTCATCCACCATTTTCTGCAACAACAAAAACACATTTAAAAAATTCAAAAAACCTGACTGAGGTAAAATGATGTGGATTCAGTTAACAAAGTATGATCATAGTTTGCGTAAGCCTGTCACAGTTGCCAATGTTCCCCGTATATATATATATATATATATATATGTGTATCTATAATAAAGTTTATAGTTGCAAAAAACATTTACGCATCCCAGCAATTCAATTGCAAATGAAGTCCCCAACTTCTCACTTTTTTTGCATCCTGGGTCTGTTTTAACACAACCCTCCATGCCATACTAGATGGCTTTTTTTTAAAAAAAATTTTTTTTAGCAAAGGTCAGGTTATGCAGTGAATCACAGCCACTCCTGTACAACTGTTTGTGGCTTATTATGCCCTCATCAGCAGGAAACTACATCAAGTATCATGCAGATCCCGGTATTTGTGCATCCCTAACCCCCCCCCCCCAAAAAAAAACACCTTTGCTATTTATTTATAAAGTATTTTACCAGGAAGGATACATTGAGATTTCTCTTGTTTTCAAGTATGTCCAGGGGTTATTGGTGGCGAAACGTCTTCCTAGTAGAAGTATAGAGTATTCTAGTGATTCGGATCATTGTTTTATTAGGGTACCTGCAATGTCAGGCTGTAACCAGCTTTTGTCGAGGGTTATCAAAGTAGGTTAGTGAATAACCTCTATAGTATTTTATTATTGCACAGTGTTTATAAAGCGCCAACACCGCAAAGTGCAAGGGGTATAACTGGTACGGTTAAGGACAGGTACACTATATCTGAAAGAGAAGACAGCCATTGACAGATACTGGAGGGATGGAGGACCTTGTTCCAGTGTTAACTTTGTTGACGACTAGATGTAGCAACATGAGGAGAAGGACGACTATGTGGGTATGAGCTGCGCGTGCGACGTCCTGCAGTCTCTAACGCGGGAAGAGGTGGAGATGGGAAAATATTATTCGTGTTAGAATCCTTTTAGATTTTAAGCATTTCTAAATATTTTCTGTCGCATCATATGTGCAGGTGTGCTTGAAGAAAATGACATCTTCAGAAATGCCCAAGCCGGCGTGCTCATCAGCACCAACAGTCACCCGATTTTGCGGAAGAACCGGATATTTGACGGATTTGCAGCAGGTTCGTGTAGCTGGATGTCTCTGATTCCTCTTAACGATTTCTCTCGATCTCTTAACCTGCACACTTTTAGCCCTGATTGGGATGTGTTGGCCAACTCGCTTTTATTCAATATCGAAGATGGATATAGATCCTTTAGGAAAAAGAATTTACTTAAGGCAGAGGTCAGCATCCTTCGTCATCCGGATGGTTTGGAACTACATCTCCCATGATGCTTGGGCACGCAGTCGCATGGGATATGTAATTCCATAACATCCGGAGGGCCAAGGTTGCTGACCCCTGACCTGAGGTTTCAGGAAATATGGACAATGGAGGCAATAGCTATTAATGTGTTGTGTTAATCTATAAATGCCGTGAAAGGAGGAATGCTTTTGATATATATATATTTATATATTATAGCAGGGCTCAAAATTTCAAGTTCCAAGCTACTAACCAAGCGATAAGAGTTACTCGCCACCAGTTGCTCCACCTAACCCCTACCCAGCCCTTAACTCTGCCCCTAAACACACACCCTTAAATTATCTTATGAAATTACACTGTTGAAGGTTTTCATTTAGAATAAAGTTGCAAAAATAACATTAATACACAGACATCAGACCCCAGATACATGTATACCTGGTCATCAGACCCCAGTGTGAGCAGAGCGAGGAGGCAGGGGAAGCTCCTCTCCACCCCCCCCCCCACCCTGCCAGTGACAGACGAGCTGGGTCAGGTTATTAATTTCAGCCCCCGTGCAGCCTGGGGAAGGGGGGGCTGCATGGTTGCACTACCGGAATACGCAGCACAAAATAATTCATTGTGCTGCCTGCGTGTGCATTTCCACTCGCCAAATGCAAGTAGGCGAGTGGAAATTTTGAGCCCTGTATATAGCAATAAATGCCAAGTGTATGTGTATTTATTACTATATACACTTTTTTAAATTTCATTTCACGTTTCTCAGACTGTACAACTGCACATACATCTGCTTTTGACTCTGTCATTATTGGGAAACGTTGGCCCTGCCCAATAGGAATTCTGTTTTTGTGGCCCTTGACAAAACCAGCAGATATTTTAGTGATACTTTTTTTTACATCCTTGTCTCTTTTAGAATGTTGCCTCAATCTGCTGGAACGCAGTTTCCCTCCACTGTTGCCCCACAATTATAGAATTTAGCTAAGTATGACGATAAGTTAGAATTTTAATAATAAGACTCTGAGGCGAGTATTGCTTCTCTTTCTTGCTTTTATTAAACATAGCAGCAAGTGGCAACTAGCAAGAACTTTGAAAATATGAAGCATTTATATTGCATAAAAGAGAAAACATAATAACAGTAATAACAGGTATATGGTATCTTCTAACACCCCTTCCACTCCTTTGGATCTGTCCTCTTTCCTGTTCAGTGCCCATCAAAACCAATCCTTGTCCCTCCTACTTCCTCTTTCTTTGCTGCACGAGGTGATCAGTGTAGGCGTATAGGGAACCCAAAGGGCAATCCACCGGAAAACAGGAAATCCTTTATGAGGCTGAGGAAAGAAAAAACATGAGAGTGGAAGATATTGGATCCGCAGACCCATGAGATAACCAAAACCACAATAGCGGCGGGAGTGGTGGGCAATACTCGCCTCAGAGTCTTATTATTAAAATTCTAACTTATCGTCATACTTGGCTAAATTCTATAATTTTAATACATCGACTCTGAGGCTCCTATTGCTTGTTCAAAGCTAACCCACAACTGCGGATGACCAATGAACAACAGGTTTGAAATAGAATGAGCGGAAGGTGCACTCTCTGGACCAGTCAGCTGATCGCAATAAGTCCTCCAACCGACAACCTGCTGAAACGGCGGAAGAAGCAACAGCGCTACGAACCGAATGAGCTCCAAAAATTGAGGTATCTACACCCGCTAATCCTAAGAGCCAACGAAGCCAGCGCGCAAGCGTAGTTGTACCTACCGACGCGAAGGGAGATGAAAATGAAATAAAGAGAGGTGAGACCTCAGTGCCCCGGTGGGCGACGGTACGAGATTCGTATTCCTGAAGACAAAGGACCGGGCATAAAGCCGGACGCGATGGGAAGGCCGGGTAAAAGGCAGACGAAATGGACGTTTTAGTACGGCGGGAGATGTCGAAGCACACGCCTTCTGGTATGAAAGAGCGGGCTTTGAAGTCTAACGCCCTGACATCAGCCACCCGTTTGCAAGAAATCATGCAAAGAAGGGCCAATAACTTAGCCGAAAGTTGAAGTAGGGTTAAATCCTTGTTAGAGGGCCATTGTTCCAAAAAATCGAGGAGGATATGCACGTCCCAAGTTGTCGTATATCTAGGCAACGGAGGACGGTCAGATCTGATACCCTTAAGCAGACGACACACCAACGGGTGTTTGCTTAAAGGTGTCCCTTGAAAACCAACATGGTAAGCCGATAAAGCTGAGCGATACACATTAAGTGTGCGATAAGCTTTGCCTTGATCGAAAATCTCCGTAAGGAAATCCAAAACAAAGCTCAAAGGGGCCTGAAAGGGATCTTGATCCCGTGACAGACACCAATGATGCCAGGTGAGCCAAGCTGATTTATAGCAGGATCTAGTACCTGGGGCCCACGCCTGGCGTAGGAGTGCAGTAGTTGGGTCCGAAATCTCTCCGGCTCCCCCGGGCGTCCCGAAACCAGTGAGGCCGATAACAGACTGGATCCTGGTGACAGGAGAGGGTGAGGTTGCCCGGAGGCGTCTCTCAGGAGATCCGGGAGAGTCGGGAGAGAACGGGGAACATCCATGAGGAGATCCAATAGCACCGGGAACCAAGGTTGGTTCTGCCAAAAGGGGGTGATGATCACAATCTGGGCCTGTTGAGTCCTGACCTGACGCAGTGTGCGAGCTATCAGTTGAAATGGCGGGAAGGCGTACTGGCGAGCCCCGGACCAATCCTGAAGGAAAGCGTCCGTTGCCTCGGCCAGTGGGTCTGGCCGCCAACTGAAGATCGGAAGATGGGCGTTGAGCCGGCAGGCAAAAAGATCCACGTGAAATGGTCCCCAAAGGGATGTCACGTCGGAGAAAGCTGCCGAGCTCAGACGCCAATCCCCGGAGTCCTCTGTATGCCTCGAGTTCCAATCCACGGATTGGTTTGAGATTCCTGGAATGAACTGTGCCTGGACCTCGACCCCGGTCTGAAAACACCACTCCCAGCGGCGGGAGGCCATTGTTGTCAGAAGGAGGGAGCGAGGGCCGTCCAGCGAGTTGATATATCGAACTGCCGGGAAGTTGTCCATCTGGAGGAGGACTGAACGATGAACGCGATCTTTGAGGAAACTCTGCAGCGCAAAAAGTCCTGCCAAGAGCTCCAGACTATTCATGTGCAGTTGACGCTCCTGTACGGATCAGCGACCTCCCGTGGAGGAACCGTCGCAGTAAGCACCCCAACCTGACCCACAAGCGTCTGATTCGATAGTAAGCGTCAGGGGTGGCACCAGGATAGGCCTGCCATTGCAGGAGTGGAGGTGATTGATCCACCATTCCAAGTCTAGTCTGGCCTCTCCCGAGAGAGAGATCAGAGCGGAATAGGGGAGACCCCGTCTGAGAAAAAGGGCCTTCAGGCGTTGGAGGGCCCGATAATGTAACGGGGCTGGTTTAACAGCCAGCCGTGTGGCCGCTAGCAGACCGATCACGCGAGCTAGGTCTCGTAAGGATGGGGTGTGAGCCTCCGAAAGGGACCGAACTTCGCGTAAGATTGATCGGCACTTGGGTAAAGGGACAGTGAGAGACATCAGGACACTGTTCACCCCGAATCCCAGAAATTACAGGGTTTGAGATGGAGGATTGATTTTTCTTGATTCACCAGAGATCCCAGAGACTGGAAAAGATTGACCGTCCAGTATACGTGGAGGCGTAGCCGATTTTCCGAGGAGGCCATCAGCAACACGTCGTCCATATATATAATGAGACGGACCACTTTGGCGCGTAGCCATGCTACGACCGGTTTCAACATCTTGGTAAAGCACCAAGGGGCCGAAGATAGGCCGAACGGTAGGCAACGGAATCGCCATAGGTCGGGACCCCAACGGAATTGAAGAAAATCCCGTGATTCCTTGGCAATAGGGATGGTCAGGTATGCATCCTTGAGATCCACTTTTGCCAACCAATCGCGGGATCTCAATATATCCTTGAGCATGTGCATGCCTTCCATCTGGAAATGACGGTAGATCACCGACCCATTCAACTCCTTGAGGTTGATAACTGGACGAACACCTCCGCCCTTCTTGGGGACCAAGAACAGGTTGCTCAGGAAGCCCGAGGGTCCCCGTGGGGCCCGTTCTATGGCTCCCTTTTGGTATAATTCTGTAATCTCCCGCTCCACCAGCGTCTGACTGTCCCCTGAAAAGGGGAGAGGAATCTGCCGTTGGAGCGGGGGAGAAGAGAACTCCAGAACAAAACCTAGCACAGTATTGAGGACCCAAGGGTCCGACGTAATGTGACACCACGCTGTGTGAAGCAATTTTAAACGACCTCCTACTTTGGTCGTAGACGGATGAATAAGGTGTAAAGGTACCTGCATGCCTCAAGGTTGAGGAAGAATGACCGCCTCTGGAACCCCGGAATCCTCTGCCCCGCCATGGTTGGGATCAGGAAGGGAAGAACGGGGAAGGCGCGGGAGCCGTTGCAGTGGAGGGATTGCCTCCTGCGGGACCTGAATTGAAGGGTTTTGCACGGCCGGTAGCTCGGCCCCGATATCCACCGGCCCGTGGAAAACCCCGGAGAACACTTTTTTAAGCAAATTTGACACTCGTTCCATTGTGTTGAAGGCCCCGGAATACTCATTCATATCTCTCAGAAAAGTTTTTCCAAACAAAGCTCCATTGGCCGCAGGACCCAACTCGTTATCCGCCACACCAGCCAATTGGCGATCCATCTTAAGTAAAATACATTTACGTCTTTCGGAAGCTAGGGCCGTGTTGGCATTACCCAAAAAACGTAGAGACCGTTAGGTCCAATTAGTTATCTGAATCGGGTCCAGGGGGTCACCGGACAATTTTGCTTGTTCTGCTGTATCCAGCAACTTTATCAGAGGACCCATAGTGTCCAGTAGTTTGTCTTGACACACCTTAAAGGCATGGTCTATGCCCTTGCTGGGAGTCCAGCCTTTAGGGGTGACGAAATCCACAAATGCCTTATCCACTAAGGGAGTTAAGCACGTTTTACCACTCGTGGTGGGGCGAGGGCATTCCGCTTTCATGCGGTTTCGAGTATTTTTATCCAGGGCTTTTCGCACCTGCGCATCAACCCACTTCTCAACGTGGGGTAGTGGGGACCATTCTGCGGACCGTGGATGGGACAGGTCCTCTGGGCAGAAAAGGGGATTCCTCAAAGGGTCATAAAATAATACCCGGACGGGCTTTTGTATCAACGTCTACGGGATCTTCAGTAAAATCCTCATCAGAGGCATAAACGTCTATGACATCGCTAGTGTCGTCCTCCTCCGAATCAGGGATAGATTCCTGATGTGGGGCAGGGACAATAGCGGTGTCAGGGTTGGAGACAGAAGGGAATTTAATTCTCTTGGTGTGAGATGATGTCGTGTGTGCAGGAGCCCGTTTACGGGATGCAGCAATGGGGGATGGGTGCACGTGTCCCGGCAGTGTTGCGGAGGCAGTCATGTGTCGTGCTTTTTTCACAGACTGTTTCCCCGTGGTGGCCAGGGGGGTCTCGGGGGGCCTCACCGCGGGGAGTGTGTTGCCCATATCATAATCCGCCATTGGCGGGGGGTTATCAAGGTGGCGATTTTCAGCCATAACTTCTTTTAATGATCGTGTAAAATCTGCAGACAAAACTGAGACAGCTTTAAATACAGCAGAGTCAATGGACGCCTGCATGTAAGGGTCTAATGTGGAAGGCTGGGAAGGAGCCATCTGCTCCTGTATCAGGACGGGAGGTTGAGATTGCTCACCCACGCTCTCATCGGAGGATTGAGCAGATATCTCCGCCAGGGAGGCTGCACGTTGCGGGGTCTTTCCGCGAGGCATGGCGCCGGAAATTCCCTTGCGTGCGCAGACCTATCGGGTACACCCCGCCCACTTAGTCAGCGAGCGCGTGCAGCGTCTCGGAGAGGCAGGCAGACGGGGTTACACCGCGGTCACCAGGGAGATCAAAGGGAAACTTGAAGAAAAAAAACGCGAACGCCGCGGTTAAAGCCGGGCGATCGCTAGAACTTAAATAAACATGCACAAAGAACAGTAAATCACATGTGTATGTATATCCCTATATCAATAATCAAAAACGGGATATCACAGCAGAGATAATATATATATACTTATCTAGTCGCCGAGCAGCTAAGAAAGAGGAAGTAGGACGGACGTGGATTGGTTTTCATGGGCACTGAACAGGAAAGAGGACAGATCCAAAGGAGTGGAAGGGTTGTTAGAAGATAACATAATAACAGTAATAACAGGTATATGGTATCTCTTTTATGCAATATAAATGCTTCATATTTTCAAAGTTCTTGCTAGTTGCCACTTGCTGCTATGTTTAATAAAAGCAAGAAAGAGAAGCAATAGGAGCCTCAGAGTCGATGTATTAAAATTAGAAGCATTCCTCCAAGTCCTCTCTTTATGTGACACCCCTGTAACTTAGTATAACATTACTTGAATTATTTTTTCATCTTCCAATAACCTCACACTGTTTTACTATCCTTTCCCCTTTATCTTTCACTGTAGGTATCGAGATTACAAACCATGCGACTGCAACCCTAGAAAGCAATCAAATTTTCAACAACCGCTTTGGAGGATTGTTTCTAGCGTCTGGCGTCAACGTCACCATGAAAGGTATTAATATACCTCCACCTTCAGTGGAGATCATCTGTTTAAAAATCACCAAAGTGCATTCGCTGCTCTCGCAAG
Organism: Leptobrachium leishanense; assembly: GCA_009667805.1. Lineage (NCBI taxonomy): Eukaryota > Metazoa > Chordata > Amphibia > Anura > Megophryidae > Leptobrachium > Leptobrachium leishanense. Next base: position 376,753,814 of record CM019066.1, read on the forward strand.
CAACGGCGGGACAATGGTAGATGGAGACTATCCGTAGTTGACTAATTTTACCGGAAGATAGCAGCGCTGCCATTGTTCAGCGTTATTTGCAGCAGCTTCACCTGCCAGATTTGAAACTAGCGTCACTGGAGAGCTGAATTTCGCATAAATGCATCAACTGAACTGTGATTACCATTGTTTGCAGCTCCAAAGAATTTGGATGACATTACGGTGATTAGTGAATAATCCTTTTGGTGTCCATGTGGTTGGATACACCTGCTTGTTCGTGCAGCGGTCAAAGCAGTTGCGCAGTTTCTGTCTTGTCTGCATTCTCTATGTGCCAAGTATTGTCCAGCAAAAGCACGGGCGCTGATTTGTGAGGGGTCGAGTGTGTCCTTTTCCCTCAATTTATTGTTGTTGGGAAATAATCTGCAGCACAATGTGTAGATAGAATTGTAGGCATTTTATTCTAAAGCCGTGTCACCTCGACCGATCTCTGCCTCACTCATAGGGTTATACCTACCACAGTGCAACATGGGTATTACAGGAATACATACACTCCCAGCGCTAGTCAGCCTTCATAATAATCATACACACCCGGCACCCCCTGATGGCTGAGCAGATTATTTGACTTTTTCACGCAGTGTCACATGATATGGCAGTCACAAAACAAAAATTCCCATGGAATGATGAGTGACTATCCTAGCAAGTCATCAGCAGAGGTTGGTCACACTCGCCTCTCCTCGTGTCCACCATGGGATTGGTGCTGGCAAGGCGGTGCGACCGATCCACGTCAACATGACCATATGGTAGTACGACGTACAGGGTGTGCTCACCCAGGGGAGATGAAGGCAATTTCTCATAAAGACGGCAGATAATGAGCAGTCTATAAGAGGAATTCGATACAGGGTATTTTCTTACGCCAGGTCACATGATTAACAGTTTGCTACCTTTTGCAGATAATAAAATAATGAACAATCAAGATGCCATAGAAAAAGCAGTGAACCGAGGCCAGTGTCTGTATAAAATATCAAGTTACACCAGCTACCCCATGCATGACTTCTACAGGTAAGGGAAAGCGCAGATCTGCTGGTTTGTCAGAGGTCTGACCGGTAAGGCTATTGTGTACGTTTTAGAAGGGGATCAAGAAAACCTGCATCGCTCACTGGGAGTCCCCAAACTGTTCCTTCCTTTATGTGTGTTGGTTGAACCTGCCATAATATAAATATCCCCTCTTCAGATGTGACACATTAGGAGTTTGTAGGAATGTTCCCAAGAATCTGGTCTTGACATTCCAGTAACAAAACCCGATCCTCCTCACTGCTGTCTTTCATGGGTGCATGATGTCCTTGTCAGCCCCTCCTGTCTGTCGCTTGTATTGCATTTGCAGGCAGCGCCGCAGAGCGTAGACTATCCTCTCTTTTCTTACTCTGCCCCCTGCTGGAGTTTGTTTGTAGTATGAAACCACCTGCAAAAACGTTATGGCGTATATATCTAAAAGGCATGTAATTATGCACAACCTTTTATCCAGTACTACTTATTACATATTGTATATGCACAGACTTTTCAAATCATCCCGGTCCTCCAAACCTGTCCCAGAGGCTGGGGCTTACGAGCAGCCACTCAAAACAAGATGAATCGGCTGCCATGCTTGAGCTTTTTTCCTTCCTCGGAAAAAAGTGACAAAATAGTGTGAATGATGGATGCATGTTTGTTATTTCTTCTTACACAAACGGTTATTGCTTGTGGTACAAAGTTTACCAGGAGCAGACCTGGCCGCACATTTACTGTGGGTATGGCATGATGCTGAAGAACATTAAGCTCTACATGATAGTTAACTCGGTTTTCAAAAGCAGCTGCCGATAGATTAAATTAAATGTATTCTGGCACAATGCAAACAAAATGAATCTGCAAATAGTCAGGTCCAGAAATATTGGGACATCGACACAATTCTAACATCTTTGGCTTTATGCACCATCACAATGGAGTTGGAATGAAACAAACACAATGTGCTTTAGCTGCAGACTGTCAGCTTTAATTTGAGGGTATGTGCATCCAACTCAGGTGAACGGTGTAGGACTTACAGCAGTTTGCAGATGTGCCTCCCACTCGTTAAGGGACCAAAGGTAATGGGACAGAATAATAATCATAAATCAAACTTTCCCTTCTTAATACTTGGTTGCAAATCGTTTGCAGTCAATCACAGCCTGAAGTCTGGAACGCATAGACATCACCAGACGCTGGGTTTCATCCCTGGTGATGCTCTGCCAGGCCTCTACTGCAACTGTCTTCAGTTCCTGCTTGTTCTTGGGGCATTTTCCCTTCAGTTTTGTCTTCAGCAAGTGAAATGCATGCTCAATGGGATTCAGGTCAGGTGATTGACTTGGCCATTGCATAACATTCCACTTCTGTCCCTTCAAAAACTATTTGGTTGCTTTTGCAGTATGCTTTGGGTCATTGTCCATCTGCACTGTGAAGCGCCGTCCAATGAGTTCTGCAGCATTTGGCTGAATGTGAGCAGATAATATTGCCCGAAACACTTCAGAATTCATCCTGCTTCTTTTGTCAGCAGTTACATCATCAATAAATATAAGAGAACCAGTTCCATTGGTAGCCATACATGCCCACGCCATGACACTACCACCACCATGCTTCACTGATGAGGTGGTATGCTTAGGATCATGAGCAGTTCCTTTCTTCTCCATACTCTTCTCTTCCCATCACTCTGGTACAAGTTGATCTTGGTCTCATCTGTCCATAGGATCTTGTTCCAGAACTGTGAAGGCTTTGTTAGGTGTTGTTTGGCAAACTCTAATCTGGCCTTCCTGTTTTTGAGGCTCACCAATGGTTACATCTTGTGGTGGACCCTCTGTATTCACTCTGGTGAAGTCTTCTCTTGATTGTTGACTTTGACACACATACACCTACCTCCTGGAGAGTGTTCTTGATCTGGCCAACTGTTTGTGAAGGGTTTTCTTCACCAGGGAAAGAATTCTTCGGTCATCCACCACAGTTGTTTTCTGTGGTCTCCCGGGTCTTTTGGTGTTGCTGAGCTCACCAGTGCATTCCTTCTTTTTGAGAATGTTCCAAACAGTTGTTTTGGCCACGCCTAATATTCTTGCTATCTCTCTGATGGCTTGCTTCACCGATAGTGACAGCTCTTTGGATCTCATCTTGAGAGTTGATAGCAACAGATTCAAATAGCACACTTGAAATGAACTCTGGGCCTTTTATCTGCACATTGTAATTGGGGTAATGAGGGAATATCACACACCTGGCCATGGAACAGGTGAGAAGCCAATTGTCCCATTACCTTTGGTCCCTTAACAAGTGGGAGGCACATCTGCAAACTGCTGTAAGTCCTACACCGTTCACCTGAGTTGGATGTACATACCCTCAAATTAAAGCTGACAGTCTGCAGTTAAAGCACATTGTGTTTGTTTCATTCCTACTCCATTGTGGTGGTGTATAGAGCCAAAGATGTTAGAATTGTGTTGATGTCCCAATATTTCTGGACCTGACTGTTCCTGAGGTTTCTGCACCCGGGCCATGTTGGCTGATCTGCTTGAAACAGCTTGCAGGTTGTTTTATTTTAGATCAAAACATGTATTATACATGCACTAGTGACCTTTGGCCACCAGGAGCCCTCTGCCTGAAAAACCAGGGCTTATTACATAAAATGTAACATGGACAGTGCACACTTCTACAATGTGTGTAATGGAAAGCCTCTCGGTCCTGCCAGTGGTTTTATGGAAAGTCGCTGAGTGGTGAAATGGTGTGCTGCCTTAGAGCGGTGTTTCTCAACTCCAGTGCTCAGGTCCCCCTAACAGGTCAGGTTTGCAGGATGTGAAGCACAGCACAGGTGATATGATTTGCTGCTCAGTGATTGCAGGATTGTCTGCATTTCCAAGGTGATCCTTAAAACCTGACCTGTTAGAGGGTCCCAAGGACCAGGGTTAAACACCGACTTAACGGATATTACAGCTTGAGATTTCACTGTGTTTTGGATTCTGGGCAATCCGGAAAATAATTCCTTTTCTTGCAGATGTCACACGTGCAACACCACAGACCGCAATGCCATATGTGTGAACTGTATCAAGAAGTGTCACCAAGGACATGATGTAGAATTTATTAGACATGATAGGTGAGTTTCACATTGCAATTTTTTTTTTTTTTAAATGGGCCAACTTCTAAACTCCTGCCTAATGCTTTTGTATTTTTTTTCCTCCCCAAAAAGGTTTTTCTGCGACTGTGGTGCTGGAACATTGTCTAACCCCTGTACATTAGCTGGAGAACCCACACACGACACAGACACTCTATATGACTCTGCTCCACCTATAGAATCTAATACTTTGCAACATAACTGAACTCGTACACGAAAAGGAGAACGTCCTGCCATCCTAACTTGTTTGAACCTTTTTTTTTTTTGGGAAAAATTTAAATGGAGAGGGGAAAAAAAAAAAAAAACAACACAACACAGATTGCCCGTTTTCTGGAAGACTGAGATGTTTATATGCGCGAACTTTAAAACCTGCCAAATACGATATAAAAGGATGGGAGAGGCAATATATTGACTCAGGATAAACACACAACTAAGTGGAAGAACTGGGCATTTTTATTTTTAGCATTACTTCGGACTGAAGACTTTCAGAAGGACTTGCGTGTAAGGAAAAAAATAAAGCTGCGGATTTGTACAGGCACCAACAACACCCACCCCACAAGCTGGTGTTTCTACAAGTGGTGTGGCAAGGCAGTCCTACGTGCAGTAGTACTATCGTGTAGACAGGCAGCAGCCGTCATTGCTGTTGCCCTTACGGACATGGGTACCAATTGCTTTTGTAACCTGGTTTAAAACAAATGTGAGCTAGCACTTCTGCATTATTTTCCCTGTTTTTTTTTTTTTAACATGTATTCAGATTGAGATATTTTAATGCTTTAATCTCATGTAGTTTTTTTTTATTTCAAGCAAAATTTATTGTACTTGAATGTGTCCTGTTTTTGTTAGTACACCATAGAGTTGCTGTAAACTGTACTCATGTCCCAGTATCTACGTTCTTTCTATGAAAGAGAAAAACACTAATCTTAATCCAGCAATTTTTCTGGTATCCTTTTGAAAAGTTAGAATAGTCTTTTTTTTTTTTCCTCCCCCTCTTCCTCTTGTAACCCCCAATCCCCTCTTTTACACAGAACCATGGGTGTCAATCCCCAGGCCTCCAGCTGTTATGAGAGTCTTCTGGGTCAGCAGAGGATTGTGGTAGTTTTAGTCCTAACGGCAGATGGGGAGTCAGTTGTAGACACCCAGGTCAATCCGTTGTCCGTAGGAGACATTGTAGAGACGCACTGATGCCGCGCGGACGCTTCCATCACTCCCCCTGGGGACCTGGCGGGTGTTAAGTTTACTGTAAAGTTTCTGAATTCTATGTTACTGTTCATTTTTATTTGAACAGCCTGAACTTGTACACTTGCTGGAAATCAGATCAATTTCCTGCTCTTCATGAAGCTGAGACAAAAAAAAGTATACATAGCCCCTACACAGGTCATAGCTTTTTTTTTTTTCTTTTTGGTTTATTTTTCATTTATATGTATTGGTGACAGTGGATAATCAAACAGCCTGAAAGTGTATGCATGTACCATAACATCTAGACTTAATATATTGTGGAGTATTCAATAACCATTATGTAGAGGGTAGGTATGAATTAAAAGGGGGTTTAATTTCCTAGGAAAGAAAAAAAAAAATGGAAATATGGTCATTTTTAAAAAATAAAGTTTATTAGATCATAACGTGTGAAAACCAGCCTTGTAAATAAACACCAAAAAAAGTTGTGGCTTTTATTTCATCATCTTCCAGACTTATGTTCTCTCCACGAGTTTACGGAGAGCCAGACCGTCGACGATAGGTCTTTCCAGTAGTAAGTACATCTGCCTGCAAAACACAAGAAAATGCTGACTGACAATTCTTAAACCAAGACATGTAGTGCATCCCTTATCCAGAAGACTCAACAGGAATTTACAAGCCTTCTGGAGTAGGGGTGCTCCCGCATGCTGGAAGACGCTGGGCAGCTCCAGCCTGTGACAGAGCCTGAACAAGTCCAGAGTAATGCTGTACGGTGGTACATATGCTGGTGGCTGCTGTAGGAAGGGGATAGTGGCTCTCTGGAAATGCAACATTGGATTGTGAAAAAAGAAACGCAAGGTTTGGTCCTGTGCATACTAGCTCTGGGGTGCTCAACCTATATCTAAAACAAGTGGGCATTTCCAAGGGAAGGTGCATGAGAAACACTGAGTGCTCTTTCTGTAACTACAGCAAATAATGTCATTATACAAAGAGGTTTCAATAAGTGTTGCTGCTGCAATCCCTCAGCATGATGTAACGAACAGCTGGCTCGAGTCTATCTTTTGCATGATTCCACATCCTAATGCTGGAGATGTTTTTATTAACTATTTGTGGTGAGGTGCAGGGGGTTTTAAACTCTGGCCCCACAGAGGTTTGACTCCCATGATTTTCTGGGAATAGTAGCTTGAGAGCCTTGGTTTAAACGACCACTCTAGTAAAAGGGTGCCATACCATGTCCCAAAATTCACTGAATGCAGCAGATGGCCAGAGAATCATTTGGGAATCCCAAGGTTTACCCCTGCTGTAGGGGGTTAAACCCGCATTCCCATTTTAAAACAACCCTTACATCCAGTAGAGCACTGGCTCTCCAGCTGTCCGTATGTGACAAAAGTAGACACTGGAAAATAAAGATCCCAAATGTATCTCTGATCCCACAGACATCTATCCTTTCATCATGTGCAGCAGAATAATGGTAAGCAAATGCTTTCTGCCGTTCTTACACAACCCTGTTCAGTCCTATGGGACTCAAGGAGTAGATACTGGCGGTATCTGTTTGCAGATATTCAGTCAAGCTGACAATTTTCCAACCCAGCTGCAGTTTTATCTGGTAACCTGATTTCTCCTAGTTATCTGCCTTTTGGGTTCTGTCTCCTGAATATTCAGAAACGTCCCTTATTTAGAGCTTAACAGTTTAGAAACTGAAGAAACTTTTTACTTCAGTTACCTGGTGTCTTCAGACTAGTTAAAAATGTCAAAGCTGAAGAACTATGGCAATAAATGTCTAGCTGGGGAGACTTGACAAGTGTACATGGTGTGTGTATATGTTTAGTGACTCAAATTGAACCACTAGGAGGACTTTGAGTCTAAAACTAAAAATGAAAGTTTGAGACATGAATCGGAGCTGCATCTTCGCCTAAAAGACTGAGCTGAGGCTGCTACTTCCATGAAAGAAAAAAAACGCTCTCTCTGACCCTCAGATACGTTTGAATAACCCATAAGTGCTGCATTTGCCATCAACTTGTATCAAACTGAATTGCGCTGCAATTCGGCAGCAGTGAAAATGTCCCATAGAGTAGGAATGGCTAATCTATACAGAGGATGCTGAAATGGCTGGATCTTTGGTGCTTCAGTTCGACAGGTTAATCCCATAGGTTTCAAGGGGGAGATAGTTGGTTTTTATTCAACAGCTTATTCTTTTGAGGGAAATAGATTTTTTTTTTTTGTATTTGACATTTTGATTCAGTTTTTTTATCCCCAAAATAACCTATTATGTCCATGCATTTTTGTTTTAAACGCCTTAGCAAGTTTAACTTGCTGAAGTGTTGAATGGAGAGCACAGAAATTTCGGTGCTTTGAATAACCCCTTGTGGGTTAATAAATGTCTTATGTTACAGTGGGAACAGCAAAGCATGTGGTGCACACCACATTGCATGGCAAGTGAGTAATCCTGCTGCCTGCTCCATGGACCTTAAAAGGTGTCCAAAACCGTTTTTTAAACAGTATAGAAACTACAAATCCAGGCACCTCAAACAGGAGCAAATTTAAAGGAACTTTGAGATCAGAACCTGAGCCCTTTCAGCCGAAATGTTGCAGATTCTGAAATTGGGTTCCTTTTAAATTGCGTTTTGGGAGGGCTCGGAGTCTCATTTTTTTTGAGACAATACAGTGGTTTGATCAGTGCACGCACGAAACATCAGGTTTATAAAGAAAAATTTAGGCCACATTACTTCAGGAAAGCCAAATCAGCATGCCTTTTAACATACCTGAATAATTTCAGCGATACTATAACGCTCTCAAACTCCTGCGCCTTCTTGTGTCCAGCCTGAATGATCTCATCCGGGATATTGGCAAGTCTCGCGGCATTGAATCCGTAACTCTTAGGGCAGGCTCCTTCTATGAACTTGTACAGAAACGTAATGTTCTCCTGACTCGGGTCTTCACACTCATTTTCCACCATGCAAGCCTTGTGCAAAAAAAAACTGATTGGCAATGGAAACACAATAGGCTTACAGATATTAAAACATTGATAGTTTCCTGAACAAAGAAAACCATGTCACAGAAACAACTAATGAACATGGTATAAATCCAAGTGTTCTCTGTTCTTACCATGTGTCCGAGACGTACTGACGGCGTGTAAGAATAATCCTCTACAAGAGTGTGGTAATGCGTGGAAAATAATGTTCGGCACTTTATACTTTCAGAAAGTTCCTTAACAACTGCACTTGCTATAGCTGTGCCATCGAACGTTGCTGTGCCTCTTCCTACAGGAAAAAAAATATAGGTTAAGATTATCATGGAACCAGATACCTTATTCTGTACTGGGTTTTATTTTTTTTGAGAAAGGATGTTACCAGGAAGGATACATTGAGATTTCTCTAGTTTTCAAGTATGTCCTGGGTGACGAGTATGTACCGTTAAGTGTCTTGCCCAAGGACACTTATTGGAGATATGCTCTTGCTGGGATTCAAACCTGTGTCTCCACAGTTATATAGTTACCTCTACTGCATCCTGTTTTTACCTTCTCCCCATAACAAAGCACACCACCTTTCTTCCCACAAGACACCTTTTATTGCTGTAATTTCCCCAATAAAGTGAAGGCAATATAATTGACTTTGTGTGCTTACAAAAAGGGGATGAGTTAAGCTATCTGACTTCAAATCATATCCTGCATATGACCCTGGGGTTCCAGAATATGGATAATGAACATCCCATTAAAAAGGGAGTGTCCCCCTGCCCCAAATCAGTCAATACCGCTTTTGAGTTTAGTATTACATCAACACATGTGGATCCTTCAAAGTCTCTAAGTGTTTCTGCATTGAAAGCCAGGCTTGTGCCAGTTTCCGGTAGGCTTGCAACCAAGATGGTCCCCAGCCAGAACAACGCCATGGTCCTCTAAACCCACGTTTCTCAACACCGGTCCTCAGGGCCTACTACCAGGCCAGGGTTGCAGATATCTGAAGCACAGCACAGGTGATATGATTTGCTGCTCAGCAATTGAATCCTGCAATCTGCATGTCCAAGGTGAGCCTTAAAATCTGGCCTGTTAGGGGGGCATTGAGGACCAGGGTTGGGAATGCTCTAAACGATAATCCACAACGAGAAGAAAAGACGTCAGAAGGTGTCAATTTAATCCTCCCCTGTATTTTTTTTTTGCTTAAAACTGTTTCTTTAAATCCGATTCATATAGAAATGTTTGCCAAATGCATCAAATCTCCGAAAGACTCCATCACACGAGCGCCAAACAGGAGAGAAACCGTGTAGAATGAAAACATAACTTAAACAGTAAATACTACAGGGATTTTTATTGGGGTGACTTGAATCAGAGATAAAGCACACATCCATCCTGCACCTCAGGGTCACTAAATGATAACACTTTGGGGAGAAAGATTCAGGATATTGTCTTTCAGTCTTTGAACGAGAGGGGGGAAAAAAAAAATTGCTTATAAAGCAAAAGTGGCTGCCAACATTCAACAGGCTACTAGACTGCGCCGTTACTTCTGAACCTTCACATACACAGGAATGAAAACATACCAAGTTCGTCAAGAAGTACCAGGGAATGTTCAGTCGCGTGCTGCAGAATGCTGGACGTTTCACTCAGCTCCACGAAGAAGGTACTTTCACCTAACACGGTCAGCATGACAAATACAAAATGACATTTAAGAATCCTTGGCAACACAAGACTATTTCTCCCTCGCCGTGTGCCGCTACTCCTTTCCAGCTCGGACTCCGGAAGTTCCTGCAGCTATCCAACGCAATTTGCAGTTACTACACTATACAAGTTGTGTAGGAGCGCAAATTGCGCACCCCTACGGACTTGCGAACTTTACGTACGCGAGTTCTGTAGCTCCTGTACAAAGCGATTGATTGTAGTTGTGCATGCACAGATCCGATCTATTGCTGCCTCCCTGAGACAACGATCACCGGTGGTCTTAGGGTGACGTCACATGGTCTGCTTGCCGACTGCACTAGTAACCAATCTAGTGACTAGCAACCAGGAAAATCGAAATCCCAGCTGCTGTTGATGGATGGGGGTGGAGGAAACTCCTCCACTTCAACCAGCAATTACACCCTATCAGGGCAGCAGGGACACTCATCCTAACCAACTTAAAGAGCCACAACCACCAAGAAAAGAACAAATTGTTTGAGGTTGCTGATATCTTACATGTGCTTTGTTTTTCTCTAGTATGTTTAGTTAAGAAAATATTTTACTCTATATGTGTCACCGGGTGCATCCATTGTGTGATATTTTGTGTTGTAGACTGCCCCCCCCCCATAGTATCTTTACAATAGTTTATTCTATGGCCAAAGCCACACAATGGAGTATTGTGGGGGATGTATTCAAAAGGAGATCACCATGGGGTAGATCAGAAGTCTATTAAGCTCTCGGTCATATCTCAGCCTTTAGAACAATACCCTCCTGCTGTCTTACCTCAACATTCCCTATTCCACCTCAATAACTGTTAAATACTGTAGATTAAATAAGCTTTTGGTAAATGTTGCATCTTGGGAAAAATGCAACAAATGGAAATAAGTAGGGATGCACCGATACTTTTTAAAAAGTACTCACCGATACTGAGTACCAACACTTTTATTTTAGGTCATGTGACCACTTTCCAATAAGAACAGCCCTCATAAAAATGCCCCCAGCTCTCACGGATATTGCCCCCAGCGAACGCTGGGGAAGCTGGCCGGGTGCATGAAAAGCACCCAGCCAGCGTTCCCCTCCGGCGGCTGCAATACTCACCTGCTTCCGAAGGTCCGGTCGCGATCATGTGGCCGCTGGCGCTTCTGTGACACTGCCTCCAGCTGAGAGGCTGCTGGAGGCAGCATCACAGAAGCGCTGGCGGTCACGTGATCGCGCCACAGCAGCGCGACCAGACCTTCGGAAGCAAGCGAGTATTGCAGCCGCCGGAGTGGAACGCTGGCCGCGTGCTTTTCATGCACGCAGCCAGCTTCCCCAGCCCCGCGAAAACTGGCAAGCCGGCCAGCGCTGGCTTCCGGTATGGGGGGTAATAGTACTCATGCAAATGGCCCTAAGTACTCGTGCAAACGGCAGTATCGGCACCGATACTAGGATCGGTATCTGTGCATCCCTAGAAATAAGAGATCAAACTTTAGATTTCCTTTTAACATGCAATTATTTCAAAGAATAAAACCAGCGTATGTTTTATAATGTGTTTTTATTTGTAATGCACAAGTAATCTAGTTACAGCTCATGTAAGTGGTAGTGTCCCTTTAAAGTGGCCAGGATGTGAGAGGAGTGTCCCTTTAACCATCCAACTTTCGTGCATTTAGTTTATGGCAAGTCATATTTTTGCTGAACGTGACGTTTTTCAGACAGATTTTTGTTTAAACAGTAAAACATGCATGTAAAACTATATTCACCCTTCTGTAACAGGAGCAGCATTCGCAGTAGATGGTAATAAAAGTTTACCAGCCTTATTAAACAAACTTGAACACAAACAGATCAAGTGACCTACGATTGTGGATGCAAATTCGACTCCATGGTCCACCTGAATTGGGGGGGGGGGGCAGGAGGCGGATGGGTAGCTCCTGAGGTAGCACTACTTGCTTCATGAGGCTGCAATCTCTGCAAAAGGGGCTTCAACCAGGTACTGAGTTAAGGGGTCTGAGTACTTTTGTCCGTTTATTTCTTAAATAAAATTTGCAGTGTTGTCGAAAACCTGATTTTTTTCTCTGTCATTATGGGGTATGGGGCGTAGATAGAGTCGGGGGGGGGGGGGGAAATTAAATAGTTTTAATCATAAGGCTAAGACCATGCGGCTCCTCCTTCCTCTGTATCTTCCCTGAATGACTGACAGAGCGGTGATATATTACAAGGTGAATTTAGGATAAAGCAGTAACTTAAAAGGAGCCGCACAGGTGACTCACCTGACATTATTCTGTCCGACGCCCCAAGTCTTGTAAACACTCTGTCGACTGGAGTCAGCCGGCATGTCTCCGCCGGCACGTAACATCCCAGCTGTGCCATGACTACCAGGAGACCAGCCTGTAAGCAGACAACAATGTCACACCTTATACCGTACACAAGTGGACACGATTTAATCAAGTCGTTTGGCTGTAGCTTAGTATTTCAGATTCCCTGCAAGCCGATGGCAAGGATGGCATCGGATGATTAGCAGATTGGCAGAGCGTGCAGCTTCATGCATGATACTTTGCAACAAGAGCCGAAAGTCTGACACCAACAGACGGGCGAGACTGGGTGTATTACACAAAGATATAGCTGTGTAGCAGTTATTCTGATTCCTATTTTTTGGAAGAGCAAGTCTTAATCCATTTCGAGACTGCGGAAAAACAGACATAGTGGCCTGGATTCGATTTTTATGTGCAAGGAGAAAACCCTGGAACTACCGTAAATCATACCGAGTAAAGCAGCACCAGGTCTTCTCCAATCAGCCCCGAAGCAGCGTCTGAGGGTATTAACTTCGGATTCTAAGCAGTGTTTGCTGTGCAAAGGCTGATTAATCCATAATGAAAATAACTGTCATCTGTTTTCATTATTGATTAGTTGTTTCAGCCCTATTTAGAACAATGTCTAAAACTGGCAGAAAGTCTCCGTGACGTCACCTCACATTCTAGTGAGATCTAGTACTTTGGCTTTTATATAACGAGAAAAAAAAGGTGTCATCTGCACTTACTCCTTTTACACCGTGTGAAACAAAACACAATTAGAGGCTTTGGTTTACTGCAATGGCCATTGGAGTGTAAGCTCTCCTGCCGAACGTCAAGGCACCTCTAGTGAGGGCGAGTCCTAATCAAATGAAACCACAGGCTGCTTTGTAGCGAACCATATATGTACCTTGTACCTCCAGCCAGGTCATCATTGTAGCATGTTCCACTCCGTGGCTTTGTTTTTTGATCCCAAGGTGGATTTTGTTTCTGGGAGGGCATAAATAAAAGCCCACCAGTCTACCTCATGACTGAAAAGCAGCGTGAGCAAGTTATGGTTCGCTATACCGCAGCCTGTGGTTTCATTTGGTTAGGACTCACCTTTACTAGAGGTGCCTTGACGTTCGATAGGTGAGCTTACACTCAAATGGCCATTGCAGTAAACCAAAGCCTCTGTTTTGTTTCACACGTTGTAATAGGAATAAGCGCAGATGACACCCTTTTTTTCTTATGTTTTATACATGTTGTTGGGCTGGATACATTTGGTGGTTGCAGCCGCCCCACTGGGGAATAGGCGCGACCCTGCTGTTCCTGTACTTTGGCTTTTATGCCCGATACAATGCAACTTTAGGAACTCCAAATACAGTCACTCATGTCAGGGACCTTTAAATAACGAATTAACCCCTTCACTACCAGAATCAGGTTAACTAGAAGTATAAAAGAACAAAGAGGTGGTGGGAGAAAAACAAACAACATATCTCACAGCTGGGGGAAAAAGTAGTATGTATGAGAGTACCCAGTAAAATTTCATCAAAAGGTGTATAAATAATGCAAATAAAAGTTGAAATATTAACCATATAGCAACAACTGCGTTGCACCTGTTAAATGCACTTCTCAGTCTATAGATCGGACTGGGTGATTCTTTTCGTTCAATTTTTACAACTAAACAGAGTTCGATGTCAATCTCAATTTTACTACAGCTACAACTGAGGAATCTGGATTTTTTTTCCCTCCAAGTGAAGGACTGTCTGTTTCCTGATCTGCTAACGTTTGGACAAACAACGGAAAAAAAATAAAACACTACCCAGCCCAAGCTATAGGCAACGAAATTTATGGTTGATACCTTCATCCTACATCAATGTGTATTTCAGTGTAACCAGCTTTCTGCCAAAACTCTGCGAACAGCTGAGGCAACCCTACATTGGTATTACTGCAGCGAGGTTTACCTGTCTCAGGAGTGTCGACTTGCCTCCCATATTTGGTCCAGTTACAAGCACGCAGTGAGCTTCGCTGTTGCTGCAGTCTTCACCCCTGCACCCAATCAAGATATCATTGGGGATAAAATCATCCCCGAAAAAAGTCTTTGTTATGCAAGGGTGCCTGGAGCCTTTCAGTTCCAAAAACGGTGCAGTGTCACCAGGCAGCACGAATTCAGGCCTGCAAACCGGATCATCACCACCTTTGCTGTACTGCGAGAGACACATGAGGACATCTGGGAACACAGAAGACACGTATTCCTAAATCAGTCCTGAAGACACAGACCCAATATAAAACCCATTATGCTAATTATAATTTATGACAATCTTTAGCATTTCTAAGTAACCAAAACCAGAATACACGTTTCTAAGAGCAGGTAACATCCTTTCTTCCAGTTCTTGGGATCGGATAATCTGTGTCGCTGGGCGTGTGATTGCATTGTGTTATTGTTATTTGCCCACGATAACTTGTTGCCAAACACAAGGGAGCCCTGCATTCTTTGATATATCAATTAATGGTTACAGGAGGGGGGTGATCATATGTGTAGAGTTTAATTAACTCCATCACTACCAGGTTCGTGTATACACGATTAGCGGTAGCAGACACAGCAGCCCAAGATCGTGCCAACACGATCTGGGGCTGTGCTTCAGGATTGTAAATGAAAGTTGTTTGTTGCAAACCACTTTTTGTTTAGGTTTTGACTCCAGAAGGTACCTTCAAAGTTTTAGCCCTGTGGGAATAAATGCCTGAGATGGCAAATATTCTTGCCGATCCCATCAGTTTTAAAATCCTAAATTATTTATTGGAAAGCCGTCACATGACTTTTATTTAAAGTATCGGTATTCGGCAAGTACCTGAAAAAAATGTATCGGTAAGCAGTCTTTAAAAAAAAAAAAAAAAAAATGGTATCGGTGCAACCCTAACATTTAACAGGCCTGAAACTACAACCTCAACGTTGGAAGGAGAAACGAACCGACTGCGGCAATGGAATCCAAAGAAAGTGCTTTAAAAGAAGATACAAAACCATTTGCCAGCCGACACGTTATCATGCGCACTTACCCAGCACTGCGAAACACTCCACAGCAGTTTGCCACTCTTTGTAGTTTACGTCGAAATTGTAAAACAGCCGCCTCATGCAGTCTTTGAGGGCTGCGTCTCGCCTCTCTTCGGCATTGACAAGGTCTCCAAATAAATTCTCAATGTACTTTGTCCAGTAACGTTTAAACCCTTTCTTGGTCGATTTTAACTCAAACTCCTCTGGCAGATTGCGTTCGGTGACGCTCTCTGGGATCTCCATTTGGTAGCGGTTCTTGGCAGTCCCCCAATAGACAATACTTTTGCAGCCGAGTCTTTTCCTCTGCTTCTCCAAATACTCGCTCAGACTCTGCTCGGCAGCTTTGATGTCCTTCAAGGCATCGTCGTAATCGGGGTCAAAGCCAGCTTTAGGGGTGATTATGCCAGTTTTTCGGGCTTTTTCATGATCGAAGGACGTGTCCCACCTCTTTAGTTCAGCTGACAGGTCAGGGAAGCGCCCAGTGGGAGTTTTAACTTTAAGGCCGACTACTTGCTTGAGTACGTTTGACTTAAAACTGCCTACGGCATCATCCATGATGCCAATGACTTCGCGCATCACCTTAAACCCTTCGAGGGTAGACAAGAAGTCTGCAATCTTCTTCTTGCTGTACTTGGTTTCCTCGTACATGATAGCTCTGCTGTCTGGGTGGTTCTGGCTTTTCAGAGGAGAGCCAATACTGTGAATTTTACTGAGCAGCCTCTCGAGGTCAGGGAGCTTCTTCAAAAGCTCGCCAATTTCTGATGTCTTTTCCGGGACGGCCATAAGATCTTCCAGCGCGTTAAGGCGATCGTTGATCGAGAAAGGGTTACACAGCGGGGCGCAAAGCCACTGCTTCAAGAGGCGCTTACCAAAGGGTGTGATGCACGTGTCTAATTTCTCTAGAAGCGTTCCCTCTGTTGAGCCATTCGTCCCATTTTGGAGAATCTCCAGGTTTGCAAGCGTTACTCCATCAAGGACCATGCGCTGGCTTGTTTTAGCAAAAAAACTGGTCGACGTTTGGGACTTGTCAATGTCTTTATCGACTGGAACGTATTCTTCAAAGTTCGCCATTGAGAGCAGCTCTTGGTCTATGAGGCATTTCTTAAGATAAAATAGACAACCCCCTAGGGCAGACAACGCCAGCTCACGGTTTTCTCCTGGGGTTAACGATAAAGAATCACTTTCTGAAACCATGTGCAAGAGAACGGGTGGCAAAGTGCCATTGTCGCCATTGTGTTTGCTTTGTTTTGAAAAATAGGCTTCTTCAGCTAGAACCTTTAGTGTCTTGGACGCATCCCAAAACTGCGATGAGGGCTGCAGACCTTCCTGAATGGAAGCAGAGAGAGAGCTCTTGAGGACTTTCTTAGTGTCAGTGGAAGCATTTCCCTTCTCAAA
This sequence comes from Leptobrachium leishanense, assembly GCA_009667805.1. Lineage (NCBI taxonomy): Eukaryota > Metazoa > Chordata > Amphibia > Anura > Megophryidae > Leptobrachium > Leptobrachium leishanense. The sequence goes on from CM019066.1 coordinate 376,770,463, forward strand.
CAAGATCTGAACCGGAGGATAATGAGCTACGAGAGTCCGAAACCTTGAGCAGTGACGATCATCGCCAAATTGTCCGATATGAAACTTCCCTACAGAGGTATCTACGAAGCAGACCCCGTATACCCTCTGCTGAGCAGAGTCTATCTTTTCCTTGAAGCACAGCAGATATTTGCTATGGCTTTCCGACGGTTCGCCATCCAAAACGCTGTAAGTCTGTGTCCCTTTTGTTATTATCCTACATATTTCTCTCCTTACCACCTTGTCAAACTTGCTGGGATGAGACATAGACTTACAGCGAACGTCCATCATCTCAGGGGTTTCGGTCTGTTCCACTCTTGCCACCTTGTAGCCTTTCTGCACGAGAACATCGGAGAAACGGCCAAAAGCAATTTCTGGGAAGCCAGAGTGAGCCCAGTTCCCCTTCATAAATGTGAGGCCCAACTCGTTCACAGCTGTGACGGCATCCATGTGGTAGAGTTCATAGAACTTGCCCACCTTATAGAATATGACTGAGTCAAAGTTATCAGATTTCAGCTGCCACCATTTTCGCACTCCAGGGGTGCATTTATTGAGGAAGTCATCGGGAACATACAGTGTTGACGGGTCGTAGTCGGGATCATTGTCCTTTCTTCGTTTACGATCTTTTCGCTTGCCCTCTTGAAGCCAGTCGAGTTTTTCGTGATCCCACGTCGTAGCGCTCCCAGCAGATGTAGGGTTAGTCTGAGACTCGAAAGCGTCAGGAGCAGAAAAAGAGGACAGCTTGATCTTGGCCTCAGCAGAAACACCAGATGTTCTTCTCGGGGTTTCCGAGACTTCTTTCTGCATATTTCTTTTTGCGGCAGGCACATTTTCCGATTTCTCGCGCTTGCGTTTCTGCGGGAGTTTAACGGGGCTATCCACTTCAGACTCAGAACTTGGTTCCGAAACTTGTTTTTCATCCACTCCACTACTGTCTTCATCGCTGCTCGCATGGTCCTTGGGATTCGGCTTAAATTCATCATCGGAGTCACTGTCAGATTGAACAATGATTCTTCTCCTTTTGGCTTTGGTTCCGTTTCGGTCCTCCCCTGCTGGTCTCTCTTTTTGTGTTTCTCCATAGTCCTCATCACTGGCAGACAAGCTTTCATCCACCTATTAAAAGACATCGAACAAAAAAAAAAAAAAGGGGGCATTACACTTGGTTGCAATGGAGACAATTGAATTTTTTGCAGCATGGGACAAAAAATAAGATTTGCCTATATTTTTATTTATTTAACAGTTAAGACCAACTCAAATATTTCATTAGTATAAAAAATAAAAAAAAATATGCCTTTATCAACAAAGTTACAGATTTATAGCAAACACGATCTGTCACTTCCTTACGATCGAGGTTACCTGCATATCTTCCTCGGAATCTGAAGGGTCCATACACACAGCCATCTCAAGACGCTTTTCTTTATCTTTCTTCATTGCCTCATCGGCCATTATCATCGACTTCCTTAATTCTGGTTTGGTGCTGAAAAACACGCCACCTTTCTGGACCTCTACCGCCGAGGAGCCTTCAACAAACAATTACAAGTCAGCAGAGGCAGGATTTTACAGATACACATTACTAGAGGTGAACGTCCGTTCTACGAGCTCAGTGGTTAGTGTCCCAGCTGATATGTCTGTAACAAAAGGGACACTAGTTCCTTGTACCTATTCTCAACAAATTAACCCGTCCACAGAAGATGCTGTTAAGGAATGGTCTTCCTGAAGTTCAGTGGATGGCAGCGTATCTCAGCCTGCCACTCCAATGATCAGGCACAAAGCAAGAGGTTTCAGCTTTCGTGATTCCCCCACTTCAAAATCCTGACACCGAACCAATAGAAAGTAATGCATCACAACCTGCCGTGTCGCACATCCAGGAGCACATCGAACAGGAACCCGGAGCAGGGGTTTGAAGGGTTAGGAGCAAGCAAGAAAATGCAGGAACCATCACATATTTAGGAGCCATTTAAAAAGTTAATTATTTTTAATATTGACGTGGAACAATTTAAAAACTCAGTGGCTACCTGGCTCAATTAAGCAGTGGATTCGCAGGTCATTACCATTATAGGAGAACAAAAAAGGCAACTCGCTCTCCATCTGACCATGGATTTCCTCTTCATCGGTAATGCTGACAGACGCGAGTGGGAGGAAGGTTTAAGTCAGCCGGTCTTTGTGCCATTTACTGGCTATTGGTTTGTTACTGCCTATATGTAAATCACTTCTACAAACATGTGTATGTCCGAGTGGACGTGCACACCTACCAAGACAGCAAGTAGTTTTGTTATACCACACAGTGAAGAAAGAATCACGTTTGGTGTAAGCGTTTGTTTTTCATGCAGTAGACCGTTTTACATCCGACACAAGATTTTACAGCTTAAAATATACTTAAATCTCTTAACGCCATGGGGCGTACTATGCCCCCCCCGGTGGTGGGTGGGCCTTGAAAACGTGGGGTGTACAGGTACGGCCTGGTGACTTCGATGGGTCGCCTTGTCCCCTCCCTGCAGCCGGTGCATGCCGTTGGCTGCAGAGACTGCCTGAATTCAGGCTGCCCCCAAAGCCAATGACATGTGTCGGCTGCATGGCCGGGCCGAATCAGATGGCCGCAGCAGCACGGCGTACCAGTACGCCTCGCCGGCGTTAACCCCCTCCCCCGTCGTTAAAGGGTTAACCATAAAAAAAAAAAGACAGTAACTGAGCAAAGACAACCAGCAATGTGAAAGAGGATAACCGATTGATTTATTACCTTTAAAATATGCTGAGACAGTACATCAGGGGTCAGAAACCTTTGCCCTCTGGATATTTTGGAACTGCATTTCCCATGAGGCTCTGCTGACCTAATAAATAGCTGAGCATCACGGGAGACTTGGCTCCAAAACATCTAGATGGCCACGGTAGCTGATCCCTGCAGGCTGCTCTCACAGATAGAAGAAGCGGATATACATCGATAACATACCAATAAAAGGCTTTATGTATTTCACACCAATCCATCCTCTAGTGGGGTTGACATCAAAAAATTGTACGTGGACCATAAGAGACTTGCCCTTTCCTCTCAGGTGCATGCCACTTTGTGGATGGTTATAAACCAGTGAAGGCCACCAAGGATGTCCTGCCATTTTGGCCCATACCAGGTCCCCAGGGTTGAATTCACATACCTCGCTGTAAAAGAGAACAAAGAAACATTTGTGATATCAAATAGGACAAATATTCTGAATTGTGTCACGTGTGTACCAAAAACCCTGAAGTACTGGCAAAACATCCGACATCAGCATGAGATAATCAAAAAGTGTTTGAGACATTAAATCCATTCAGCAGCTTTCAGTTTTTGTAGCCCGCCCTGGATGTTTTGGAAATATTGGAACAGTTTCTAAATACCCAATTCTCAAAAGAAAATCCTTGTTTTAATCCTGAGGCGCTAACACTTTATAAAACCAGCTGGGAACGTGTCTGACTGACATCTCCCCAGCTGATCCTGCACTGAGTCCAGAACTGCAGTAACTCCATTGGCCAGCAGATAGTGACATCTACATGCATGCCCAATAGTTTATCACAGCAAGGAATAAATTGGGAATATTCCCAAATATTTCTTACTGTATAATTAGAAAAATGATCTTCCCAAAAGCCACTGGCTCCTGAAAGCGTTTTTGGGGAGGAGAAAAAAAAAATCACTTTAAGAGGTTACAAATTAAACTGCAGTGTTCCTAATGATACAGAACAAAATCAGCATTTCTCCAACTGTTAAACTATTCTGAAACACTCAGTGATGCGGAAATCATATGGCCCGACGTCCGGGAAAAGCAGTTTTCAGGCAGGTGTGGATTTATTTTTTTTCCCGTTTAGCCCTGCTGCAGGCAAGCAGCAGGGTTTACTTTTTTTTTTTACGCCATTAATGGAGTGGATGCCGGAGATTCCTTTGGCTGTTCAGCAAGCACATGCAATGAGCACCAAGTGCTTCCGGGTATCCTAAAGGACCCTGCACTGTATGGACGTGTGTGGAGCGTCCTGGGGATTGCCTCCCCGTTGCAGAGGATGCTCCACACTCGTCCTATTGTGTCACCGCTCAGTGCCAATTTGGCTCTGATCAGGGCTTCACCCACAGTGAGCTGAGGACTGTCATGTCAGCCCAGCCCTCACTGTGGGACTGCCCCCAGGCAGCGGGAGTTATCGCGCATGTGCGCAATGATGTCACAAATAGGGGTTTCCCCCCTACCAGACAGGGGACCCACAAGAGATGCAGGGGTCATTTGGACCCCTGTATTTTAGGATTTGTATGTCCTACAAGGACGATATTCAAAATGACCACATGATTTTTTTTTTTTTTTAAATATATATATATTTTTTGTTCTAAAAGCAGCAGCCCCCCCTTTATAAAAAGGTAACAATGCTGCTGCACTCATTTTATTTTTTGTAAAAAAATATTTAATATAGATATCACTATATCACGTTCGTTCCACACTTTGACGCCCGTGTGGCCACCTCGCTGAGCACAGTTAATGCGCTCAGCGCTGCAAAGTTCGATTCCCCTACGGAGGATCACGCTTTGTAGCCCAGTCAAATGCACGTGGTAGCATTTTGATGGGGCGGGTTTCAGCACATTCGGTGTAGCCCGTGTGATCCATCCCATCAAAATGTCACAACGTTGCAACGGACGTCGGGTCAGTAGGTGTGCACTAAGTGTGCTCGTCTGACCCTGGCCTAAAAGTTACCACTGAAACCAATTAATACACTCTGCCTGTTTGACAATTAAAAGAGACACGCAAAGGGAAGACATTAATGACCATTTAAAATCATATATGTTGTCATGGAGTGTCCCTGTCACTAGAGTGTCCCTTTAATGCAAGTAAAATCCATTACGAGTAAATATTAACATAATGCACAGCTATCGGATCTCAAACCAAAGAGGTCATTTCATTATAGTGTAGACCACTACCATCGTAACGACATATCAGCAGCGAAGCCACAGGAGGACATCACAAAAACCATTTAGCGCGGCTTTCTCCCACGTCCCTCACTTTGGCCCCAACATCTTCCTAAGGTCTCCATAACATAAACAATGCTGTTCTTATACAACAGAGTTGGACATTAACTAGTCTGGAAGGCTCTGTTTAAGCAGGTTTTGGGCCAAACAGGTTCACATTAAACTGCAGCATAGCAAGGGCAAGATGCTCAGGTCTCCATGGCAACCCAGACCTGATGTGGGGGACCAGCCTCCAGTCACTGAGGCCTTGATGGTCTCTTCACTCTCAGGAACATAGGGCATCGCCCGCAGTGCGAGAATTTTTGCTTGTGTGATGCTGGTGAATTATAAAAGAAAGAAATGATCACACTAAGAGAGACACAGAAGCATATAGAGAACAAACCTCTACACCTATATAACTGCACGCAACACAAGCTGTGTTTTTCATACTAAACGCTTAAAACAAACAAACAGAAAACAATGAAGGCCGTATCATGTGCTGTATGTTTGAGATTAAGTTCAATTTTGAAAGTCTGTAAATTTTGGTACCCAGAGGGTTTATATAAAGAATTACTGGCAGTTTTCCAGTTTGTGGCTGGTTTCCCTGCGGCCACCAGTTTTGACAATGGCCAGTTCACCTTCAGGCCCCGTTCACACCTCAGCGTTTTACAGCGCTTTCCTGAGCGCTGTAAAACGCTCAACCCCTGAAATACCATGATTTCCTATGGGGCTGCTTCACACCTGGACGTATTACAGCGTGCAGGAATGCGCTGTAAAACGTCTGACGCCCAAAGAAGTACGGGAGCTTCTTTGAGGCGTATAGCAGCGCGTCCGCGGCCATAGACATAGCCGCAAACGCTCTGCATTGTGCGTTTTTTCGTATGCGCGATACGTGCGTAAAGAATGCACAATAACGCATGGTCAAAAAACGCTGAGGTGTGAACCCAGCCTTAAAGGCCTCTAACACCTCTTGTTTCTGCTCCTGTGTATGGTTTTGTCTTTTTGTCTCATTCCCCACTGGTTATTGTAATGCCCTGTGGAAACTTCGTGCTATGTAAAGGATGCTAAAAGATTAAACTGGGCGCTTAACCTCGGCACGGCTTGCTCTGTTCTCATCCTGATCACCCGAGACGCACACAGCGGGCTGCACCATAAGGCAAGTGGGGGTTTGACAAAACCAGATTTCAAATTTCAGAGCCAGTAAAAACATTCTAGGAGCCCGAGCCGACAGAAAAAGGGTCCTACAGCTAATATGGGAGTCGATGCACGTGGACAGACGGGTAATGGCGTCAGCAGAAAGAGATGGAGGACTGTTTTGTTCATAAACGTGTAGATCTGGGGATAAAAAGAGGTTTGTGAGGGTCCTGAGGACGAGCGGCTGCACTAGAGGCCTGCTCTACGGTGGGGCCCGCTCAGATCTCACTGTTTGATCTGGGGGATCCAGCTTATTGCCACACTCCCTTTCACAAAAGAGAAGATACTGGAAAGGAAAAAATAAATGAAAGGAAAAAATAAAAGATAAAATGAGAACGTCTACAAAATAACAGGTGTGCGCTCATCAGACGACAGCCTCTGCATTCTCCGCGATGTCTTCACGGGTGCTTCCAGGGAAGACGCTGCATTTTCAGAGCCGCTGGTTGTTTTACGAAAGCTTTGCAGTGTTAATTCTGCGCACACAGCCCTCGGCAATCTACATAGCAGCCATACACATCACATAGTGGTGGTGCTTCTCCCTGAGAGCACCTGCAGCGCGTCTTTCCTATGAGCAGGCAGGGAAGATGCCGAAGCAACCCCGGCATTACTTAGCCGTCTGACCGATCATGAAAACTGCCCGATTTCGATGCTTGAAAAGGCCGATCAGGACATCCCCATTAAAATGAAATTCTGCACTTTAAAAAGGCAGTGTCCTGTTGATCTTGTAACCACAGAAAACTAAAAACACGGGGTACTTACAGCAACAACCCACGGCACTGGCCAAACCCTTTATATATCAGTCAAGGATGAGACTGGGGTGCCAGTGTTTCAGAACCACGTCACGCGCGCGATGACGCCAGTTTCAGGTGTCCCCTACCCCAGAGCAGGGGGGAGTGCCTGAAGGGGAGGGGGTAGTCAAGAAAGGCACTGCTGGAAAGGTCGCAGTCTGACCTTCCCAGGGATGGCTTTAACTCCTTAGGCTGCGATCCAGAGCCTATTTCCGGTGGGGGCTGCCATCTTAGATGTCAGCCCCCCCCCTCATCAATTAATGTCATCACCTAAGGAAATCCTATGGTTGAGATTGGAAGTTACGGGGGTGCAAAGGAACCACCCATTCAGTGGCTGCTAGAGAGCCAGAGCATGGCCTTTCCAATGATACCAAACATGACCAGGTTACAATAAAAATATATATTTTTTTAAATTTATTAATTCAGCACTATTATTCACTTTTCAATAGGGTGCACGAACTAAAAAGTTTTTTTTTAGCACAAATCACATATACAGTAACGAGTTCCCATTTCTATTCTTTGGAAAAAAAAAAAAATGTACCCCATAGAATATATAATAACTGTAAAGGCTCGGATGATAAAACATGAAAAAATTACTATATATGCTGTAGATGATTGAAATTTTAATGGAAATTCTTTTAATTTTTTTGTTATATTATTTGTTATGCCCTGCCAGAATGCTATATCATTATATGTATACATCTGCCGAGTTTCGTAAAAAAAAGGATATATAATTTGTCAGGGGTCGTACAATAAAACGTGACTTCAAATCACATTTAAACATTATGAGCAAAAACTGTCAAAATTAGCTCAGCCCACTTCTACTTTTAAAAGTGTTCCGGAACTTGTAAAATTCCCCCCCCCCACCTTCCTTAAGGGGTTAACCCAAAATATTGTTTAGTGTGTGAGGTTTATGGTGGGTTTTTTGCCATTTTTTTCGTTGTTCTGGAAAGCTATCAGTTATTTTGCATGCACTTCATTTTCCTCCGTTGCTGTAATGTTTACAATTTTGATGCCAGATTTGTGTAGAAATTGGTTTTCAAAAAGTTCAATGTACAGCACCTGTTGCCGACCTAAAGGATAGCAGATCGGTATTGGAAAACGTATAAATTGTCTCTCCCTAAAATCAGACCCATCAGTGTATACCGTGGTCTTACTGTACAAACAGGCACAGCTTCTGCGTGCCACCCATCAGCAGGATGACCCTTAAAACACATTCCATTGTAACCTTTACCTAAATCCAGTGAACTAAAAAACTAATTATCCAAATTTCTTTCCCATCACTAGCGAGAGATTCATTTGTCAGCATAGTCCCTTACATGAGCTAAACGCATGCGCTTTACTTACCAGCCAGGCTCATGCAAACTTTAGTAGTGCACTGCAGAAGCAGCAGTTGGCTCATGCATTTAGCTGGCACACGGGACGTTTTCTTTAACGCACAGTACGTGCGTTAAGAAACCGCTAACGCACCAGCGTCCAGTCGACGCCTGCCAACCTCAGCACGAAAAGCGTGATCACGCAGCCCCCGTCGACGCGCATCATCACCGTTTATGTGCTAGGATGTGCGTTGACAGGGCTGCGTGATTCTCCTGCGCTCAACAAGCGCGCATGCGCAATGCATTTGACACCTGACGTCTCGTCAATCCTAGCGCTACAGCCTTTGTGTTTTGAAGACGGACGTCTTCAGCGTGCGTTAGGCGTAGCGTGCGTTATGCGTGTGCGGATACCGCCTGACACGCAGTGACGCGTGTTAGTAACACGCGTCAGTGCACAAAAAAAAACATCCCATGTGCAGCCGGCCTAAAGCTCACATGTTTTGGTCAGGAGGGAGACGTCTGAACACTCACAGAATGGATCAGGGGAAAGTTGAAAAACCACTAGACCAGGGCTGTCAAACTGCAGCCCCCCAGAATTTGGTTGCCTACAATTCCCAGAATTCTTTGAATAGCTTTCCAGAGAATCGTGAGGGAGATGCTCTAACATATGGTGGGGCAGATTGACAGCCCTGCAATAGAGCGTCTCATTAGAAGGCAGAGGTCTCAAACTTTGGCACTACCGAGGTTTTGACACTACATCTCCCATGATGCTCAGCCACTCATTAGACTGGCTGAGACTCACTGGAGAAGAAATTCCAAAACATCTGGGGGTCCAGGTTGCTGACCCCTGGTTTAAAGAAAAACAACGCAGGTGGGCTTGTCCTAACCATGTCCAAAGAAGTCAGCTGCACTGCATTTCCCAGCATGCTCAGCCAGGGATAGAGGTAGGTGTCCATGCCGCTGATGTGTGAGGGGGTCAGTACCTGGGAGCGGCTGGGCGGGGGGCTTTGCCTCCATTGCGCTGAGCCCCGGGTGTTCTTTCCTTGGCCCCTTCTTGGGCGAGGAGTTGCTGTTCTTCTTCTCCGCAGCGCTTGGTAGGTCGGCCTCGGTGGGTGAACCGGAGACCCCCTTGGTTTTGCCCTTGGTGGTGCTGCTGGAGATGGGGGGAGATTTGGTGAAGAAGCTGAAGAGGGTGCTCTGTTTCGACATGGTGCGACTCCCCTAGTCCCACTCTGCAGCACCTCGCGCGCTTTGGAGCTGGCGGGAAAAGTCCACCGCTGTCTGGCCGAGTCGCAGAATGCTGCGGTCAGATCGCTGTCACCCAATCGCCGAGCTCCGACCGGGAAGGGGGCGCGCCGAGTCTAGCGCGTGGTCTGTAAACTTCGCGTTCCAAACAAGAGAGAAAACGCGCGCTTGCGCTTGTTTACCTCACTGCATGCTCCTGCGGATGGACCGTTTTGGTAGGTGTTCTATCGTTTTACTGGAGCCTTGAAAATTCTGGGACACCTTTGATCGCGAGGATTCATTCTCGGTCTCCAGAAAAATGGCTGCCTCCATTCATCCCTCCATAGAATAGGAGGCCTGGATCACATACAGCCCTGCATAGTGTATTATTCCTCAGCTGACTCGTAGCAGACTGTAAATACTGTATATAATACATTACGTCTGTATGGAAAATTCAGATAATTATATATTGCTTAGAATTTTTGACTTAAAGGGACAATAATTAAAACAACCTCACCAATTTTTTTTGTTCTTGAACATTTGGTCAGATGCTACTGGCATCAGCTGCCCAATTATTTATTTTCTAATTTTTAAAATTTTATGTTAAAATAAGTTTTCTCTGTTGGCGCAAGCTTCTGTTCTCTGTCACCTCGGGTGCTCCCAAAATGCAGAAGTCCCTGCAGCTATCTAACGCAATTTGTGTACCTACTAGCATTACGTTGTGGGATTTGGGTAGGTGCCCTACAATGGCGCCTTAACTGGGAATCCAGTGATTTAATAACTGGCGTGATGCTGCCTACAGAGTTTAGAAACAATGCTTTGTTAAATTGTCAAGGGATATTTAATAATAGAGGGTTAAACTCTAATTGGCGCTACTCACTCAGGATAAATAAATGGCTTGTACTTTATCACATGTACCAGTGCCTGTTTCAGCATATGGTGTATTGCAGTGTAGAGAAAGGGTACAGCGCACTCAAGATTTCAGGTAAATACAGGGTTATCCAAAGAGATCCGAATTGCTTGAGATAGGTAACCGAACGCTGAAAATCAGTGTTCAGTTACCTTTCCTGGCCATTCGGCTATCCAGAGAGCAGGCAATTCGCCAAATCCTGGTGAATTGCCTGCACATACGGTGCCTGTTCGAGGGCAGTGAAATCCCCATGAAAAAGCACTGCTTCGGCTATTCAGAGAACACAAACCAGCAGTGAAAGGTTCCCCTAATGCCCTGCCATTCGGTGGTTTAATTCGGCAGATTTATTCAGGAGAATCCCATAGACTTCAATGTTAAAAATATTCTCGTTTTAATTCAATATCTAATAAGCCGTTCATTATAAAATTCTGCAGCAAAAAGTCTCTTTATTTATAATTTTTTAGGATATTTTAAAAAAAAATTCAGAATTTTTTTTTTTTTTAAAAGCCGATTTTTTTTTTTTTTTTTTTTTTATTTTTTTTTTAACTTTACTTATTTTTTCTGTAACAGCCCTTTTTATTATCATTCCTTGGACCTCATATGCAAATTTCAGACATTTTCGCTCAGTAGTTTCTTTGCAAACAGCGTTTTTTTTTCACACATTCACACAAACTATTTTGCTAATTTAGGCTAAGGTCAGACGAAAGCATTTTTAACGTGCGTTTAACCGCACAAAATCACGGCCGTGCTAGCAGCAAATGACGTCCAATGCCGGGGAACACACGAAGAACGGCCGCACGAACGTTCGTCCGCGCAACGCAAGTGGCAAACGAACGCATTTTTTCTAGAACGTCAAACCGCTACTACTACTGACGTACAGAGTGCGCTGCGTCCGCATAGCGGCGTGTGTGTGTGATTAGGAGACGTCAGACGCTGCTAATGTCCGGCCAACATAACGTCCAGACACAAAAAGGGTTTTATTGATGATCGTACAAAATCACGGACGAAAATGCGCATCGTATGACCGCTATCGCGTATTCCGTGAAAAAATGCGTCCATTCGTTCGAACGCACTTTTTCACGGACAACGCTACAAATGCGTTAGTCTGACCCTAGCCTTATTCACTGCCTCGTCTGCGGTCTCAGCTGCTTCAGCTGTGTGTGATCGGCTCCTGTTCGGGCTTTTTATGTGGTTTTCGGCAGGTTAATCCAGATGTTTTTATGTGTTTTCGGCGTGCATTCACTGGGTTTTGCGGTTTGTTTTAGTCGGGTTTGCGGCAGCTTTTCCCTGCAATTCGGGGACCCTGTGGTGTTTGCTGAATACACCGCAGGGTCACCGAAATGGGATCGGCAAAAGGAACTGAATTGAAGAGAACGAAAAGTCACCGAATGTGCGGTGACTTTTCGAATCTCTTTGAATAACCCTGTTAGAATTCTTGTTGTAATACTGTCTTCATCTCCATATATTATATATGGGAATGGCCAAACGCCATACAATAGGCTTTATCCAAGCTTCAGGTATTGAAGTTCTTCTGATATTCACAGGAGCCAGATAGCCAGAAATAACCTTTTCTCCCAATCTCTTACATATGAGGGTAAGAAAAAGACAACAAACCCAAATCGAGCCTAGTGTAATATTGCAAAGGCTGGCCTTTATACACAGCAATTTGCCAATTTTTTACTCACTCTTGGTGGAGCCTCCAGGCTCTTGGATTATTCGCCTATGAGACATTTAGGAAAAACTCAAAAAACCTCTCCACAACGAGACCGAAACAGCAGGATGAAGGAAAAAGGATTTTATTAAAACAATGTTAATCCAGGACGCGTTTCGTCGTCTTAAACCGACTTCATCAGCTGGAACAATACTTATAAAAAAAGTTCTATAGAAATGCTTGGATAAGATGAAGCAACTCTCAAACTGGTCAGAGTTTATAAATACCCGTTAGTCCAACACGTCTGTGTGCCCGCAGATGTAGGGTACGGTTGGGGATTTTCAATACTTCTTTACACAGTGGATTCTTCTGTCTTTGTGGCCGCTATTTCTCCTTACCTCGAAGATGGAACGCACTCTCTCCTGCCACTTTCTTGCTTTTGACTGGTATTGAGGAGGATATGAAACAAAATGGATTGCACTTACATGGTCAGGAGCTATAGGTGGTCTTAGCTCAATTCCTGCGTATTGTTAGCCCATAGAGGTGGCCGAACATCCCTTCTTTTACTGCTCCTTTTCTTTATCCTGGAACTGCGTGGTCAGACGTTCCTGCTTGCCTCCGCTTACATGAGCCTCTGAGTGCCGCTTGCAGCAATATAAGGATTGTATGGGACGCAGTGTGGTAAAATAAAGGGGTTTATTGGGCTTATTGGATATAACCGAATAAAAACAAAAAACAGCAGATAAATTCTGGATCAAATTGATGACCAGTGGGTATGTGGGTTCCACAGGATGCGTTTCGCCGGTTACAATGCTGGCCTCTTCAGCTGTGAAACCCTCCTATACATTGTGTGTTTATAAAAGAACGTTCCTTTATGTCAGGGTCACCACGCTCTGGCCCCTGTCACTCACGCTAACCCTGCACCATGAACAATGCACCTTCCTGAACTTTCTGAATGCTCTGACATTCTAGCCCTGGAGCCCCACCTGAGCTCACCTTGTCCTAATTGTCCCTGCATATCAGGAAGCTACGCCCTCCAGTATTCACTTCCACATTGAAGTTGCAGACTGTGAACCTGTATGCCAAAGCTCCCTGAACTTCTTGACAACCACCTGATTCCTCTACCAAAGACTCCAAGGACCCTCTGTTTCATTTCATCATTCTACCGGTACCCCCCCCCCCATCCTGCTCCCCTTCTGCCACCCATCTAGGATCCCTGTGTACCAGACCCATTTCTGAACTCTGACCACTCTATTGCCTGTTCCCTGCCTGATTCTACGTTCTTGCCTAAATTCTATGTTCTTGTATATATCTGTTTAGTTCTTGTGTTTAGTCTATAATAAACACCCTTTTGTTACTTTGAACCTGCCTCTTTCACTGCATCCTGGGCTCACAACCCCACACTGCGATACAAATCACAGTCTACACGTGACACTTTAATGTGATCGGTCGATTCGTTTCGCGGCTTTTTTCATAGTGGTGTAGTAGGCACAATTTGCACACCTCTAAAAACATAATGTAAGCTTTTTAGCACCTATGTAGAACGATGGATTGACGCTGACCGCGAACCAACTGCCTTCTCTCAGTCACTTAGAGCACTCGTGATACATCCAAAGAGATTCGAATTGCTTGAGAAAGGTAACCGAACGCTGAAAATCAGCGTTCGGTTACCTTTCCTGGCCATTCGGCTATCCAGAGAGCAGGCAATTCGCCAAATCCTGGCGAATTGCCTGCACATACGGTCACTGTTCGGTCCCTGTTCGAGGGCAGTGAAATCCCCATGAAAAAGCACTGCTTCGGCTATTCAGAGAACACAAACCAGCAGTGAAAGGTTCCCGAATTGCCCTGCCATTCGGTGGTTTAATTCGGCAAATTTATTCAGGAGAATCCCATAGGCTTCAATGTTAAAAATATTCCCGTTTTAATTCAATATCTAATAAACCGTTCATTATAAAATTCTGCAGCAAAAAGTCTCTTTATTTATAGATTTTTTAGGATACTTTAAGCATTTTTCTGAATTTTTAAAAAAAAATTAAAAGTCCGATTTTTTTTTTTTTTTTTTTTCAGTTTGCTTATTTTTTTTGTAACAGCCCTCTTTATTATCATTCCTGGACCTCCTGTGAAAATTTCAGACATTTTCGCTCAGTAGTTTCTTTGCAAACAGCGTTTCATTTTCCCAGATTCATACAAATGGTTTTTCTAATTTATTCACTGCCTCCTCTACGTCACAGCTGCTTCGGCTCTGTGTGATTCGGCTCCTGTTCGGCTCCTGTTCGGCTCCTGTTCGGCTTTTTCGAAGGTCAATCCAGATGTTTTTGCTTGTTTTCAGCATGCATTCGGTTAGTTTTCGTCAGATTTTCGGCAGCTTTTCCCTGCAATTCGGGGACCCTGTGGTGCTTGCTGAATACACCGCAGGGTCACCGAAATGCAATCGGCAAAAGGAACCGAATTGAAGAGAACGAAAAGTCACCGAACGTGCGGTGACTTTTCGAATCTCTTTGGATAACCCTGCAAGTGTCTGCTGAGAGACGATAATGTCAGCACGCAGAGCGTGCTGAGATCATCGGCAGCAAGGAAATGCAAAATCCTGGTGGCACATGTGTGGATAGAGGAAATTTCCCTTCACTTGGCATGTCCAATAAAAATGGCATCAAATGAAAAGGGGCACTCCACATAGCCTGACCTCTTTATAAAGCTAAAGTGGTCATGGAGTATAGAGTGTCCCATTAACACTTAATAAAACTCTATTATTTTAAAATCCATGGTCTGGAGAACTATGTTATGTAATAACCCATGTGACTTTACTGAGTCAACTTAGAGGTGGAAGTCCTTATGTGCACCATGCACAACCTCAATATAAAAAGGCATTTTTCTGCATTTTTTTTTTTTAAAAGAAGGCATGTCTGTGCTTAAAAAGCTCTATCTCCCCAGGGAGTTAAAATTAGGAAAAAACTAAGAGGATGGAGTTGTTGTAAATATTAATCGGGTCAATCATTTAAAGTAGAAGGAAACATTTCTTACAAGTCTATTCAGAAAAGGTGAAACTCAGGAGAAGTGAAAAATCCTGGTCAAAATAGCCAAACCAGAAAAATTCTCCCATTTATCTCTTGTTATGAGAGCCAAGGTCAAATATTTTCCCTAGGCCGCTGTGATTCGTATTCCTCCGCCAGTTCCCGGATTCTCCCCTCAGCAAGCAGCGCTGAATTGATGTCAGTTCTTAATTTCTCCCAATAAAGCAGACGACACTGGTCATATTGGGTTGAAGCAGACTCACTGGCCATTTCAGCCTCATTTTATTTTGTACAGAATCCGATAAGAACAGTTAACATACCAGTCCACCCAGACATCCCGGCACCGCAGTTTTCCATGCTCTCCATCAGGTCCACCTTGCAGATTGTAAGCTCTTGAGCAGGGGCCTCTCTAATACTGTTCTATGTGTTTAACTTGTATGTATATTGGTTATTCTGTCTCTCCCATTGTACAGCGCTAAGTGGCACCTTATAAATAACTAACTGCAGTCATACGGAGCAAGGGTCCTTGTTTGGGGGGGGGATTTCAGGGGAGCAGCAGCAATCCAGGGGTATTGTTTGATAGCTCGGACGCCTATGGTGTCACAGTCCAGAAAGTGCTCAGATCCGCAGGCAGGGGCAAGAGCGGCAGCGTGTAGCAGTTACCCCAGGTGATGCAGCATGGCTGCTGCTGTATGAGCTCCCGGATCAAGAAAGGCTCAGAAAGGTGGGTTCCCGAAGGAGCTCCCTCCTGAAAATCACCCCAATTGCAGCTCCCATGAGGGAGACCCTGACCCCAAAAGAGAACCCTGCTGCTCTTTCCGGCGGGGGATCCGAGACAGACTGGTCGGCGGCCATGAAGCTCAATGTCTGTTTCCCAGCCACTGGCTACCAGAAGCTCATTGAAGTCGACGATAAGCGCAAGCTGCGTACCTTCTATGAGAAGCAAATGGCCACAGAGGTAGCAGCTGATCCTTTGGGTGATGAATGGAAGGGTTAGGTTGTCCGCATCAGCGGTGGAAATGACAAGCAAGGCTTTCCAATGAAGCAGGGAGTGCTCACACATGGCCGCGTGCGTCTTCTCTTGAGCAAGGGACACTCCTGCTACCGCCCCAGGAGAACTGGAGAACGCAAGCGCAAGTCTGTACGTGGCTACATCGTTGATGTTAAAGTATGTCTTTTTGCTGATGACACAAAGATTTGCAACAGGGTTGACGTTCCTGGAGGGATCAGCCAAATGACAAATGATTTAGGTAAACTAAAAAAATGGTCGGAGTTGTGGCAATTGAGTTTTAATGTGGATAAGTGCAAGATAATGCACCTGAGACGTAAAAACCCAAGGGCTGAATATAGAATATTTGATACAGTCCTAACCTCAACATCTGAGGAAAGGGATTTAGGGGTTATTATTTCAGAGGATCTAAGGGTAAGTAGTCAATGTAATAGAGCAGCAGGAAATGCTAGCAGAATGCTTGGTTGTGTAGGGAGAGGTATTAGCAGTAGGAAAAGGGAAGTGCTCATGCCACTGTACAGAGCACTGGTGAGACCTCACTTGGAGTACTGTGTGCAGTACTGGAGACCGTATCTCCAGAAGGATATAGACATCTTAGAGAGAGTTCAGAGAAGGGCTACTAAAATGGTGTACGGCTTGAAGGAGAAAAGTTACCAGGAAAGGCTTAATGATCTTAACATGTACAGCTTGGAAAAAAGACGAGACAGAGGAGATATGATAGAAACATTTAAATACGTAAAGGGAATCCACAAGGTAGAGGAAGGGAATATATTTAAAAGGAAACAAAGTAGCAAAACAAGAGCACATAGTCTTAGATTAGAGGGGCAAAGGTTTAAAAGTAACATCAGGAAGCATTATTTTACTGAGAGGGTGGTGGATACATGGAACAGTCTTCCAGTAGAAGTGGTAGAGGCCAAAACAGTAATTGAATTTAAGCAGGCATGGGATAGGCATAAGGCTATCCTAAACAAAAGATAAATCCAGGTAAAGTATCCATGTAATTGGGCAGACTAGATGGGCCGAAAAGGTTCTTATCTGCCAACATTTTTCTATGATGCTAACCTTAGTGTACTGAACTTGGTCATTGTTAGGAAATGTGAGAAAGACATCCCCGGCCTCACAGACAAAACTGTTCCTCGTCGCCTGGGTCCCAAAAGGGCCAGCAGAATCTGCAAGCTTTTTAACCTCTCCAAAGAAGATGACGTTCGCCTGTATGTGGTCAGGAAGCCACTCTCCAAGGATGGAAAAAAGGCCAGAACCAAGGCCCCCAAAATCCAGCGTCTTGTAACCCCAGGGTTCTGCAGCACAAGCGCAGACGCATTGCTCTGAAGAAGCAACATACTCAAAAGAACAAGGAGGAAGCAGCAGATTATGCCAAGCTCTTGGCTAAAAGAACAAAGGAAGCCAAAGAGAAGCGCCAGGAGCAGATCGCCAAGAGGCGTAGATTGTCATCACTTAGGGCCTCCACATCCAAATCTGAATCTAGCCAGAAGTAAAGTCACTTGGTTTATAAAAATAAATAAATGCTGTAAACTAGCCAATATCCTGTGTTTTTGTCTGAACTTTCTGGGAATACATATGTAAAATCAGACATGTATCGATTTTACAACTGAACAGTTGAACCACGAGATCTGTGAGCATCTTGCCTTATTAGATGCATAAACTAAGAGATCATGCACAAGTTATAATAAACGTTGCTTCTAAAGAGCCCTAACCAATAAAATACACAAGGAGATTTAAAAAAAAAAAGCACCCTGCTGGAGCAAAGAGCGTTCGGGGCACTGGGTTTTAAAGTTTCTGTAAATGTTTCCATTGATGTGAATGCTTTGCGGTCCTGGAATGGGATTGCAGCGCTTAAGCAAGTGTAGCACTCACTCCCGGAGGAGCCGCGGAATAAACCCCGGGTTAGTCTCACCGCACTAGGAAATAACTATACACCAGCACTGTTGTGGATTTTTATATATTATATTCTTTACTGATCCCAATAAAGCAGCATATATTACACATATACGGTATTTGAATGACAAGAATTTGTAACGCGGGAAAAACACGCGGCGGTAAAAGAAACGGCTAACCCCCTCAGTTCTGGAGTGTAAATCCCGTGAATAATAGCTCAAAAAATATATATGTGTGTTGTCTCGGGTACCCGGGTACTGTGTTCAACTGGCCAGTGAATGAAACAAAACAATCTTCGACTAGTCACCGTTGGGGCCCTGTGAATTTAAACAATATTGCAGCGTACGTTACTGTATTGGAACTGCGGCCTGGAGGCCTCTCACCAATCCGATAAACGAAACTGTCCAGCTCTCGATACCTCGGCCACAAGATCTTCTCCGCTGTGTACTGGGACTCCGTGCTGCTGAATCTGCTCTCAGCTTGCCCAATCTCCGCAACTGGAACACCGATCCGCTGCCTGCACTTCCAATCGATCAGCGCAGCCTCTTAACATGGGGTCCTGCCAGAACTAGCTTTTTCCTCCAGAACTCTCAGCGCTGCGCAGGTAGGTCTCAACGCGATTACTGTCCCGATCTCCAGCACGCGTAAGACAGCGTCTGTACTCCGGCCTGGTTGCGATCCCTGACAGCTCTAAAGTGCGTCCTCCACCTTTCACTGCTCCGCTCACTCTGCTTCTCCTTGCACGAGGCTGCTGATCTCTTTCCTCTTCCTGTACCACCTCCTTCCTGTCCTCACGCAAAGGATGATGGTACATGTAGTTCGGTTTTGTCCAGCATAGTCTAAAAATGTCTCTGTCTCCCTCTGGTTGCAGCAATAGTTCAATGCACCAGAATACAGTGTTTTTAAAGCAGCGCTACACAGGCATTAATTACCTTATAGAAAATGGTTTCAATAGGGATGCACCGATACCGATACTAGTATCGGTGACTATACTGCCATTTGCACGAGTACTTAGTACTCGTGCAAATGGTCCGATACCGGAAGCCAGCGCTGGGCCGACTTGCTGGTATCCACGGGGCTGGGGAAGTTGGCCGCATGCATGAAAAGCACGCGGCCAGCGTTCCCCTCCGGCGGGCTGCAATACTCACCCCTTCCGAAGGTCCGGTCGCATGGCTGTGGCATGATCACGTGGCCTGCCGGCGCTTCTGTGACGCTGCCTCCAGCCAAGAGGCAGCGTCACAGATGTGCCCGGCAGCCACGTGAATGCATCACAGCAGCGCGACCGGACCTTCAGAAGGGGTGAGTATTGCAGCCGCCGGAGGGGAATGCTGGCCGCGTGCTTTTCCCCAGCATTCGATGGGGGCATATCCATGAGAGCTGGGGGCATATCCATGAGAGCTGGGGGCTTATCCATGTGAGCTGGGGCAAATCCATGAGAGCTGGGGGCAAATCCATGAGAGCTGGGGGCAAATCCATGAGAGCTGGGGGCAAATATCCATGAGAGCTGGGGCATATCCATGAGAGCTGGGGGCAAATCCATGTGAGCTGGGGGCAATTCCATGAGAGCTGGGGCATATCCATGAGAGCTGGGGCATATCCATGAGAGCTGGGGGCAAATCCATGAGAGCTGGGGGCAAATCCATGAGAGCTGGGGGCAATATCCATGTGAGCTGGGGGCATATCTATGTGAGCTGCGGGCATATCCATGTGAGCCGGGGGCAATCTCCATGTGAGCCGGGGACATATCCATGTGAGCCGGGGACATATCCATGTGAGCCGGGGACATATCCATGAGAGCTGGGGGCAATCTCCATGTGAGTCAGGGGCAATCTCCATGTGAGCTGGGGCATTCTGTATATATATCTTTGGGGGGGATATATACGTGTGAGCTGGGGGCATTTTTATATGAGGTCTGTTCTTATTGGAAAGCGGTTACATGACATAAAATAAAAGTATCGGTGAGTACGTTGTAGAAAGTATCGGTACTTGTACCCGGTCTTAAAAAAGTGGTATCGGTGCATCCCTACTTTTCAATCACCATTGATCATGTTTTTCATGCTTTTTAACCTCATATATTTTCTCAATCAGCATTTGACCACATTTTCCTCTAAAAAACACAATATTATAGAGCTTTTTTAGTGTAACACTGGTTTACAGGGGATATTTTTCTTAAAAGAAAAGTTGTAACAAACTCACACACGTAGAGCCACCCTGGCTCTATATTGAAGGCAGATGGACTTTTTACTGGCTGTCCTCAGCCTCCTCTTTGGGACAAATCTCTAAAGCGTTTCTTAAAGGAAAAAAAAAATGGACATAGTGCAAATCCGGTGAACCCTGTATAATGTACAGCGTATAACTCACATGGTTGTGAGCCTAGAGGAGGCTCTCCTTGAACAGCGTGCGGTTGTTAGTGGGTGCAACCAAACCCCAAGGACGACTGGCAGGCAGATTATTCTTATGGAAGAACAATTTATTAAAATCCGAGATGCGTTTCGGTGATACGCAGATCACCTTTTTCGATCTGTGCGTCACCGAAACGCGTCTCGGATTTCAATAAATTGTTCTTCCATGAGAATAATTTTGAGGTTTGGTTGCACCCACTAACAACTGCACGCTGTTCAAGGAGAGCCTCCTCTAGGTGACCTAAATAGAAACCATTTCCTGGACGAGGCTTGATGGTGCTGGGTTGATATGGGCTTTCTAAACTTCCTTACATGCAGATGTTACTTTGCACCTGTAAATATTGACATTGTTTGAAAAGTGACAGTTACATAATCAAATTTTGTGTTTAAAAATAATTGTGATTACTCATGGTTGACCTACATCAGCTGCTGCTTGTTTCTTTACAGTTTCTCTTCGCTGAGACATGAAGGTGACATTGGAAATAACGATCGCTTTATTATATAACAGATTTTATCCATTTACAGTCTGAAACGCTGAAGAATATTTGCAGAGTTGTGCAAGTTCCGGTTTGTGCTCCCTCATCCATTCTGCTGATCACTTGCTCTTAATCATGTAAATCCATACTGAACCTAATGATAATGGGGTGCCGAGACCAACAACTCAGCGCAGCTGAATGTTTCACATACAGGGTAATTCAAAGAGATCCGAATGGCTGGAGAAAGGTAACCGAACGCTGAAGGTTACCGTTCCTGGCCATTCGGCTATCCAAAGAGCAGGCAATTCGCCAAATCCTGGCGAATTGCCTGCACATACGGTGCCTGTTCGGTGCCTGTTCGAGGGCAGTGAAATCCCCATAGAGAAGCAATGCTTCGGCTATTCAGAGAACACAAACCAGCAGTGAAAGGTTCCCGAAATGCCCTGCCATTCGGTGATTTCATGCGGCAGATTTATTCAGGAGAATCCCATAGGCTTCAATGTTACAAATATTCCCGTTTTAATTCAATATCTAATAAACCGTACATTATAAAATTCTGCAGTAAAGAGTCTCTTTATTTATAGATTTATTAGGATATTTTAAGCATTTTTCTGGATTTTTTTTTTTAAAAAAAGTCTTCTTTTTTTTTAAGTTTACTTATTTTTTCTGTAACAGCCCTCTTTATTATCATTCCCTGGACCTCATATGCAAATTTCAGACATTTTCGCTCAGTAGTTTCTTTGCAAACAGCGTTTCACTTTTCAAACATTCAAGCAAACTGTTTTACTAATTTATTCACTTCACTCGTCTGCGGTGTCGGCTTTTTCCGGCGGCTTCGCTGCGTGTGATCGGCTCCTGCTCGGGTTTTCGGCGTGCATTCGCCGGGTTTTGCAGTTAGTTTTCGTCAGGTTTGCGGAGGCCTTTCCCTGCAATTCGGGGACCCCGTGCTGCTTGCTGAATACACCTCAGGGTCGCCCGAAATGGGATCGGCAAAACGAACCGAATTGAAGGGAACGAAAAGTCACCGAACGTGCAGTGACTTTTCGATTCTCTTTGAATTACCCTGATATTGTTTATTTGAAAACACTCAATAAATGTATGTGGGGAGGGGGGGGGGGTGACACTGTGACACTGGCATAGTTTTCCTACAATAGCCTTGTTTTTAGATTTTGGGCTCAGAGAATGCAATACAGTTATAACTGGAAGAAAAAGTTCCACCCAACTCACTGACACAACCATCAATCACTCTCACCTTACAGTCCTCTCCTCCTGTTTCCAACCCCAACCCTCCTAGATTGTGAGTTCCTACGGGAATAGGGCCCTCATCTCCTCCTGTACTGTTTGTCAAATGTTGTTCAATGTATTGTAACCCTGTCTATACTGTGCTTATTGTACAGCGCTGCGGAATATGCTGGCGCTTTATAAATAAAGAATAATAAAAAAGGAAAACTATGGAACAACAGCCAATTAGATTCAGTCCAATATCTGCATATCTTTAACCCGCCGGGCTCTTCCCAGCAGCAAGGGGTTAGTTCTAAAGAATCTGTTGCCTTAGTTGAGTTAGTGCAGTGGCATTGTTTGTTTTATATGTAAAAGCGTATATTGCCTCTGCCGTATAACAGAGGAAAAAAAAAATTTTGCATTCAACCCCTTAAGGACCAAGGTTCTTTAAAGTCAATGCATTTATGACGTAACCGTTTCGTCATTAGTCCTTAAGGGGTTAATTTTTTTTAATTTTACACATTGCACGGTCATGTTTGGTATCATTGTAAAGACCAGACTCTGACCTTTCTAATGACACCTCACTTAACCTTGCGTGGTGTACAATTCAGAGATGCAGGTTCCAAGTCTCCTGGTCTCTTCTCACTGCAGTGCCAGGGTCTATTGTTGATGAAACCATGTGTTGCATCATCAGCTCCGCACTTGCTGGCAGTGTGGGAAATGAGAAGGTGAGTTAGTGCAGCATCACTGTGCACATTATAATTGTAAACTGAATAATAGTGCTTAGTTATGAAATAAAAAAAAAAGGGACAAATATATTTTATTTTTACATAAATCTAATCATAATCTGGCCTTTGCAATGATCAGTCATATGTCCCTCTAGCCTTCAGGGCTCCAGAGATACAATTTAAAATAATTTAGTCCACTGTAAAAAAAAAAAAAAAATTAATATATTTTACACAGAGCAAGGCGCCCCCTTGTGGCAGGCGCATGTAGGCACATGCCTACTCTCCCTAGTAATAAATCCATCCCTGTGTAACATGTGTTGTAGCACTTTCAATATCATGTCTGAGATACTAAAACCTTGGGAGCACCTTCTGGAGCCCAAATGCAAATAAATTTAATTTGCCACAAACTAATTTAATTTCAATGATACAGCACAGCCCCAGATCATGTTAACACAATCTCACGCTGCTGTGTCTGCTACTGAGCATGTAAACACAATCTCGACAGTTTAGGGGTTAATCAATCCATCAGGGGTTTCCTAGCTGCAGTCACACATTTCTTCTAGATTTATGGGTTTCAGATTGCAATCATAAGCATGGACACAATAGGATACTCAGGTTACTCTTTATCAAATATTCTTTTATTAAAAGACAAGGTGGAAAGCCTGCCCTTATGGGACCCCAGGACCCCTCGTGTATACAGGTTGTATGGGGGGGGGATACACAGCGCAGAGCACACGGTAGGCGGTATATACAGGGTGAATGGGGGATACACAGCACAGAGCACACGGTAGACGGTATATACAGGGTGTATGGGGGATACACAGCACAGAGCACATGGTAGACGGTATATACAGGGTGTATGGGGGATACACAGCACAGAGCACACGGTAGACGGTATATACAGGGTGTATGGGGATACACAGCACAGAGCACACGGTAGACGGTATATACAGGGTGTATGGGGGATACACAGCACACGGTAGGTGGTATATACAGGGTGTATGGGGGATACACAGCACAGAGCACATTGTAGACGGTATATACAGGGTGTATGGGGGATACACAGCACAGAGCACACGGTAGACGGTATATACAGGGTGTATGGGGATACACAGCACAGAGCACACGGTAGACGGTATATACAGGGTGTATGGGGGATACACAGCACACGGTAGGTGGTATATACAGGGTGTATGGGGGATACACAGCACAGAGCACACGGTAGGTGGTATATACAGGGTGTATGGGGGGATACATAGCACAGAGCACACGGTAGGTGGTATATACAGGGTGTATGGGGGATACACAGCACAGAGCACACGGTAGGCGGTATATACAGGGTGTATGGGGGATACACAGCACAGAGCACACGGTATATACAGGGTGTATGGGGGGATACAGAGCACACAGTAGGCGGTATATACAGGGTGTATGGGGGGATACACAGCACAGAACACACGGTAGGCGGTATATACACAGGACACACACCGGGCAGTGTATCAGGGGGTCCCGGTGACAGCACTTACGCCCCCCCACATACCCGGCACTCAACCCCCCCCCGGGCTGACTCTGGTGCTCGGCTCCCTCCTCCTGAGCCTCCCCTTCGTGCTCTCCACCGGAGCTGCTCTCCGTGTTGTCCGAGTGGAGCCCTCCCTACACCACCCGCAGCCTGGCCGTGTTGGAGTCCGCCATCCTTCACAGCTCCTCCCTGGCCAGCGCCGCCTCCCCTCCGGCCGCCAGCAGCTCCACCAGGCCGGCCAGCTGCTGCCGCACATGGCGCTCCACTTCCTTTGCCTGGATGAGGTGCAGGCGGCGGCACAGCCTCCGGGCTCCCAGCTCCTGCTGCCGGCCGGCCATGCACTCTGCGGGGCCCTGCGCCCCCGGGAGATGGCCATTCCGGCAGAGCAGCGGGGGGGGGGGGTCGCGGCGGGCACCGTTGAGTTCGGGCGGCTTGGCCTGGGTGACTGAGGTTTTGAGTCCGGCCTGGGCTGAGGGAAAATAAGCCGCGCCCTTTGTGCATCATGCCAGGAGCGGGCCCCTTCCAACCCGCGGGCCCTCGAGTTGGTAGGGGCCCAGTCTTGGCGTGATGCACGAACGGCCCGGCTTATTTTCCCTCAGCTCCGGTAACCAGACCACGGTCACCCAACAGCCAGTCCAGCGGCGCACTGCTCTCCCTCGGGCAGTGCCTGACGGATCAGTCCGCCCCTGGCTGTGCGGCGGTTGGATGCGCGCGCAGCCAGCAGTACGCTGGTTGCGCACGCATGCGCAGTACAGGCTTGGCGACGGACACGCCAAGCCTTACTGCATTATGTTATAGACAAATAATGATCACAACAACCTTGCCCGGTGTGATTTATATACATTTTAATAATTATAGTAAGTGTATAGATAGCGCAGGCAGGTTGTGTAGAGTGCCCCCCCCTCCCTGTAGCCTTATTCTGGTTAAAACTTTGAGTGAATTATGTGCGCCCATACTGACATGCCTCCTGGCATCCGTCACTGCACTGTGACACTTCGACGGGGCCTGCCACATGCTGTAGCGCGCGCACACAAATTTGTGCGGACTACAGCGGGCGTGCTGCGAGCGTACTGAAACCCTCCCCATCAAAGCGCTACGACGACGTTCGATGGGGCTGCAAAGCGCGATCCTCCGTAGGAGGATCGAGCCTTGCAGCGATGAGCGCACTAACTGCACTCAGCGAGGTGGCCAGACGGGCGTCAGAGTGGAAGGAACATCCACTATCACAGACGTTCCTTCCTCTCTTAAAAACGCTCGTCTGAACCCGGCCTTAAAAAGGACAAAAAAAGGGAACTCTATTTTTAATAGGATATTCCTTTAATTTCAAAGTTACGTTCTGTTTTATTATTCTGTCATTGTTATATTTTTCAATGTTTCAGCAAAAATAAAAGTGAAACACTTGCAGGTTATCCAGTAAAAAAAACTAATAATAATAATAGTGACAATTTTATAGATTTTCAAGGGGAAAGATTTAGGAGGACGACGGGAGGGGGCAGGTTTTTAATAGGATTAAAAGGGTTTGTGACCAAAAAAGTTTCAGAACCACTGCTCTACAGCAAGGTCATTTGTAGGTTTCCCCATGAAGTTAGCAAAATCCCCACCAGGGGTCAGACTTGATGTAAAGAAACATCCTGCACTATTTTCATTTATTTCATTTTCTAGCTTTATTGCAGAGTTCTGCAACCTCGACCCTCCAGAGGTTTTGAAACTACATCTCCCATGATGCTCAGACACTCATTAGGTAGTGTGACCCTCATGGGAAATGTAGTTGCTAAACATCTGGAGGGCAGCAGGATATGTATGTATGTATGTTGTACATGTGGACTGAAGAAGGTATTTGTGATTGCACAAGTATGTATATACATATATATTTATGGGTTTGTTTATGTGTAAATGCAAAAGGTATTAAATGGTATATGTATGAATGAATGCACAGGATATATATATATATTTTAGTATTTTTTGGAGTTTGTAGTTGTGCAAAAGTTTATATATGTGTTGTTTCTTTGTGCATATGAAAGCAGGGAGTACACGAGTGTGCCGGTGTGTGTACAGTTGTGTTCAAAATTATTCAACCCCCACTGAAATTGAGTGTTTTGGCCAGTTTGACATTGATTTTGATCATTCAGTCATCTTGCTTACAATTAAATCAAAGAGGCACGTGTAGGTCAGACAAATATAACATAACATTTATAATGAAATAACCACAAATGTCTTTTCTGTGCTCACATCATTATCAGTTTTATTCAACCCCCAAGTGACATTCAATCTTAGTACTTAGTACAACATCCTTTTACAGTTATAACAGCTTTTAAACGTGAAGCATAGCTTGACACAAGTGTCTTGCAGCGATCTACGGGTATCTTCGCCCATTCGTCATGGGCAAAAGCCTCCAGTTCAGTCTCATTCTTAGGCTTGCGCACTGCAACTGCTTTCTTTAAGTCCCACCAGAGGTTCTCAATCGGATTTAAGTCAGGTGACTGCGATGGCCACTCCAAAATGTTCCAGCCTTTAATCTGCAACCATGCTCTAGTGGACTTGGAGGTATGCTTGGGATCATTGTCCTGTTGAAAGGTCCAACGTCTCCCAAGCCTCAGGTTTGTGACGGACTGCATCACGTTGTCATCCAATATCTCCTGGTACTGAAGAGAATTCATGGTACCTTGCACACGCTGAAGCTTCCCTGTACCTGCAGAAGCAAAACAGCCCCAAAGCATGATTGACCCCCCGCCATGCTTCACAGTAGGCAAGGTGTTCTTTTCTTCATAGGCCTTGTTCTTCCTCCTCCAAACATAGCGTTGATCCATGGGCCCAAACAGTTCTAATTTTGTTTCATCAGTCCACAGAACACTATCCCAAAACTTCTGTGGTTTGTCCACATGACTTTTGGCATACTGCAGTAGACTCTTCTTATTCTTTGGAGACAGCAAGGGGGTGCGCCTGGGAGTTCTGGCATGGAGGCCTTCATTACGCAGTGTGCGCCGTATTGTCTGAGCTGAAACTTCAGTACACACATCTGACAAATCTTTTCTCACTTCCTCAGCAGTCACACGGGGACTTTTCTCCACTCTACGCTTCAGGTAGCGCACAGCAATCGAAGTCAGCATCTTCTTTCTGCCACGACTAGGGAAGAGCCGAACTCCCATGCAAGTCAATGGGGCTGAAAATTCGTTTTTTTAGAGTGCCCTCTAAGAGGGCATATATGCTACATATTTGCCATAAAAGGTGTATGGGGGTCCGGGTAGTGCCCTGGGGGACAGGAAACAAGGACAAAAAGTAAAAAAAAAAACGTTTTTAAAGGGACAGTGAGTTTTCCATGAAATATGGGTTAAAAATAAAAACCAAAAATTCCTTCAAATATCGTGCCTAGGAGGTCCCCATAACCTGCCCGGGAAGTGGCGGATTTCTAGGATGTATAGAAACACTTAAAAACAAATAAATGACGTTTCATATGACGGTAAATGCTTTTCCTTTAATCTATCCATAAACAACTGCTTGGGGCAGCAGCCTGTATGAAAAGACATTTTAGGACGCGCAGAAAAAGTTTAGTGTTTTTTTGGGCTAAATTATTGTGAAACTTATGCAGGCTTTGGATGAAAGTAACAATAGGTGCTTTAAAATTGGGCTTTTAGCGTCGGCAACAGTGCCGCCTCTGAGGATATGAATCTGATACAGGCGTCAATGGCAGTGCACCCAGATATTGTGCCTTTAGTGCCAGGCATGCAAGTACTATCATACAGTAACCCCTCTGTGGTATTGTGGAAGAGTGCAGGGGTGGACCATGCGGTCCTATATTAAAAAGATATGAATCTGGTAATGGGCGTCAGTGCACCTAGATATTGTGCCTTTAATGGCAGGCCAGCAAGTATCATCATACAGTAACCCCTCTGTAGTATTGTGGAAGAGTGCAGGGTTGGTCCCTGCTGTTCAAAAAATTAAAATGATATAAATCTGGCACATGCGTCAGTGCAGCCAAATATTGTGCCTTTCATGGCAGCAAGTGCATTCACACCGTAACCCTTTTGAGGTATTGTGGAAGAGTTCAGTGCTGGAGGTTTTGTGCATGCAGAAGACATACCCGATCTATTCCGTTACTTCAACATCAGGGGATTGATAGCTGCTGATCCAGGACTGATTCATTTTTATAAATGTCAGCCGGTCTACAGAGTCGGTGGACAGACGCACTCTTTTGTCTGTGACAAAACCTCCAGCGGCACTGAACGTCCTTTCGGAAAGCACGCTAGATGAAGGGCAACCTAGTAGCTGCATAGCATATTGGCTAAATTCTGGCCAGTGATCCAATCTCAACACCCAGTAAGCCAGTGGATCATCTGCTGGAAAGGTATCCAGGTCTGCCCTTGCCCCTAGGTAGTCCTGCACCATATGGTGAAGACGCTGGCAATGGGTGCCTACATTTGACGTCCCTGGGCGTCGAGGACTAAAAAAATTTAAAAATGCATCAGTCAAGCGGCCCTGGCCTTCACCGCTATTCCTCTGATCACCTGCAGCCTCAGAAGCACCTGTGTCAGCAGTAGCACTTGGTAATCTATCAGTGCCTGGAAAGGTGTTACAACAAGTTTCGCTTTAGAGCGTCCTCAAGTTTTGTCATCCTGTGCTCCCTCTGTGTGGGCAGGATGAGCTCTGCAACTTTCCCCTTGTATCGTGGATCAAGAAGGGTTGCCAACCAGTAATGATCCCTCTCCTTGATAGCACGAATCCTGGGGTCCTTTAGCAGGCTTTGCATCATTAGGGAGCCCATGCAGCGTAGGTTGGAGGTGGCATTAGCTGCCGAGTCTTCCTGGTCAATGAGGATGACCATATCGTGCACTTCCTCCTCCTAGCCACGCACAAGCCCTTCTGTTTCTGGGCACACAAAACCCTGCCTTGAGGAATCCCCACCTTCAATGCCCCCACTACTTAAATAGTCCTCCTCCTCCTCATCCTCCTCCTGTCTGATCTGAGTAGGACCCGCTGGAATGCTGTCTGCGGAAAGACTGGGGCCTTGAGAGCTAGGGAAGGCCTCCTCTTCCTCCCGCTGCTCTGCCTCTAGAGCCACATCTATAATTCCCCGCAGAGTGTGCTCCAGCAGGAACACTAAAGGAATAGTGTCACTGATGCATGCACTGTCCCTGCTCACCATCCTCGTTGCCTCCTCAAATGGTGACAGTACAGTGCATGCATCCTTGATCATCAGCCACTGTGGGGGGGAAGAAAACCAAGTTGACCTGAACCTGTCCTTGTGCCATACTCACACAGGTACTCGTTGATGGCCCTCTGCTGCTTGTGCAGACGCTGCAGCATTGCTAATGTCGAGTTCCACCTGGTGGGCACGTCACAGATCAGACGGTTTGTGGGAAGGTGGAATTCTCTTTGAATTTCTGCCAGGCGAACGCTTGCTGGGAATGACAGTCTGAAGTGGCTGCAGACTTTTTTGGCCTGGATGAGAAGCTCTGGCAGCCCTGGGTACTTGGTTAGGAAACGCTGTACCACCAGATTTAGGACGTGTGCTAGGCATGGTACATGCGTCAATTTACCCTTGCGTAGGGCGGAGAGAAGGTTGCTGCTATTATCGCAGACGATCATTCCCAGCTCAAGCTGGCGTGGTGTTAACCATCTCTGCACCTGCCCCTGCAGAGCTGACAAAATTTCTGACCCGGTGTGGCTCCTGTCCCCTAAACAAACCAGCTCAAGCACAGTATGGCATCTTTTTGCTTGAGCTATTGCGTACACCCTGTCAGGCGTGGGTTTAACTGCCACTTCGCCAGAGACAGAGAAGGAGGAGGAGGAGGAGGAAGAGGTGGTGGTGGTGGAGCAGACAGACCTCATACAAGCAGCTTTCTGGAGGCGTGGTGGATGAACAAGCTCCAGCACAGAGCCCCGTCTTGGATCCCTCCCAGCTGCAATCAGAGTTACCCAGTGTGCTGTAAAGGAAATGTAACGACCCTGTCCATGCTTGCTGGACCACGTGTCTAAAGTGACATGCACCTTGCTGCTGACTGCCTTTCCCAATGACTGGATAACATTGTCTTCCACGTGCTGGTATAGTGCTGGAATGGCCTTGCGTGAAAAGTAATGGCGTTTTGGAACCTGCCACAGTGGTACAGCGCATTCAGCAAATTCACGGAAGGGAGCAGAGTCCACCAGCTGGAAAGGCAGCAGCTGCAATGCGAGTAATTTTGCTAAGCTGGCATTTAGACGCTGTGCTTGGGGATGGTTGGGACTATATTTTTTCTTTCGCTGCAGCAGCTGCGGCAATGTAATCTGACTGCGAAAATCTTCAGCTACTGGGATGATGTCACATTGTGAGGAAGGACCTGCTGGTACATCCATTACTGTAGCATCATCCCTGTCGGTGGAGGTTGTAGGCAATTGCATGGCAGGACATATAGTGTGGGTAGAGACAGATGAGGAGGAGGAGGACCTACGCAAAGTTTTGCCCCAACGGGATGTGTGGCACTTGTTCATATGTCGCATCAAGCACATGGTACCCAAGTGTCCGGTGTTTATCCCATGCTTCAGCCTCCTCTGACATAGATTACAAATAGCAACGGTGGGGTCTGCTGCAGAGTTCTTAAAGAACTCCCAGACAGCAGATTTCCTGCATGTGTTCTTTGAGACAACAGCGCTCTGCACCGGAGCAGCTCTGACATGTGATGCCTTGGACTGGCTAGTGCTACGGTTGGTCACAGAGGATGTTGTGCCTCGTGTTTGCTGTGCCTCCTCCTCCTCCTCCTCCTCCCCCTCCTCCTCACTTGATTCCTCAGTTCGATCTGGCACCCAGGTGGAGTCAGTGACCTCATCATCATCAATGTCATCTTCTTCACCCCCTATCTCCTCATCACTGGAGCCAACTTGGCAGTATGCTGCAGCTGCTGGGGCAACATGAATGCCAGTTATTTGTGTGTCATCACTGGCACCCCCTTCCTCTAGTTTGATTATACTCCCTTGCTCAACCTCAGAGATTGAATCAGAGCACTGTACTTGCTGCGCATCCTCAAGCAGCATGTCACTCTCATTGTAGTCAAACAATTCAGCTGACTCCTCCGTGTGTGATAGCGAGGCTACGGCAGGAGTAGCTATGGACATGGAGGCTGCATTAGATGCTTTGGCAGCTGAGGTGGACTGTAAAGCACTAGAAGCCTGGCTGGCAGAGGACTCGGAGGATGAGGATGGCCTGGTTAGCCAATCCACCAAGTCCTCTGTATGTTGCTGCTGCTTAAGACGGCCAGCACCAGTTAGAAAGGACAAGCGTGCCCCTGCAGAGGATGCACCACGTCCACCACGACCAGAGACACAGCCTCCTGACACAGGGGCTGCTTTCCCTCTTATCTGTGGCTGGGAGCGTCTGCCTGTCCTTATTGTTCTTTCAGACATGGTGAGTGATATATAGATTAATATATACAGAACTCTGATTCAACTCTGGTATAAAGATTTAAATAACTCTGGTATAACTCAGTGAGACACACTGATAGCTGGCAGCCAGTGACAAGAGACAGATCACCTTAATTCCCAAGTGTTTTAAAGAAATTAGTGAGCCCCAAAAAAATTGCTGGCTGTGTGACGAGACACAGAAGATCACCTTAATTCACAAGTGTTTGAAAGAAATTAGTGAGCCCCAAAATACAGCGTGGTACTTTTTGTATGACGAGACACAGATCACCTTAATTCCCAAGTGTTTTAAAGAAATTAGTGAGCCCCAAAAAAATTGCTGGCTGTGTGACGAGACACAGAAGATCACCTTAATTCACAAATGTTTTAAAGAAATTAGTGAGCCCCAAAATACAGCATGGTACTTTTTGTATGACGAGACACATCACCTTAATTCCCAAGTGTTTTAAAGAAATTAGTGAGCCCCAAAATACAGCGTGGTACTTTTGTAATGACGACACAGATCACCTTAATTCACAAGTGTTTTAAAGAAATTAGTGAGCCCCAAAAAGATTTGCTGGCACAGTGACAAGACCCAGAAAATCACCTCAATTCACCAAATGTTTTAAATAAAGTTGTAAACCCCAAAAAACTTGCTGGCACAGTGACAAGACACACATCACCTAAATTCAATGATATTTGGTATAAATGAGACCCAAAAAGACTTGCTGGCACAGTGACAAGACCCAGAAAATCACCTCAATTCACAAATGTTTTAAATAAAGTTGTAAACTACAAAAAAACTTGCTGGCACAGTGACAAGAAGACACATCACCTAAATTCCCTGATATTTGGTATAAATGAGACCCAAAAAGACTTGCTGGCACAGTGTGACAAGACCCAGAAAATCACCTCAATACACAAATGTTTTAAATGAAGTTGTAAACCCCCAAAAAACTTGCTGGCACAGTAACAAGACACACATCACCTAAATTCCCTGATATGTGGTCGAAATGAGACCCCCCCAGACCCCCCCAGTAGCGTGGCAGACCGACAGTAACAACACACACAACTATCTTCTTTGAAATCTCCTCTGAAATGCGTGCAGAATCGGCGCATTGAAACCTTATATAGTGTGCTGCGGGACTTAGCTCTGTGAGCCCATGATTGGGCAAAATTTGCCCAATCAGGACTCTGAGCAGTGATTGGCATAGTGTTCAACCAGTCTTGCACCAGACCTGTGGTCAGGTGCAAGACTGTAGCCAATTACGAGCTTCAGGCAGTGGGAAAATGCATTGTGGTCCATTGTGGTCGAACATGCGGCGAACACCCGGAAATGTTCGGGGTTCGCGATCCGCCCGAACATGCTAAGTTCGGGTCGAACCCCGAACCGTCTGAACCCGAACAGCTCATCCCTAGCCACGACCAGGTAGCGTTTCAACAGTGCCCTTTGCCTTGAATTTGCGAATGATGCTTCCTATGGTCTCTCTTGGTATGTTTAACATCTTTGCAATCTTCTTATAGCCATTGCCCTTCCTGTGAAGAGTAATCACCTCTTCTCCTGTCTTCCTGGACCATTCTCTTGACTTCACCATGTTTGTAACCACACCAGTAAATGTCTAGAAGGAGCTGAGTATCACAGTCATTTTAAAGCTGCCTAATTGGTGCTTATTATGCTTTATTGTTGCTCCGTGACATCCACAGGTGTTTTCAATACCTGATTGAAAACACTTGAATGAACCTCTGTTCTTCAGAGTGGTAGTCTTTAAGGGGTTGAATAATTGTGTCAATGAAGAATTCACAAAAGAAACATTTACTACTGTATTACAAAACCAATTGATGTCATTTTAGTTGCATATGGTTCTTTAAAAAGTCCTTGTAGGATTTCATTCTGAATACAATTACAAATGTACACTAAATTCCCTAAAACCCTTTACAGCATTGGGGGTTGAATAATTTTGAACACAACTGTATGTAGCATGTCACCGTAGGTAGGAACAAGAGGCAATTTGATTGTTAACAATTACAATTAAATTGAGCTTTGTCATTGCTGATAAAGAATATATAAATCACATGGAACATCCAGTGTCAATACACATAATATAAAGCCAGGTCTCTTTAAAGCCCAGGTACACCTTTACTGACCAGGTACACTTTCCCTGAGATACACCAGAAGGTGATGGATATAAGCTTTGGTCTTAAAGATTAAATGTGACATTTCATCCCTTGTTAGAATACCGCAGTTTGTACGTGCCCCTATTCAGCGTTGTGCGCCGCCATGTTCTCCCTGCAGTGAGCGGAGCTGGCGGTTTTGTCACATCATGGACTACCCGGCTTCCGATAGACTGGAAGACCATGATCAACATGGGTTACAATATGCAAAATGTACACTGGGCTACCGGTGTATACTGGAAGGAAGAGAAGGGGTGAAGCGCCCACCGGAATTAAGTATCTATCCCACTCGCTGAATGCTGTGTGCGGGGGTTTCTCTAAATACCCAGTGACAATTTAAACAAGAATACAACACAGCGCTAAAGAACCAAAGTCCACAAGATAGTAGGTTAGATACTTGATATGTCCATAAACAGTAATCCTTATCTTCAGGAGCAGATCCTGATCCTGATCCAAATCCTGATCTTCTTTAAAGGTACAGATGGAATTATGCTGCAGGAAAAAGCACAAAGAACCAGAATTGCGCAGTACGACGACACCAGATGTGGGATCAACTTGCATCAGTGTTAAACTCACATTTAGGGGAGCCCACAACCGGCTCTCAGGAATAGGGCGGACAGGGACTTATAACAGGCGCCCATAGAC
The DNA here is from genome assembly GCA_009667805.1 of Leptobrachium leishanense. Taxonomy (NCBI): domain Eukaryota; kingdom Metazoa; phylum Chordata; class Amphibia; order Anura; family Megophryidae; genus Leptobrachium; species Leptobrachium leishanense. Next base: position 376,804,959 of record CM019066.1, read on the forward strand.
CCTTCAGTTCACTTCTCCAGGATCGACCAGCAAGAGAAGGCAGCTCGGAGGTTCTTCCATCAGTAGAACACGTTCCGTGCTCGTCGAGTAGACGTTAGTGGGTATCGTCGCTGAAGGCCACTTCTTATAGCTCGTTCAAAGTGTATCCGTGTGAAAAGACTTGCTGTCCTCAAGCACACAGGTAGGGCTGGAAGCCCCCATCGTTACAGTCTGTTCCTATTGGAAAGCGTCACATGACATTAAATAAAAGTATCGGTACTCGGTATCGGATCAATGTTTCACACGGATACACTTTGAACGAGCTATAAGAAGTGGCCTTCAGCGACGATACCCACTAACGTCTACTCGACGAGCACGGAACGTGTTCTACTGATGGAAGAACCTCCGAGCTGCCTTCTCTTGCTGGTCGATCCTGGAGAAGTGAACTGAAGGGTCTATGGGCGCCTGTTATAAGTCCCTGTCCGCCCTATTCCTGAGAGCCGGTTGTGGGCTCCCCTAAATGTGAGTTTAACACTGATGCAAGTTGATCCCACATCTGGTGTCGTCGTACTGCGCAATTCTGGTTCTTTGTGCTTTTTCCTGCAGCATAATTCCATCTGTACCTTTAAAGAAGATCAGGATTTGGATCAGGATCAGGATCTGCTCCTGAAGATAAGGATTACTGTTTATGGACATATCAAGTATCTAACCTACTATCTTGTGGACTTTGGTTCTTTAGCGCTGTGTTGTATTACCGGTGTATACTATAGGGGTTATTCAGTAAGCGGCGAACTCGCCACCAAATTGCACTCACCGGTAAATTTCAGCATACGGTGCCATTTCGTGGCAGTTCGTCTATCCACTAAGCTGTCATTTCGCCAAATTCAGTGTTCGGCGGTCAGTATGGCGTTCTGATCGGCGGTCTTCAACGACGTTCGGTGGTCTGATCGTCAGTCTTCCGCGGCTCCATGTTCGCCGCACTTCGGGGCCCGGTGTTGAATAGTGAATTCATTGCAGGGTCGACAAAATGGAACTGCCGAATCACACTGAAGGGTGCTGAGCGAGGAGGCACAGAAATTTTGGTGCTTTCTGAATAACCCCTTAAGTGTGCAGTATGTGTTGGTTAGTGTCACGGGGAGGCGAGGGTACGAGCCCAGGATGCGGTGATATATATGAGGAAGCCAGAATATGGTGCATAAACAGGGGGTTTATTGTAGATGTACATACACGGCAGGATTAACGAGGGGTGATGCAGGAAACAGAACTGGCTGATACTGTGGGCTGGATACAGAACACAGGGAAAATACTGGACACTTACACAAGACACAAGACAGATGGGACAGGAAGGTAGCTCTTGGCACCGCAGGAGATTTGGCACAGCTGGGGTCTTGGCACCGCAGGAGATTTGGCACAGCTGGGGACTTGGCACAGTCGGAGTCTTGCCACAACAGGAGACTTTGGTAAGGCAAAGGTATCCAGAGGAGGATCCAGGAGCGTGGTCTGTGGCAAGCCGTGAGTCAATGGGCAGGAGGGATCAAGCAGGTCTATGGAAAGCTGAGGGTCTGGTAGACAGGAGACTATATAATAGCTGTTGGCTTCAGGCAGGTCAGAGGCAAAATGACAATACAATGAACCAGCACTGGAGGAAGGGGTGTGCCCTGCATAAACTGGAGAATGTGTCCCTGGAGTATACAAGGAGCACCTGGTCACTGTAAACAGCAGAGGCCTGAGCCATAAGGAATGCTGAGACGCGTTCAATACCTCAGCCGCTGCAAGTGCTAAGTTAGCAACTTGCCATTGAACGCCGTTCTGCCGCTCAGCGCTCAGCACTGCTAACTTAGCACTTGCAGCGACCCGAGGAGATGCTGCGAGTAGCTGAGTGTGACGTATTAAAGATGGCCGCCGCCACGAAGCAAGTAACAATTCCGTACAGCAAGATGGCCGCAGCGATGAAGCAAGTAACAATTCTGTACAGCAATGTTGATTTTGAGGTTTTGTTCACCAAAGCACAAAATATTTATTTATTATTTACCCCTGCACATAGACATACAGTATATTACAGTTCAATTTATATTTTGTTTCAGAAGTAAACATAACGTTTATTCAATAAAAACTATCATTTGTGGTGTGTGCGTACAAAACGGAATTGTGCTGACTGCTTTTCTTTATCATACTTTGTCCGAGTGATACGAAAAACAATCTGAATCTTTCATTAACCTCCCTGGCGGTCTAATTTTTTCAAAATTTCGTGTCTAAAAGCGTCTCAATTTTTTTTTAAAGGAAAGGTGTTTTTGTACATAGTTAGCCTGTAATAATTAGGAATCACGCACTGAAATCCGTGCAATCAAGAGTTCTTACTCTTACTCGAAGGTAAAATCCTTTATAAATAAATAAATAAAAATATAGTAAATACACTGAGTCCGATAAAGTTTGAAACACGAAATAATAATTTATTATCCCAAAAATAATTATCCAAAATAATGCAAATAAATGATATTCAATAAAATAAAAAACAAAAAACACTGAAATTGGTCTGAAAACAAGGGTAAGAGGATGTATGGTCTATTTCTTATCCTGTAGTGTCACCCAGTGGCCGTTCATAAACATTGCACTTTGGATTACAGTATTTTATGAATTATTTCTAAGTTTGCTGATGGTTCCCGCCCACCCTGCACCATGTGACTCGCAGGGAGCCTTCCAGGAAGCAGCTCGTCGCGATCACATGGCGGGGGACAGCGAGGGAGCCAGGAGGAGGTGAGTAAACATCCAGCCCGAGTGTGGCTCGGGGTTACCGTTCACGGTAGTGAAATTTAACCCCGAGTCACACTAGGCAATACCGCCAGGGAGGTTAAGAAATCGGCCATTTTGGATTCGAAATTCGCATCCAAAGCTTTCAATGACACTGCTGCAGCAAACTGAATTTCTGCGCTGCAGCAATTTAGCAGCTGCTTAGGTATTGAACGGGGCTCTGCTGATTATGGCAGAGCAGTGCCAATTCTGCCCCTCCTCTTGCGCCGACGGCGTGAACCGTGACAGGCAGTATGTGCAATGTGTATGTACCAATGCATGCTCTTTGTGCAGTATGTGGTGTGCACTTTGTGCTTTGATATGCAGTATGTGCAGTGTGTGATGTGTACTGTGTGCAGCATGTGTGGTTTTGTGCTGGGTGGGCAGTGTATATGTACCTATGCATGCTGGGTGGGCAGATAGTGCATGGTGTGCACTATGTGTTGTTTGTAGTATATGCAGTGTGTGGTGTGTGTGCGCAACATGAGTGGCTTTGTGCTGGTTATGCAGTATGTGCAGTGTGTTTATACCTATGCATGCTGTGTGCAGAAAGTGCAGTGATGCTGGGTATGAGGTATGTGCAGTGTGTGGTGTGTACTGTTTGCACAGTATGTGGTGTGTACAGTGTTCACACTATGTGCTGTTTGTGCAGTGTTTAGTGTGTACCATGTGTGTTAAATGTGCAGTGTGTGTGTATATATATGTACCTGTGTTTGTTGTATGTGCTGTACGTGTATACTATTCTGCGTGGTGTGTACAGCTTGTGCAGTGTGTATGTATCTATGCTGTAGGTCAGGGATGTCCAAACTCCGGTCTCCAGATGTCCATGAACTATAACTCCCATGCTTCACCATCTAATGCAGTCACAGATTTCTGGGAGTTGTAGTTCATGAGCATCTGGTTGGAGTTTGGACATCCCTGCTGTACGTGGATTGTGTGCAATATGTGCACAGTGCGTATATACCCATGTATGCTGTGTGCCCAGTGTGTGCTGCCCACCTCACCCTCTACTGTGAACTGTAACAATACTCTTGATTTAAAAATAAATATATATATATATATATGCAAATGGCTTCTTACAATATATTGCGATTTTCATTACTTAAGTGAATCACACAAAACAATTTTCAAAAAAAGGTAGATCACAAGTCACTAAAGTCTGGGCACACCCGATAGAGAGTAATATTAAGAGTCACTCCGTCCACAAACCAGTCAATAATCATTCATGTTTCCTTACTCAAGGCTGTGAATGCTTTAGTATATGCCATAACGTTGTACGTTAGCCCATCTGGCTTTGTGAACGAAAAGTCATCATCTTGAGCGATGGATACATTTAGAACAAAAAGCTGGAGTTGCAGGATTCTTCAGCCACGTTAATAAGATTTAATGTTACTTCCAGAGATACATTTACCTATAAAAACGAAACGAGTCAAAATAAAAAGCACCACTTACCAGGAATAAAGTAAACCCGACCATCACTTTGTAAAAGTTCTGAAAAGCTGCGATGTGAAAGATGTAAGTAATGTTTTCCTGCACCCACACAAAAAAATCCACATTTATACAATTACTTTATTTAGCATTTTCACAACATCAGCAAACTCCAAATGAAAAAGCTTGCAGAAAGCACCGTTACCTTCTCCTTTTATCGTGTTAGAATGAAAATTAAATACTTGAAAAAATAAATATGTATGCAAAGTATTTTATATAGAAAGTTTAAGGCTGGCATCAGACGAGCGCACTATGTGCGCCCGTACTGACGTGCTTACCGGCGTTCGTCGCGGCGTTGTGACGATGCAACGGGGCCGGTCACACGCTTGTGCGCGCGCACGAAATGAGCGCGCAACAAGCGTCTGTTATGTATGCCTCCCCGTAGATGTGCTAGGACGCGCATTGACGGGGCTGCAAAGCTTGCAGCGCCAAGCGCACTGAGTGCACTCAGTGAGGTGGCCAGACGGGCGTCGAGTGGAAGGAACATCCACTCTCACGGACGTTCCCTCCGCTCTCCAAAGACGCTCGTCTGACCCCGGCCTAAAGTGTAACTCTCCCCCCAAAAAAGCCAAACAAAAGAATAATAATTCACCTATACGTTGCGATACAGTGGATAGCAAGTTTATTATTGCAGAAGCCATTTACACATCACAGCAATTCAAAGAACTGCATCACAGAGCTCATATGCTACATTCCCCATCTGCAGCATGGAATTCTGGGTAAGACATGCAGTTACAGTTACAAGTATTTACAAAACTCCAACACGTTCAGTAGCGCTGTACAATGGGCTCTACACAAGGCTGTGAATGCTTTAGTATATGCCATAAGATTGTATGTTGGCCCATCTGGCTTTGTGAACGAATAGGCTTTCAATCTCATTTTTTGCCCTCCACCAACAACTTAAATGAGTGTTGTTTTACCCTTGGGGTTAGGCATCAAACTGCAACTGGTCATGCCTAGCTCCTGCTGAAGGGGGTCCAATAAACCCAAAACAGCTGTCCAGGGGTGGCTTTGACCAGTTGCATAAACCTGATCTCTGCTAAAAAAGCCATCTAGTATGGCATGACATTGATTTAAGGGTTCTGTGTTAGAACAGAGCCAGGATGCATAAAAGTGAGACGGATGTCATTTGCATATCTTACCCAGAGTTCTGTGCTGCATGTGGGGAATGTAGCGCAGGAGCTCTGGGATGCAGTTCTTGGAATTGCTGTGATGTGTAAACGACCTCTGCAATAATAAACTTTATATATACAGTTGTGTTCAAAATTATTCAACCCCCACTGAAATTGAGTGTTTTGGCCAGTTTGACATTGATTTTGATCATTCAGTCATCTTGCTTACAATTAAATCAAAGAGGCACGTGTAGGTCAGACAAATATAACATAACATTTATAATGAAATAACCACAAATGTCTTTTCTGTGCTCACATCATTATCAGTTTTATTCAACCCCCAAGTGACATTCAATCTTAGTACTTAGTACAACATCCTTTTACAGTTATAACAGCTTTAAACGTGAAGCATAGCTTGACACAAGTGTCTTGCAGCGATCTACGGGTATCTTCGCCCATTCGTCATGGGCAAAAGCCTCCAGTTCAGTCACATTCTTAGGCTTGCGCACTGCAACTGCTTTCTTTAAGTCCCACCAGAGGTTCTCAATCGGATTTATGTCAGGTGACTGCGATGGCCACTCCAAAATGTTCCAGCCTTTAATCTGCAACCATGCTCTAGTGGACTTGGAGGTATGCTTGGGATCATTGTCCTGTTGAAAGGTCCAACGTCTCCCAAGCCTCAGGTTTGTGACGGACTGCATCACATTGTCATCCAATATCTCCTGGTACTGAAGAGAATTCATGGTACCTTGCACACGCTGCAGCTTCCCTGTACCTGCAGAAGCAAAACAGCCCCAAAGCATGATTGACACCCCGCCATGCTTCACAGTAGGCAAGGTGTTCTTTTTTTCATAGGCCTTGTTCTTCCTCCTCCAAACATAGCGTTGATCCATGGGCCCAAACAGTTCTAATTTTGTTTCATCAGTCCACAGAACACTACTACAAAACTTCTGTGGTTTGTCCACATGACTTTTGGCATACTGCAGTCGACTCTTCTTATTCATTGGAGACAGCAAGGGGGTGCGCCTGGGAGTTCTGGCATGGAGGCCTTCATTACGCAGTGTGCGCCGTATTGTCTGAGCTGAAACTTCAGTACCCACATCTGACAAATCTTTTCTCAGTTCCTCAGCAGTCACACGGGACTTTTCTCCACTCTACGCTTCAGGTAGCGCACAGCAGTCGAAGTCAGCATCTTCTTTCTGCCACGACCAGGTAGCGTTTCAACAGTGCCCTTTGCCTTGAATTTGCGAATGATGCTTCCTATGGTCTCTCTTGGTATGTTTAACATCTTTGCAATCTTCTTATAGCCATTGCCCTTCCTGTGAAGAGTAATCACCTCTTCTCTTGTCTTCCTGGACCATTCTCTTGACTTCACCATGTTTGTAACCACACCAGTAAATGTCTAGAAAGAGCTGAGTATCACAGTCATTTTAAAGCTGCCTAATTGGTGCTTATTATGCTTTATTGCTGCTCCGTGACATCCACAGGTGTTTTCAATACCTGATTGAAAACACTTGAATGAACCTCTGTTCTTCAGAGTGGTAGTCTTTAAGGGGTTGAATAATTGTGTCAATAAAGAATTCACAAAAGAAACATTTACTACTGTATTACAAAACCAATTGATGTCATTTTAGTTGCATATGGTTCTTTAAAAAGTCCCTGTAGGATTTCATTCTGAATACAATTACAAATGTACACTAAATTCCCTAAAACCCTTTACAGCATTGGGCGTTGAATAATTTTGAACACAACTGTATATATTGTTGATAGACCGTGAGTGCAAACCACAATTGATTTATATTGTATATATATATATATATATATATTCGGCGCCATCTACTGCCATATTGGGTTACAGATGTTTGAGCAGCAGGTCTAATTTTTTTTTCTTCCCTACATCGGCTGCTGAAAGCCCGATATTTCACAGCTTTGAGCAGCTGATTTTTAGCTCTTTGGGGGCACCTTCTGCAGCCCAAAAGCAAACGAAATTCCTTTGCTGCCAACAAATTTTATTAGCTGTTGGACTGCAGATCAGCATATCGAGATACACTATATTGCCAAAAGTATTCGCTCACCCATCCATATAATCAGAATCAGGTGTTCCAATCACTTCCATGGCCACAGGTATATAAAATCAAGCACCTAGGCATGCAGACTGTTTTTATAAACATTTGTGAAAGAATGGGTCGCTCTCAGGAGCTCAGTGAATTCCAGCGTGGAACTGTGATAGGATGCCACCTGTGCAACAAATCCAGTCGTGAAATTTCCTCTCTCCTAAATATTCCAGTCAACTGTCAGCTGTATTATAAGAACGTGGAAGTGTTTGGGAATGACAGCAACTCAGCCACGAAGTGGTAGGCCACGGAAACTGACAGAGCGGGGTCAGCGGATGCTGAGGCGCATAGTGCGAAGAAGTCGCCAACTTTCTGCAAAGTCAATCGCTGCAGACCTCCAAACTTCATGTGGCCTTCAGATTAACTCAAGAACAGTGCGCAGAGAACTTCATGGAATGGGTTTCCATGGCCGAAGAGCTGCATCCAAGCCATACATCACCAAGTGCAATGCAAAGCGTCGGATGCAGTGGTGTAAAGCACGCCGCCACTGGACTCTAGAGTAGTGGAGATGCGTTCTCTGGAGTGACGAATCGCGCTTCTCCATCTGGCAATCTGATGGACGAGTCTGGTTTTGGCGGTTGCCAGGAGAATGGTACTTGCCTGACTGCATTGTGCCAAGTGTAAAGTTTGGTGGAGGGGGGATTATGGTGTGGGCTGGTTTTTCAGGAGCTGGGCTTGGCCCCTTAGTTCCAGTGAAAGGAACTCTGAATGCTTCAGCATACCAAGACATTTTGGACAATTCCATGCTCCCAACTTTGTGGGAACAGTTTGGAGCTGGCCCCTTCCTCTTCCAACATGACTGTGCACCAGTGCACAAAGCAAGGTCCATAAAGACATGGATGACAGTCTGGTGTGGATGAACTTGACTGGCCTTCACAGAGTCCTGACTTCAACCCGATAGAACACCTTCGGGATGAATTAGAGCAGAGACTGAGAGCCAGGCCTTCTCGTCCAACATCAGTGTGTGACCTCACAAATGCGCTTCTGGAAGAATGGTCAGAAATTCCCATAAACACACTCCTAAACCTTGTGGACAGCCTTCCCAGAAGAGTTAAAGCTGTTATAGCTGCAAAGGGTGGACCGACGTCATATTGAACCCTATGGATTAGGAATGGGATGTCATTTAAGTTCATATGCGAGTCAAGGCAGGTGAGCGAATACTTTTGGCATTATAGTGTATCTCAATCGGGGCAACAGATGGTGCCTTTGAAGCCAGAGATATCTCTATCGGTAGTGAACGGGTTAAGCAGGTGAATCCCATAGGATTTAATTTAAAAACATTTTTGGGGTTTTTTCCCCATTTTTTTATTCAACCGTATTCTTCTCATTTTCAGCAATCCGTCTATAAAATGTATTTATTTTTTGGAACATCTTTTTGTAATTTTTAGACAAAATTTTTGATTCCCAATTTTTTCATATAAGACTTTTTTATTTTGTAACAGACCTTTTTATTATTCAGACACATTTTAATGCATTTTATTGGTTTACACACCTATTAGAAGAGTAGCAGAATTCCGATTTTTTTTTTTCTGCAGTTCGGAGACGTTTAGCAGTGATTTCAGTGGTGTTTGGCGGTGAATTCGGCAACTCTGTGTTCGGCACACTTCGGGGACCCAGCGGTGAATGGTGAATTCACCCCCAGAGTCAGCGAAATGGAATCACCGAAGCGCACTGAACGAGAAAGCACTGAAATTGATGTGCTTTCTGAATAACCCCCTAAATGTCCTTAAAAGTAAGAAAAGTTTCACAGAGATGAAAATGATCTCAGAATGACAAAATACGTTTCTCCTTTTTTCCCCTGTATGTGATTAATGTTTTAATATTCCTCCAGTGCGCGTCAATGTCACCGCGCACTGACTTGGCAGCTTTGTCCTTTGCCTCGTGTACAGTGAAATCCTGCACTGATTAACTCCCAATGCCTTTTCTTTCACTCCTATCTGTTATATTCTTTATTAAATCATTACATTCCTGCTGTGCTCCATCACTTTAACCCCTTCAATAATTCACATGGTCGGCTTTCTGTGAATGTACGTCTTGCGCTTGCTAAATAGCTGTTGGCTCTTTTGCAAGTAAAAATGTTATTATTTTGTGTCGTGCCTTTTCATCACCAAAAGGTATTCTTCACGCCTTGTTCATGAGATCATACGGGTTTTTTTCCTTGGGAAAAAGAAGAAAATAGAAAACCCTACAGAATGATGCAGAAGTGACTCCAGAATGACACACACAATGAAGCATATGCTGCACAGAATGGAGCGTGTGCTCCAAAGATGATGCACAGAATGGAGCGTGTGCTCCAAAGATGATGCACAGAATGGAGCATGCACTCCAAAGATGATACATAGGATGGAGCGTGCGCTCCAAAGATGATGCGCAGAATGGAGTGTGCGCTCCAAAGATGATACACAGGATGGAGCGTGCGCTCCAAAGATGATGCGCAGAATGGAGCGTGTGCTCCAAAGATGATGCACAGAATGGAGCATGCGCTCCAAAGATGATGCACAGGATGGAGCGTGCGCTCCAAAGATGATGCGCAGAATGGAGTGTGTGCTCCAAAGATGATACACAGGATGGAGCGTGCGCTCCAAAGATGATGCGCAGAATGGAGCGTGCGCTCCAAAGATGATCCACAGGATGGAGCATATGCTCCAATATGACTCAAAGAAGAGGGCTGTGGAGCAAACCAAACTAATCTGATTACATTGATTCGGAATCGGATTACATTCAGAATTGGCTGAATATAATGTGATCGATCCCGATCAGTTCAGAATTATATATTCGGATTTTGGCAAACCTGACTTTGGATTGATCCGATTTACCAAAATGTCATCTATTCAGCCGAATTGATACGAATCATGAACGTTTAATTGTCTCTACATCCTTTAGCACAGGACAGTCCTGTGTGAAAATTAACCCCTTCACTACCAAGTGATTTTCCAAAAAACAATTGTCAAAAACAGTGTTATTTTGTAAAATCATTTTTAATTAATTATAAAGTAAGAAATATTTGAGCTTATACCCAGTGTATTTCTTACTGTAAATAACCTATTTTTGGCCAGTAGATGGCGCCATCTGCTGCCAAATTGAGTTAGAAGTTTGAGCGGCTGGACTATTTTCTTCTATTTCTCCCTGCATCGGCTGCTGAATGCCCGATATTTCACAGCTTTGAGCAGCTGATTTTACAGTTTTAGCTCTTTGGGCATTATTTGAAGCCTGAGATATCTTGATATCGATAGTGAAGGGGTTAAAAATAGCTCCATCACAAAAGTGCAATATCCAACAGTGATTTGCTGAGTCCTTCTGAATCCTACACTTCAGAGGTTAATCAATAACCTCCGAATTGGCCCCAAATTGCACCGGACGTTGAATTTCCCCGTTTGGTGCAATTTCGGGGCAGTTAGCCTATTCACTAAAATGCCAATTAACCAAATACTGACGAATGGACAGCAAAATACGGTGCAATTCAACGGCACTGAAATTAGCCCATAGAAGACTATTGTCTTTTATTCACTATTCACAGGATGCCAAACGGCATCGAAATTCTGGCGAAATGCCATGATTCTCAGTGGTTCAATTCGGCAGGTTTCAACAGGCTAATCCCATATGACTCATTGTAAAAAAATTAAAGATTTTTTAAATGTTATTAATTATTTTATTTTTAATTTCCCCAAAACAAGACTTTAAAAAGTTTTTTTGGCACTTCTTCTTTTGGAGGGGGGGGGGGGGGTGGAGGCGCTCCAGATTACTGTACCTTCAGGCTCCTGAGATGTAAATCTGGCCCTGTGTTCGTCGTAAAAATATAAAGTCATAAAGTTGTAAAGGAGACTTGAGCGATTACATCACATTAGCTGCCGCTTGTGCACAAAAGAAAAGCCATTAGTGGTGGAATCCAATCTTATTTATTGTGAGGCTCTGAAGAAAATTGATAAAGGCAGTATAAAGGGAAGATCGTTGCCCAAACACGAAAATTGGTAATTATGTGGTCGTATTTTAAGGAGACTCAGACTGCATTTTAGTAATTAAAATGTTAAGAGCTCATCATTTATGATAAGTGAAGCACTGAATAAGTAATGAAGCTCCATTGCAGGTAGAACCAACGCATTCCGAGCACCCGTCTGATCTACAAGTAAATCACTGTGACATATCATCCATGTACACTTATTTTGTATGTGCTTTATAATAACCAAATGTGGATATGTCAAATGTGACTCTTTTTTTTTTTATTTCAATATTTGTAAAACGCGGTTATATTCTACATATTTGTTTCTCGACCTTTTATGGAGAAGGTAACCCTGCAGGTCTAAAAAAAATCCTACACCTGTCTCGAGAAAGTGATTTCTATAGATTGGGTGTGATGCTTTCTCTGTGTGTGTGTGTGTAATGTCAGTATATGTGTTGTGATACTTTGTGTGTGCGTGTGTAAAGTCAGTATATGTGTTTGTGATGGTTTCTCTGTGTGTGTAATGTCAGTATACTGTATGTTTGTGATGCTTTTTGTGTGTGTGAGTGTGTAATGTCAGTATATGTGTTTGTGATGGTTTCTGTGTGTGTGATGTCAGTATATGTGTTTGCAATGGTTTTTGTGTGTGTAATGTCAGTATATGTGTTTGTGATGGTTTCTGTCTGTGTGCGTGATGTCAGTATATGTGTTTGCAATGGTTTTTGTGTGTGTAATGTCAGTATATGTGTTTCTGATGGTTTCTGTGTGTGTGTAATGTCAGTATATGTGTTTCTGATGGTTTCTGTGTGTGTGTAATGTCAGTATATGTGTTTGGAATGGTTTTTGTGTGTGTGTAATGTCAGTGTATGTGTTTGTGATGGCTTCTGTGTGTGTGTGTAATGTCAGTAAATGTGTTTGTGATGGTTTCTGTGTGTGTAATGTCAGTATATGTGTTTGTGATGGTTTGTGTGTGTGTGTAATGTCAGTATATGTGTTTGTGATGGTTTCTGTGTGTGTGTAATGTCGTATATGTGTTTGTGATGGTTTCTGTGTGTGTGTGTAATGTCAGTAGATGTGTTTGCAATGGTTTTTGTGTGTGTGTGTGTAATGTCAGTATATGTGTTTGTGATGGTTTCTCTGTGTGTGTAATGTCAGTATACTGTATGTTTGTGATGCTTTTTGTGTGTGTGTGTGTGTGTGTGTGTAATGTCAGTATATGTGTTGTGATAGTTCCTGTGCGTTTGTGTAATGTCAGTATATGTGTTTGTGATGGTTTATGTGTGTGTGTGTGTGTGTAATGTCAGTATATGTGTTTGCGATGGTTTTTGTGTGTGTGTGTAATGTCAGTTTATGTGTTTGTGATGGTTTCTGTGTGTGTAATGTCACTATATGTGTTTGCGATGGTTTCTGTGTGTGTGTGTGTAATGTCAGTATATGTGTTGTGATAGTTCCTGTGCGTTTGTGTAATGTCAGTATATGTGTTTGTGATGGTTTATGTGTGTGTGTGTGTAATGTCAGTATATGTGTTTGCGATGGTTTTTGTGTGTGTAATGTCACTATATGTGTTTGCGATGGTTTCTGTGTGTGTGTGTGTAATGTCAGTATATGTGTTTCTGATGGTTTCTCTGTGTGTGTAATGTCAGTATACTGTTTGTATTTGTGATGCTTTTTGTGTGTATTGTCAGTATATGTATTGTGATGCTTTCTGTGTGTGTGTGTAATGTCAGTATATGTGTTGTGATAGACAAGTACGACAAACATTTTTTGTTTTGGATCAATCGGTTACATTTTTTAGTTTGTTTTGGTGCGTTCGTTATGTTACCGCGATTAGTATTTCAGACCGATTTGTTATTTCGGGAAATTAGTATAATCTGTATTTTGTTTTAATTACTTATTTCAGAATGGGAAACGGATTAATTTAAAATTATTAGGGGAAAAAACATTATCCCCCTGTCCTTGGTGCTGAAATATGTTTCAGCACCAAGGAAAGCAGCTCTCGGCACCATGGATAGCACCCGCTGAACACAGCCGAAACTGAAAGAAAAAACCCCCACTGCGTTCAGCAAAGAAAAAAAGCTTTGTTGTTTTAAAATAATTAGGAATCCAAAAATTTCACCAAAAAAATACAAAAAAATACTAAAAAAAAATCAAAAAAATCCATAAATTAAAAGAAAAAAATGGATCAATAAATATTTAATGAAAACAGGGATTTTTTTTAAACAATGAAACCTATAGGATCCGCCTGAATAAACCTGTTAAAAGAAAGAACCACTGAAAATCAGGGTTAGAAGCTTGGTTAGAAATTAGGGTTCGATTAATTCTAATTCTAATTAATTAAACTCGATTTGGTCAAATTCTGGAACAATGCAAAGGAAGTTTGTTTATTGCAAACAAAACGTATTGGCAAAAAGACTCCAGACAGTGTCCCTAAATTTCCAGCACCTTGGACATCTCTGCCAAGGTGCTGAAGCTGTTTGAACAGCTTGGAGTTCTGTCTTTCTTTCACAGAAACACGGAGATCCAGCTGTATTATATATGTAGTAGCACTTTATGGCCAGCGGGGGGAGCCCTCTGCCTGTCAAATAAGCTTACACAAGCTTAAATGTACAGTATGTACATTTTTGCGCTGTCTGTAAAGAGAAATGGTTTGACATGAACCCACTGGGACCTGGCATTGGTTTTATGGAAAACGACTTGGTGGAGAAGGGGCTACTAGTTTTCCCAGGTGGACCCACCTTTTTTCAGCATACAAGTTGCGTCGCTGCCATGCCCCCACTTAGACCCACCACCATTGTACCCATCTCAACACTGGAATACATGGTGTGCAGAACTGGCTGAATCGTTCCACACGTGCTTCATTTCTCCACAGCTAATGTTATTCACCTTGTACTATTAAACAAACCCACATTTTTCTCTGTATGTTTAAAATGCAAAAAAATTCAACACACAGTCAATAAAGTCGGACGAACCAGTTCAATCTTGCATTGTTCTGTTTTTTTTCACGGCAGAGCTATAAAAATGCATTTTCCATCCTCGGTAATATATTGTCTGTTCTCAGAGAACGGCTTTTATTATATTTCAGTAGGGTAATGCTTTTACTCCGAGAGCTGCAGAATAATTATTTGTCATCGCTGTGTTTTCTCAGGTAGAAATAGACGACATCTGTAACCGCAGATGGAAGCAGTTCTGGTCTTTACAGCCATAGGCGCTGCCAGCCACAGAGGGGGGGGGGGAGCGCTCATACCATCTCTTTTTAGTGACGACGGGTCAGCTTTAAACAGGATCTTGTAGACTGCAGTATGAAAATCATGATGCTGCATGTGTTTGTTTTTTTGTTTAAATAGCAGGTAAATACTATACTGTATACCGTGCAGGTAAATACTATACTGTATACCGTGCAGGTAAATACTATACTGTATACCATGCAGGTAACTAGTATATACCGTGCAGGTAAATAGTATATACCGTGCAGGTAAATAGTATATACCGTGCAGGTAAATAGTATATACTGTGCAGGTAAATAGTATATACCATGCAGGTAAATAGTATATACCGTGCAGGTAAATACTATACTGTATACCATGCAGGTAACTAGTATATAACGTGCAGGTAAATAGTATATACCGTGCAGGTAAATAGTATATACCGTGCAGGTAAATACTATACTGTATACCGTGCAGGTAAATAGTATATACCGTGCAGGTAAATAGTATATACCGTGCAGGTAAATAGTATATACCGTGCAGGTAAATAGTATATACCGTGCAGGTAAATAGTATATACCATGCAGGTAAATAGTATACACTGTACCATGCAGGTAAATAGTATATACCGTGCTGTCATGGTTGGTCTCACAGAAGCCCGTGTGCAGCAGAGGTAGCAGCGTGATACCAGAATAGGAGCAGAAGGTGGTTGATAACCGATCAAGGGAAGAAGGCAGGCAGCAACTCGAGGACAGGATACAAGCCAAACGGTAAAACAGTCTACATACAGAACTGGATTTGCAGGAGGAGCAGAAACACACACAGTTAACCATCAAAGAAACTTGGCCTTACCTGAACTAATACAGGTAAACCCATAGGGCACTATTCCCAACTTGACACTAAAATGGGGACGCCTGCAGGTTTCCCCGTAGCGTCCCCATTTTGGCACCATATTCTGTGGCAGGCGCTAATTCAGCAGCCTGCCCCGGAACATGGCGCTACCCTCCACGTCACAGCGAGTATCACTTCTTGCAGTCTATAGGACTCCATGGAGGGTTGCGCCGCTGAGCCGCGAGCCCTGAGCAATCTCGCTCTCGTGAGAACGTGCATTGTCGTGGAGGGAGACTGGGGATGATTTGTTCCCAGTCTCACTTGCTCCCGGCAGCCAGAAGCAGCAGATGGGCCACTGTTGTCGCCGAGGGATGAGAGGTGGGTATCTGATTTATAAGGCTAGGGTCAGACGAACGTGATTTTTTCGGACTGTGCGTCCGTGCAGTACGGACGTACGTCAGTATGGAAGACACAGTAGTGGCCACACAGTCCGTTTTTTTCACTGACGTATATTTTGACGGATGTAGGAGGGAAAATAAATTAAAAAGCAAAACCATTTTGTCCGTGAAAAATGCTGGACGTATAAATGCAGTCCGTCTGACCACGTTCCATCACTCACACACAAAGCTATGCAGACGTTGCGCACTTTGTGCGGCCGTTCTAGGGATTGTACGTTCTTGCCTAACTTGCGTCTGTTTGCCACGGCCGTTGCGCGTCCGCAGTTCAGTGTGGACGTACGTTGTGTGTGGGACTCCATTGGCCTTTATTTCATGCTGTCACGGACGTACTTTTGCTGCGTCATCACGAACGCTGCGTTCGTCTGACAGGAGCCTTAGGGTTTGTTTTTAGTTGGTGCTGACTGATTCTGGAGATGCGCAACCGGTTAGCACCAGCTTCTGGGTGACGGAAAAAATCTGTTGAACTCACCAGTTCCTTAATTAACGCAAGCACTTTGTAATACCTTATTTCTACTAACGCTACTTACTGATTGCTCTCCCATGTTAAATATAGGATGAGCAAAGTATGGTAAGCTCGCACATGGTAGCACAGTCGCCGATGCATTTGCGGAATTTTTTACTGTGTTTAGTGTTAGGAAGGTAATATGGGGGGGGGCATGAGTTAAAGTCACTTATCCTGGCATTTACACTTACTCATCTGAACGATGTACTAGTGCCCATAGTAGGTACATCTTCACGCCGTATCAGATGCTCTTTCATCATTAAAGCATGTCCAGTGGCTGCCTCTTTAACCCCTTCACTAGCATGATCAGCAGTCAGAGATCATGTTAACACGTTTTGGAGCTATGCTGTATCATTGCAAATTAAATTTTTTTGTTGTGTAGCGCTGTGTTAAAAATCTTGCTGTGGCAGTACCTATTTTTGGCCACAAGATGGAGACTATCGCGATCAGAGATACTGGACATTGGGACTACAATGCCCGGCATGCTTGGCAAGAAGACAGGAAGTGGGTGGGGACTGGAGACTTACATCCTCTGCCTCGTGGAGAAAGTTCCAGAGCGCGCCAGGGAAGAGGAGAAAGCAGACGCACTGAGGAGATCGCGGGAGAACCTAGGCCAAAGCCCGAGGGAGACCTGTTATTCTTGTTTGGGTCACTCAACCTGAGGAGAAGGAGACTTGCCAGAGCCCAGACATTGCTGCAGACCGGCGGACTCGAACGGAGAGCAGGCGGTGAGCTGGACAAGCTGCATGAAGTCAGACAACGGATCCGGCCGCAAGTATCCCCAGTCAAAATCGGGTGGAGAGATGTCCTGGGTCAGCGGAGCCTAAAGCAATCGTCGGATGGGTGAGAGGCCTCCAAGGCTGTTTTATGATTAAAGGACGCGATGCTGTTTTCTCTTTAAAGTCCACAGGGCCCCAACTGACTAGTCGAAGACCTTCCTTCAGGTAAATTCACTGGCCAGTTGAACAGTACCCGGGTACCACACACACACACACATATACACCTTTCACATTCTGGGACTTAACTTGTGCAGGACTCATTTCCTTTTACGAATCGGAACAGGGGTTAAAGACAAAGATACGTTCCGAATATATTTTTCCTCTTTTTCCGCTGTGCGTTTACCGTAATACGAAGGGATTGTATGTTTGGGGTTTTGCTACGTGTCCCCTTTTCTGAACTATCGGGAAATTGCATTGCTTTTATGTTCGGTTGCGAATATTTTATTTTCCGAAATACGAAGCCTCGTGTTTCGTTTCTTTTCCGCTACGCGTTTTACCGAAATACGAAAATACTGTAATAATACTTGTGAATACCGTGTCTCAACATCTGCTCAAATATTTTAGTAAACTATTTAAATGATAAAAACTCACAACTGTGTTGGAGTATATTTATTCCCTAGTGCGGGGAGACTGACCCGTGGTTCATTTTCAGCGGCTCCTCCGGGAGTGAGCGCTACAGTTGCAATCAAATTTCATTTGCATTTGGGCTCCAGAACATGCCCCTCATATTTCCATAACCTCAGCCGTGACACCTGAGGTGCTACAACAGTTTATACAAATGAAAATGTGTGGGACACACACAGATTTATTCCCCTGCTGCAGCATTGAGCTCCAGCTGCAATCGCTCCTTTTGGCCAGCAGATGGCAACGTCTGCATACCACATGTGACCATCAGAGTAAAACATGCATTAATTATATAGTGGTGGGGCTGTACCCACTTTATAATTAATACAAACTGACCCCTCCCCCCCAAAAAAATACACTGGTCCCCGGCAGTGGATTTCTGGGAAATCACTTGGTAGTGAAGGGGTGAAGGGATGCAATTACATTCTGAGAGGCTGCCCATCAGATGTGCAACGGCAGTACCGGACCAGGTGTGCTGTAACCACTTAGCCAAGTCGAATCTTTCAAGTACAAACCATCAAATTATTTTAGCATTCTATTGCACCAGTAGGTGGCGCATGTCCCAAGGATTTCAGCCGTCGCTGATTATATATATATATATATATATATATATATATATACACTTTTATAATATACATTAAATTTTGCTAGTAATAAGAGAAGAGGCAGATATGTGCAGGCAATAATTGGCAACTGCGCGCAGTATAACAAGTGCCTCGAAAAATCATTAAACAGATCACAGCTGTAATTCAGTAATGCACAGTGTCAATCTGATGCTTCTCATTTCCCTGGGGGGAGCAGAGCCTTAATTAAAATATACTGCAGTATCCTAAAACATTTGAACAAGATGTGCTCAAATAACTTTTCATGTTTAATTCAATTGCTACTCCTCCTTTTTGCTACACAGTCAAAATGTGGCTCAAACCATGCGGATAAAGCAACACACTCCCTACCTACACTGAATCTGCGCAAGAGGAGCAATATAAAGGCAGGGTTCAGCAGCCGTGGCCCTCTAAAAGATTTAGGGCTACATTACATACCTCCCGCTAAAACGGGGACGCTAGGGAGAAAAAACAGCGCCCGCAGTTTTCTCCCTAGCGCCCCTGTTTTAGCAGGAGATTACAATGCAGACTCTTAAAAAGCTGCCTGTATTGTTAATGGGCGCTAAGCCCCGGGATGCGCACGGCAGCGCTAAGCGCCAACGCGAGCATCCACTCGAGGGAGTCCATAGGTCCCATTACCTGCCGGATTTCGCCTCCGCGGGTGTAATAGACAGATGACAGGTAGAGATGAACGGGATGTGGGTATAAAGCTATATACCCTAAAGCGTGGGCGCCTATAGAGTTATATATTGTTTTTACCAATAAATGCAGTTCTGATGATAAGTTATAACCAGTAAGTGATATGATGCCGCCCTGGGATAAAAAACACAGAAAAAACAACCAAAATCTGTGCTAAACAAAGAAGAGGGAGGTGTGGCAGGTATCCCTGACACCGCATCAATAGTGCAAAACACTGGAATGCAATTGGAACATTTGCATATGCAAATATAAATAATGAAATAAAGTGCATCAATAGTAGGCACAATAGTGAAATAAAGTGCAACAAAACAGTAAAGTGCAGCGGTGCCTTAAAAGAATAAAACCAGCAGGGCTAAGTGCAATAGTGCATATAGGAGGATACGCAGATAACCTTAGGTAGGTTTTAAAACAGAGACACTACAGGACAATACGCCGACTGAGGAAGGCTACCACAGCCGAAACGCGTCTCGGTATTTTTATGTCCCTTTTTATGGAATAAATGTATATTTTTTACTTTTAACCCTTTATTGGCCATGTTTTGCTAATTCCAACTTGATACCTCATGGGAACAACACCACTCGATCTGCCAACGAGGAAAAGAGGTCCAGGGCACCTACCTAAGAGTGCGTAAGGCTATACTGACTGAGCCTGAGATTGAAAGGCTCCTTAATTGGTAAGTGCACTGTGTAATTACCTCGGTTTGGTTACCCTGCAGTATTACGCTATGGGAGCATTGTCTCCCATCTGTTCTTAACTCGTATAGAACCTGTTACTTGGTAAAGAAGGGAAGTGCCACTCTCTACATGACCATAGGCGATTAAACCTAGAGCCGGGAAAGCTTTAGGCTCATTTAAATGTGAGTGGTATATACCTCTACCAGTAATAATCTCTGCCCAATTTGCTATAAAATCTCCTGCACCAAAGATTTCTCCCTGTGCTTCTCCCTTCTCTTTTATGAAATCGAGGTCGTGACGAACTTTCCACCGGAATAAGGAGGAGCACCGCAAACATTGGGACTCCTGAGTATTTTATCCTCCATTTTCACGGACTGCTATATGCACTATTGCACTCAATTGAAATATTGGACACTTTTTGCACTTTTTGTGCATGTCCATCGAATTAGCAATGGACATTTAATTTGTGCACTTTATTATCTACAGGTATCTACGTATCCTCCTATATGCACTATTGCACTTAGCCCTGCTGGTTTTATTCTTTTACGGCACCGCTGCACTTTACTGTTTTGTTGCACTTTATTTCACTGTTGTGCCTACTATTGATGCACTTTATTTCATTATTTATATATGCATATGCAAATGTTCCAATTGCATTCCAGATGACAGGTGGAGATCGCCCACCGACTAGAGTTGTCTAGATCAAGCCTCAAAATTTCCACTCGCCTGCTCGCATTTGGCGAGTGGAAATTACATGAGGGCGAGTGGGAATGCAGAGGCAGGCAGGGCAGGATAGGGGTTAGGTGGGGCAACTAGTGGCGAGTAACTCTTAAGGCCTGGCTAGTAGCTTGGGACTTGAAATTTTGAGCCCTGGTCTAGATGAGACGTGTTTGCGTAGCAACAAAGACATGTAGGGAAGGGTTGAGTTAGTGACCAATTTGAACGTGAGCGTCAGTATTTTAATGGACCTAAAGTAGCAGATTAGAGGGAGGGGCAGCATATTTTTGCTAATGTTCTTCCTTTTAGAGGGCTAATATATGCGGGTGTATAACAGAGCTGCAAAGCAATAAAACTCCCAGCAGCAATTCTCTAAACTATACAGGGTTATTCAAAGAGTTTCGAAAAGTCACCGCACGTTCGGTGACTTTTCGTTCTCTTCAATTCGGTTTGTTTTGCCGATCCCATTTCGGTGACCCTGCGGTGTATTCAGCAAGCACTACAGGGTCCCCGAATTGCAGGAAAAAGCTGCCGCAAACCCGACGAACACTCACCGCAAAACCCAGCGAATGCACACCGAAAACCCCCAAAAACATCTGGATTAACCTGCCGAAAACCACAGAAAAACCCGAACAGGAGCCGATCGCAGCCTTCGACACAGCAGAAGAGGCAGTGAATAAATTAGCAAAACAGTTTGCTTGAATGTTTGAAAAGTGAAACGCTGTTTGCTAAGAAACTACTGAGCGAAAATGTCTGAAATTTACATATGAGCTCCAGGGAATGATAATAAAAAGGGCTGTTACAGAAAAAGAAGAAAACTTTAAAAAGAAAAGAAAAAAAATAGACTTTAAAAAAAAAATTCAGAAAAATGCTTAATATATCCTAAAAAATCTATAAATAAAGAGACTCTTTACTTCAGAATTTTATAATGAACGGTTTATTAGATATTGGATTAAAACGGGAATATTTTTAACATTGAAGCCTATGGGATTCTCCTGAATAAATCTGCCGAATTAAACCACCGAATGGCAGGGCATTTCGGGAACCTTTCACTGCTGGTTTGTGTTCTCTGAATAGCCGAAGCATTGCTTTTCATGGGGATTTCACTGCCCTCGAACAGGCACCGAACAGGCACCGTATGTGCAGGCAATTCGCCAGGATTTGGAGAATTGCCTGCTCTCTGGATAGCCGAATGGCCAGGAAAGGTAACCGAACGCTGATTTTCAGCGTTCGGTTACCTTTCTCAAGCAATTCGGATCTCTTTGAATTACCCTGATAATAAATGTTCTATAATGAATCAATTGGTCTAAATATGAGTTGCTTTCTGACTTTGTTCCAATTAATGACAAAAATACCCTATAAGTTCTGGATATTGGATTTAATTTCATTTTAATTTTTAAATTTGATATAGGGCAGGTGATGGGAGGGTTGCAACCGATTTCATAGTGCCGTGGGCATCCCAAGCCTAAATATACCCCATGCTTTACTATGACATTTCCCCAGTAATGATACACTTTATCAAGTAGTGATGGTTGTATCGAGGCTTGTTTGGCTCCTATGTAATGTATTTTGTGTAGTACATTTATACACTGTATGCAGAAAGCCATAAAGATCATTCTTGCAGTGACAAATGCACACAATGGGAGCTGAGGTCACGCTGGAGCTCTTACCCAAGCAAGAAATTAAATTAACTAGAAAAAAATAGATCTATTTCTCCATTTATTAAATGAAATACTTTCCTGCCTGGGGTATTATCTTTTATAGTTTTTGGAACCAAGGGGAAAGTCACTCTGTACCGAAGGTCTGACCTGGAAAAAAAACATCTAATTTACCAAAGGAATTGCTACAAGGGAAATCCATTAAAATTTATTGTAGAGAAATCTTACACTGAAGAAAGGTGATATTTAATTTATAGGAATGCATTGTATACAGTATATTCTCTTTTTTTGGATGTGTTTTATTTTTTATAATACAGAGATTCCTGGAAAACCAAGTCTTATTTATATTTTATCCACAACAAAAAAAACAAACGGCGCAAAAACGTGCATACAATTGAATTTTGATACCAAACAATTGGATCCACAGATACAGGGCTATATGACAATCTTCGCTCAAAAACCCTAGCGCAAAGCGAATTTTTTTGCGCCAAGCGTTTTAACGTTTGCGCGTGCAAATCACCACTGGAATTGCAATCCTTGTGGCTTTTTTCTTCAGCCGATCAATTGCGCGCGCAAACAGGACGCGCAGTGCCGTCTCGCGCAAAAATCTTTGCGCGCGCAGTTTTTTGCACCGATTCAGCCAATCAAAATGAAGAAACACACCTATCAAACGCAACTGAATTGCGTCTGCCAGAGGCATCGGAGACGGGTTCTGCGTCTATGATGCAAAATGAGCGCATATGATACAGTAATAACACACACACACACACCTGCCATCATCCATTATATTGTTGCTGCATCAATTTTTATGGGCTGGTTTTTTTTTGGGTCCGGCCAGGTTGTTCAGATTTTCCGTTAGCACCAGCTTTTAGGAGTTGCTAAAATTATGCGTGCAGAGGCTGTGCGGTAATTACCGCAAATAGATTGTAATACCATCCGCGTACCAGCGCACATTTGCGTTTGTGCTCACAATGTTAAGTATAGGACGCGCGACGTACAGTAAGCTCGCACAGGGCTCGTGCAGGTTCACCCGCGGTAGACGATTGCGCGCGGTTGTTGCTCTGACAATGTAATACAGGATTCCGTGCAAAATGGTTTCACCCCTCGCGTTAATGTTTTTTTGCCCCGGCGCAAAAGTTTGCCCGAAGATTGTAATTTAGCCCACAGTTGGGTCACCAAATCTGCATCCCATCCTTACTTTTGATACTTTCCAAAGCACATACAAAATGTTCATATAAGGCTAGGGTCAGACGAACGCGCGTGCAGCCGCACTTTATCACGGCCGCAGTAGCAGCAAATGACGACCATTGACGGGCAATATACGAAGTACGGCCGCACGAAAGTGCGGCAGCGCAGCGCAAACGGCAAACAAACCCATTTTTTCGAGAATGTGATACCGCTAGTACTGACGTACAGAGTGCGCTGCGCCCGCATAGAGGCGTGTGTGCGTGATTAGGAGACGTCAGACGCTGCTCATGTCCGGCCAACATAACGTCCAGACGCAAAAAGGGTTTTATTGATGATCCGTACAAAATCACGCACGAAAATGCGCATCGTATGACCGCTATCGCGTATTCCGTGAAAAAATACATCCATTCGTTTGAACTTTTTCATGGACGACGTGAAAAATGCATTCGTGTGACCCTAGCCTAAACGTATGCTACAATGGCTCAGTCCTCCCGCAATCAACGTCCGGAATCGTCCAAGATCCACCACTTGATGGTCCTAGCTCCTTTCGGAACGGTTTCTCCCTGGGGTCTTGAAGCACACCGGCAGATGTTAAATTTTCTTTAAGAAACCACTCGACGCGTTTCATGGGGAACGTCTGTCCCACTTCATCAGGATTATACTTTAGAGTGTTTCAGTCCTTCTTTTAAACTCGTATCAATTTTCCAGACCTTGGGTGCTACTATAGGAATGAGGCATTTGCTTGGGGATCCATGCTTTAGACACAGAGTCCTGGCTGCTTTTCAAACTGATTTAGTACCTTGGTTGTCTATAACAACAAAAGAATTGTGCAAAACACAGTCAGGGTTATTCAGAGAGAGGTGAAAAGCAGGAGAATGGCTGGAGAATGGAAAATTCTAGGTCAAAATAGCTGATTTGGAAAGTGAGATAAATGGGAGAATTTTTCTGGTTTGGCTATTTTGACCTAGAATTTTCCATTCTCCAGCCATTCTCCTGCTTTTCACCTCTCTCTGAATAACCCTGAGAATTTAACAGTTAATGAGGTGGTGGAGCGAATATTTAGATAAGGCTGCAGGCAAGGGTAGATCCAGACACAGATTTTTGGGGAAGGGCATTCTATATGAGATAAGCTCTGGCAGCTGAATTAGATATGACAGGGAGCTGAAAAGACTTCTGTTCTACTGGTGACATCCTTTGAATACATCCCACACAATACAATGATGTGAGACAGTTATTGACCCACAGTCTGCATTCTATGACCAAAGCCACACAGTGAGGAGCAAGTGATGGAAAGATACTTGGGGGGGGGCAGTTTACAACACAAAATATCACACAATGGATGCAACCAGTGACACGTATAGAGGAAAAGATTTTCTAAATAAACAAGAGAAAAACAAAGCACATGTAAGATATCAGCAACATAAAATAATCACATTATGGACATTTCAATTGTTGGAGGTACTGGCCCTTTAAGGCAACAGATTCTGCTCATTTTGATGTGAGTGCAGCGAGAAACCGTTTTTTTTCAGTTTTTAAAAAAATGTATGATTAGTTTTTTGTTTCACGAAAACAAAAATGAAAACGTATTCCCCACAGTTTTGGCACTTTTTTTGGGGCCCTACAGGCTGCTGAGATGTAAATCCGGCCCTGGATACCCCAGGACTCGCAATGCACTCCAGAAGTAACACTTCATGGTAGAGTAATACTTTTTTTTTGGGAGCTACGAGCAAAATAAATTTGTTATTGGAGTCTAAAATGGTGGTGTTATTCGTGACACATTCTGGAGCCCATTTGCAAATGAACTTCTTTTACAATAAGCAGAATTCCTTTGTTTTGCTCCAGAATTAGACCAAATCAGCTTTACTCCGTATCGAGGAACCAGCAATGTGCCTTGTAGATGGAGTATCCTCAGTCTTGGAAGTGAAGGGGTTAACCCCTTCACTACCAAGTGATTTTTGGTCAGAAACCAGTGTTTTTTTTGTAAAATCATTATTAATTAATTATATAGTAAGAAATATTTGAGCATATTCCCCATTGAATTTCTTACTGTAAATAACCTATTTGGCCAGTAGGTGGCGGCCAATTTGTGTTACAACCATTACAGCTGCAGCTCGATTTCCACCTCCCCCCCCCCCCCCGGATCGGCTGCTGAATGCCTGATGTCTTGGCATTCATTTGCTGATTTTACACAGTTTTAGCACCTCTGGCATTATGCAACAAACTAGTTTTGCATTTAGCACCTCTGGCATTTGCAGCAACCTAATTTCATTTGCTTTTGGACTGCAGAGCCGCAGATTGAGATATCTCGATATTGAGGCACCGGATTGGTGATTTTGAATCCTGAGATTTCTCGATCTCGGTAGTGAAGGGGTTAAATAGGAATAAATGGCTAGGTAATAAATAAATAATGGCTGTGAATTAAATCATGTTAGTTTTAGCTTGCTGAGCTGAGTTAGCCAATGTCTAAAATTGAATCCAAGTAATTTTATACACACACACACACATGCATGCGCACGCACCCACAGATGCATGTGTACACTCACATACTTTTTTTGTTCTCACGTGGGACACCAAGAAAAACCGAAAGTATTTAAAATGAATTTAATGCCCATAAATAAAATATGTAAATTAGGGTTTTGATTTTCTGTGTTCTCTATTTGTGATTTCAGAGTGCTGACTTGCGCATGCATGAAAGTCTCATTGTTTCTTATTAGCACAAATCACAGGCTGCTATACAAGAGCCGCTAATAAGATCCTCACAGCCTCTTGCTCTGCAAATTCTCGCGCTGCTCATACTTAATCAGAGCGAGCCCTGGCGTCTAGAATTTAATGCGTGGCTTCCAAAGCAATATCTGAGGGGAAAAAACCCATTTTTGTTTTTATTTAGTATAATATGATGGTTTGAAGCTGTGACATGCATAGCTCGTTTCATATCGTACCTGCTCCCAGAGACTCTGTGCCAAACCCACCGATGCAATAAAACCCATAAAAGACGTGAACGAAAACAACTGGCAACACTGCGTAACTTCATCAGAAACCTCAATGTTGGCAGGCTTGGCTGCACCTGCTTGTTGATGAATGTCATCGCTTCTTTGTACGGTTACAAGTATTTATAAAGTGCTAACATGTTCAGTAGCGCTGTACAATGGGTGAGACAGAATAACAAATATACGTACATGTTAATCACACAGAACAGTAGGAGAGAGGACCCTGCCCCAAGAGCTTACAATCTAAAAATGTGGTAAAAGGTCCATGTGCAACACTGCTTTATGGTAAAATTAACCCCTTCACTACCCAGTGGTTTTCACTGTTAGGAACTAATGGTTTTATGGAAAGCCACGTTACATGACTCCTTAACCTCTTCACTACCAAGTAATTTTCCAAAAAAACACTGTCAGAAACAAGTGGTACTTTACAATTTATTAAAAATAATTTTTCATAGTAATACATATCTATTACTGTGAATAACCTATTTGGCCAGTAGATGGCGCCATCTACTGCCAAATTGAGTTACAGAGGTTTTAACAGCAGATCTATTTTCTTCTATTTCTCCTACATCGGCTTTCGACAGTTTCTGAAAGTCCGATATTTCAGAGCTTTAAGCTGCAGATTTTACAGTTTTAGCTCTTGGGGCATTATGACCACAGGGCTAAAACTTTGGGGGCACCTTCTGCAGCCCAAAAGCTAACGAAATTCGTTTGCAGCAAACTAATGTCATTTGCATTTGGGCTGCAGATTAGCTTATCGAGATATCTGGATAACGGGGCACCAGATGGTGCCTTTTGAAGCCTGAGATATCTCTATCAGTAGTGAAGGAGTTAACGCCACCACTACCACCACGCATATACCTATATACATACACAGACCTACACACCCCCACAGTCTAATTTATACTGCATTTAGAGATGGTTTGTGTTATTTGAAAGAGGATGCCCTCACCTGGTCATTCGCGGTAATGCAGCTGTGACTGCTGCGGTCGTGGAAAGAGACGTGGAAGTCCCAGTATATTAGCTGTTTGGTCTGATGTACTGTATCTTTTGAGATACAACCACTAGATGGTGCCCTTGGCGTAGATCCAAATGGGCCGAACCCACCTATATTACAACCAAAACAAAAGTAGAGCACCTATGCATCCACGATGATGCTCACAGGAGTGAAGGATCTATGTCCCCAGTGCATACACAATTGTGCACCTTTATTAATACATACAAATTGACAAGTAGACAAATAAAACCACATAAATAATGTATAATGAGTAGTCAGAGTGCCTGATTCATATCCTCATGGCAGAGGGAACAATGCCACACCTGCAGGGTGTATGAATTTGGGATATATTCTGAAGCATACTCAAACAAAATTTGTGTGCAAATAATGAAATTAATTTGCACCCCCCCCCCCAATACGTCCAAAATGAGTTAACATGATCCCAGGCATCTAATGCTGTGTTTAAAAGATTGAGTAATCTCAACCTTGGTATTGCAGGGCTTACATTTCCCACGAGGCTCAGCCAGTCTAAGGAGTGGCTGAGCATCGTGCGAGATGTAGCTCCAAAACAGCTGGTGGGCCGAGATTGAGGACCCCTGTCAAACACAGGTTAATTTGCTGCCAACATCAAGGCAAGCTCAGAGGAGTCCAGCGCTCACACTTGTCAAGATCTGCTGCTTTCAGATCAAAGACAAAAACAAGAGAAAAGACAATTCTGTAAATGCCAAGGATTGACTGACAGGTGGGGAACAGGATAAGCTACCACCAGGTACTTATCCTTTTGTGCGTCACATCAACTAAAGCGAAAGTGCTGCAAAACACTGTAGTTGCAGTCACAATTCATGGCAATCATAGTAGAGTCTTGCTGTTTGACAGAGTAATGTAGGGATTGAGTAACAGGCACTGCTCTGGTCACACTCATTTATTTATTGTCATCATTTATATAGCGCCAACATTTTCCGTAGCGCTTTACAAAGACCAAAAGGGAACAAGATACAGATAAACGGACATAGGATGGAAACAAGAGGTGTAGGGGGCCCTGCTCATAGGAGCTTACAATCTAGAGGGATTGGGGTTCAGGAAGACAAGGGGAATGTTACTGTACGGCAGGATCATTAGTGCCAGTGGTTCGGGAATGGTGGGGCCATAGAAGCGGCTTCAATCGTGTGTGAGTAAGTGAGCAGAGGGATGAGTTGCATCAGTGAGGTGTTACGCTATAACGTTCAACCAGGCAGGTGGGTGAGGTTGCGAGTCCAGAGGTGCAGTGACACAAGGAGGCAATGGATTGCAATAATAAAGGGGTTTATTTAGAAAGCATCTCAGAACATGAAGGGATAACACAGGAAAAGGGATGCGGACAGACAGACTGACCACACAGGGACGGTTCTTAAAGCAGGATAAACTGAAATAAAAGGAAAAGTCCAGTATGCAGGGAGTCTATGATACACAGGTAAGTCCTTTAGACAAATGCAGGGGTTCACCCGGATGAGGCCAGAGGGGTTCTCCCGGATGAGGCCAGAGGGGTTCTCCCGGATGAGGCCAGAGGGGTTCTCCCGGATGAGGCCAGAGGGGTTCTCTCGGATGAGGCCAGAGGGGTTCTCCCGGATGAGGCCAGAGGGGTTCTCCCGGATGAGGCCAGAGGGGTTCTCCCGGATGAGGCCAGAGGGGTTCTCCCGGATGAGGCCAGAGGGTTCTCCCGGATGAGGCCAGAGGGGTTCTCCCGGATGAGGCCAGAGGGGTTCTCCCGGATGAGGCCAGAGGGGTTCTCTCAGATGAGCCAGAGGGGTTCTCCCGGATGAGGCCAGAGGGGTTCTCCCGGATGAGGCCAGAGGGGTTCTCTCGGATGAGGCAGAGGGGTTCTCCCGGATGAGGCCAGAGGGGTTCTCTCGGATGAGGCCAGAGGGGTTCTCTGAAATGAAGCCAGAGGGGTTCTCCGGATGAGGCCAGAGGGGTCTCTCGGATGAGGCCAGAGGGGTTCTCTCGGATGAGGCCAGAGGGGTTCTCTCAGATGAGGCCAGAGGGGTTCTCTCAGATGAGCCAGAGGGGTTCTCTCAGATGAGGCCAGAGGGGTTCTCTCGGATGAGGCCAGAGGGGTTCTCTCGGATGAGGCCAGAGGGGTTCTCTCAGATGAGGCCAGAGGGGTTCTCTCAGATGAGGCCAGAGGGGTTCTCTCAGATGAGGCCAGAGGGGTTCTCTCAGATGAGGCCAGAGGGGTTCTCTCAGATGAGCCAGAGGGGTTCTCTCGGATGAGGCCAGAGGGGTTCTCTCGGATGAGGCCAGAGGGGTTCTCTCGGATGAGGCCAGAGGGGTCTCTCAGATGAGGCCAGAGGGGTTCTCTCAGATGAGGCCAGAGGGGTTCTCTCAGATGAGGCCAGAGGGGTTCTCTCAGATGAGGCCAGAGGGGTTCTCTCAGATGAGGCCAGAGGGGTTCTCTCGGATGAGGCCAGAGGGGTTCTCTCGGATGAGGCCAGAGGGGTTCTCTCGGATGAGGCCAGAGGGGTTCTCTCAGATGAGGCCAGAGGGGTTCTCTCAGATGAGGCCAGAGGGGTTCTCTCAGATGAGGCCAGAGGGGTTCTCTCAGATGAGGCCAGAGGGGTTCTCTCAGATGAGGCCAGAGGGGTTCTCTCGGATGAGGCCAGAGGGGTTCTCTCGGATGAGGCCAGAGGGGTTCTCTCAGATGAGGCCAGAGGGGTTCTCTCAGATGAGGCCAGAGGGGTTCTCTCAGATGAGGCCAGAGGGGTTCTCTCGGATGAGGCCAGAGGGGTTCTCTCAGATGAGGCCAGAGGGGTTCTCTCAGATGAGGCCAGAGGGGTTCTCTCAGATGAGGCCAGAGGGGTTCTCTGAGATGAAGCCAGAGGGGTTCTCTGAGATGAAGCCAGAGGGGTTCTCTGAAATGAAGCCAGAGGGGTTCACTTAGATGACGCCAGACAGGTCCAGGGGTATGGAAGGCGGTTGTCTGGTAGGCAAGCAAGCCGTCAGATCATCTGGTAAATCCTGCACACAGGCTTGTCAGCGAAACAGGCTCCTGGCTGCACGAGTTCCACTTGGAAGTGAAGTTTGATGCTGAAGCCTCTAGGTAAGGGTGTGGTTGAGTTATATAGAGGCAGCCAGCTGAATAATGTGATGCACCTGATACTCAGTGCAGAGCTGGATAAGGCAACTGTTTATTCTGTGGCAGCAACTGAAGGGTGCTGCCCTGCAGTATGATGAATACAATAGCGTGTTTTATCATCTGCGGCGCCGCCGCCGGCGAGGAGCGTGACATACGCTAATCTGAAGAGATGGGTTTTGAGGGATTTCTTGAAGGCCTGAAGATCAGGGGAGAGTTTGATAGGGCGAGGCAAGTTATTCCATAGGACCGGAGCTGCCCTTGAGACGTCTTGCAGGGTTATTCAAAGAGATCCGAATTGTGGACGAAAGGTAACCGAACAGTGAAATTCAGCGTACGGTTACCTTTCCTGGCCATTCGGCTATTCAGAGAGCAGGCAGTTCGCCAAATGTTGGCGAATTGCCTGCACATTCGGTGCCTGTTCGAGGGCAGTGAAATCCCCATAGAGAAGCAATGCTAAGTCTATTCAGAGAACACAAACCAGCAGTGAAAAGATGCCGAATTGCCTTGCCGTTCGGTGGTTTCAATCAACAGGTTTATTCAGGCGAATCCCATAGGCTTCAGTGTTAAAAATATTCCCGTTTTAATCCAATATCTAATAAACCGTTGATTATAATATTCTGCAGTAAAAAGTTTCTTTATGTATAGATTTTTTAGGATCTTTTAGGCATTTTTTGGGATTTTTTAGTGAAAATGTTTTTTCCGTTTTTGCATTGACTTTTCGATTCTCTTTGAATAACCCTGTTGGAAGTGAGAGTTGGCTGGGCGGGTGTAGACAGATGACAGGCAGAGATCAACCGCCAACCCGAGTTGTCTAGAACGGGACGTGTTTGCGTAGTAACAAAAACATATAGGGAGGGGTTGAGTTATTGAGCGATTTGAAAGTGAGCGTCAGCATTTTAAGCTGTATCCTGAAACGTACAGGAAGCCAATGGAGGGACCGGCAGAGGGGTGAGGTACGTGAGGTGCTTTTGGTGAGAAAAATAAGCCTGACACCTGCATTCATTTCAGATTGCAAAGGGACAATACGGGAGTTGGGGTGATCAACATGCCAGCTCACTGTCAACAAAGCCAGCACGTGGACGTTAAACACAGGCATGTCTTTCTTTGAGGAGCCCTGGTATGTTTTCCAGGACTGCGCAGTCTGAAAGAATCACTGGGAAATGGCATTTTCCCTTTACCCAAAGGAACACCCAGGAGCAGGCCTATTTTGTAAGCGTCTCAGATTGGAATGTCCGTTAATTCACATTGAGCTAATAGAGAAGCCATAGGCGTATACATTGATCATCCATTCTGTGGACACGATGACTAGAATAAACACATTTTATAAGATCAATCAATTTAATTTCCAGCTTTATTCTGGACAATTAACAATCTGAACGATCGCAGCAGCGATGCGAAGAACGGCAATATTTACATTTGTTACAATGATTGAGAGATAATTTACTACGTTTCCAATTAACAGTCAGAAAAATATTCAGGCAAACAGCTGGGGGGTTAATCGCAGCGGGGAAATCGAATAATTGCTTTGACCTGTCAAATGGCAGCAGCTTATCACTGGAGGTTTTATGGCGCGGCGGCGGTGCTGGGAAATGTTCTTTTCGTTGTTAGGTTGTTATTTCGCTCCCCCATTTTTTTCCCAGGCACCTGTTATTAATATCGATGACTTTACGTTCTCCGTAACGCTGAGATTAACGGAAAATAAAGTCATTATCTCTGTGGGTTCTCATCTATTATTAAAAGGAAGTCAAGACTTTATACAGTTTTACGCGGCTCTTGCGGCGCTAAAAACAAAATTTCCCTGTTGAAATCCGTGATTAATTCCAACTTAGGAGCTTCTTTGTGCTCATATCATTCATTTTTATATATTTTTGTACGGATAATACAGTTGCTGGACTTTTAGGCTAGGGTCAAACGAACGCATTATTCGCAGCGACAGTCAAAAAGTGCGTCCGAACGCATTGACGTATTTTTTCATGGAATGCGCGAAAATGGTCAGACGACGTGCATTTTCATGCGTGATTTTTTTACGGATCGTCAATAAAACTCTTTTTGCGTCTGGACGTTATGTAGGCTGGACATTAGCAGCATCTGACATCTCCTAATCACGCAAACACACCGCTATGCCGCCACAGCGCACTCTGTACGTCAGTACTAGCGGTTCTGCGTTCTCGAAAAATGCGTTCATTTTCCACTTGCGTTGCACGGCCGGACTTTCGTGCGGCCGGACTTCGTATATTGGCCGTCATTGCCCGTCATTTGCTGCTAGTGCGGCCGTGATTAAGTGCGCTTAAATGCACGTTAAAAATGCGCTAGTCTGACCCCAGCCTTATTGTGCTTTTTTCAAAGTTTTTCTTTTTCTCGCTACAATTAAACATATACGAATTTATTATGGGGAATACAGATGAACTTGAAAACGTGGCAGAAAATTTTGTCCAAAATAAAGTTTGACCAATTCTTAACCCTTCACTACCAAGATCGACTATACTTGATCTGCATGGCACCTTCTAGTACCCCAATATAGAGTATTGTCAATATGGTGCTCCACAGCAGCAGCAGCAGCATTAATGCAGGTATTACGATCCGAGCGCATTTTTTCATCCGTCAAAAAAATATTGCACGTAAAAAGAAGCGCAAAAACGCACACGCATTAACGTTGCGGGCAGAAATCGGTGGGCAATCAGAATTAAGAACCACAATTGTCTCCCGTTCAGTTTTTGCACCTGTCAAAATCAATCTGAGTATATACGCTGCAGCAACGCACAACGGCTCAATTTTATTGTTTGGGTATGTGTAGAATGTGTAACTATACTGTGCTGTATTTTTTTTTCGTGCTGGTGTATTTGGTTTCGGCCAGAACATTCAGATTTGCCGTTAACACCAGCTTTTCAAAGACGTTAAAATTCTGCGCGCAAACGTTGTTCGTAAAAAGTTGTGCATCGATTGTAATACCATCCGCGTACCAGCGCACAAACGCATTTGTGCTCACAATGTTAAGTATGGGATGCGCGCACGAACTTGCGTTTGTGCAGGGTTCGCGCAGGGTCACTCGCGTTAGACGTTAACGCACATCGTATGCGCGTATGTTGTTATACGACGTTCAGCGTGAAAAGCTAATGCGTTTTTGCGCATGCGCACATTTTTGCACGACCAGTGTAATAGAGCCCTAAAACTTTTTAAAACCAGCTGGGGATGTGTTTAAATAACTCCTCCGCTGATCCTGCACAGAGCCCTGAACTGCAGTAACATCTTTTGGCCAGCAGATGGCAATATCTACCTGGAAAATAGGTTACTATAGTAAGAAATACATTGGAAATATTCCCTAATGACAATGATGGAGGAAGGTGTGGAGTAGTGTGTCTGTGTGCATTGGTTTCAGGGTTAAGGGACGTTTTAAAGGCTTTATTAATGACCCTACAAAGCCCCGTGGTTTTTCGAAGAACCGCTTAGCAGTGGAAGGGTTGACCCTACTAAAATGGGCAATTTCTAGACAAACCTCAGTACAACAGATTTAGCCATAAACCAGAATAAAAACCCAACTTGATGAGTCCATTATAAGTAGACTTGTGCACGGCGGTATTTTTCATTTCGGATCGTTTCAGATCTTTTCAGGCCGTGGGGTTTCATTTCGGATCGATTAGTTTCCATTTTATATCATTTTGTAACGATTAAAAACAAATAGTAAGTTTAAAAAATAAAAATAAAAAGATACAGGGTATCCTGTGCGATGTCCCCATTAACCCTTTGCTGGGACATACAGTACTCTGTGCCCTGTGAGATGCCCAATGCCCATTAACCCTTTGCTTGGGAATACTCTGTGCTCTGTGAGATGCCCAATGCCTATTAACCCATTGCTTTGTCTTGAATTGCATAGATCTTTTTTCCGTTTTGGATAATTTCTGATCGATTCGGATCGTTTCGATTCGTTCTTTCAGACTGATTTGAAATTTCAGACGGCCTAGTATCATTTTCGGAAATGCTTCCGAAAACGAAAAATAGTGGATTTTCGGACGAATTCAGACGAAATGCACATGTCTAACTATAAGGACACATTCTGTATAGTGTCATATATGTACCCGGGAACATTCCTTATTAAGCTGATCTTGAGGCTGCTAGGGACATTTATGAAATAAAATTGCAATAATTTGTAAATCTTTTCCTGATAACCCATGTTTCTGTCATTTCACTTGCACAGCGAGTTTCCATACTGATCTCCTTATAATTAAGTGCTTTTATTCTCCGTTACACCTTACACTCCGTTTCTATTACGTTTTCATCGTCTTCCCTCGTCCTTCATCCTGAAACCTCGTTGCCTAATTTAATTTCTCTCTCCTTTTCTTTCAAGCACATAACCTCCATTACCCTATGTATAATATCGGCCGTGCATCCCAGGGCCGGCCCAAGACATTGTGCTGCCTGGAGCGAAGGATGAAATGCTGCCCCCCCAAAAACAAACAACAAAAAAAACCACGCAGCGTGTATGAGCGTATCACAGTGCGCCACAGCAATAAAATTCAAACACTCATACACACTGTACATTAGAATTTTATTGCTGTGGCGCTCTGTGATACAGTAATGTGCAGTGTGTATGACCGTATATAAAAGCGCTGCATAGTGTTAGTAAGATTTTAATTTTTATACTCATAGTTGTACTGCTAATAGTAAGTTAAACTCTCAGAATTTGACATACCCAGCAGAGCCCAGAATGTCACGTACCCAGCAGAGCTCAGAATGTCACGTACTCAGCAGAGCCCAGAATGTCACGTACCCAGCAGAGCCCAGAATGTCCCGTACCCAGCAGAGCTCAGAATGTCACGTACTCAGCAGAGCCCAAAATGTCACATACCCAGCAGAGCCCAGAATGTCACGTACCCAGCAGAACCCAGAATGTCACGTACCCAGCAGAACCCAGAATGTCACGTACCCAGCAGAGCCCAGAATGTCACGTACCCAGCAGAGCCCAGAATGTCACGTACCCAGCAGAGCCATGTATTGAGTCCAGCAGCAGGGCCCGGCGGGAACTGGAGGACCAAGGCGAGGATCCCTCTGCCCGCCCACCCACACAACACGCTGCGACGTCTTGATCCCACACTGGCTTGGACGCATGCGTGTGGATCAGTGTAGGCACGGTCAGCGGCGGCACTCGTGACGGTGATGTGCCGGTGGCAAATTAGATGCCGC
The DNA here is from genome assembly GCA_009667805.1 of Leptobrachium leishanense. Lineage (NCBI taxonomy): Eukaryota > Metazoa > Chordata > Amphibia > Anura > Megophryidae > Leptobrachium > Leptobrachium leishanense. The sequence goes on from CM019066.1 coordinate 376,840,585, forward strand.
CACGGCGCATCAAAAAATACTGCAGTGGCCGCGGTGCCACTGTCGAATTCTGCCGCCTGGAGCAAGTGCTCCACACTGCTCCATCGTCGGGCCGGCCCTGGTGCATCCCAATCACCTCTGCTCGTTATCCTCTTCCTTAGCGTCATCGGGCTCGATTGTTTCAATTCCAATCCATTTCGGAATATTGGGTGCTTATCATTACTTTAACATTATTCTACAACAAAATCAAAGCACAGACACTCAGATACCCCAAATATGCACATGTGTCCCCCTTATTGTATAAAAAACTTGCTGTGATTTCAGATGTACTCATGCTGGGACTTTACAAGCCTTACTCTGGATTATAAATCCCTGCACAGTGTTGCCCCTTGCCATCTCTCTATACACATCTCCAACTATGCTTCCATTTCTCTTTTTATTCTCTCAACACTGCAGCCCTGACCTCTGCCTCTGCTCTGTGTCCTCTCCTGTTGTTTATCGTGACTGCTTACCTTTGACCTTTTCTATTTTTTATTTATGAATTTTTCAATAGAACAATATTTTGCACGGCTTTACGAGGACATATGGTACAACAGCATTTAAAGGGACACTACCACTAACATAATCTGTGACTAGATTACTTGTGCATTACATACAAAGCACATTATAAAACACACGCTGCTGTTTTTTCTTGCTTTGCAGTAATTGCATGTAAAAAGGAAAAATAAAGTTAGGTTTTTTATTTCCTTTTTCCATTTTGTAGATTTTTTCCCACGATGCAACACTTAACAAAATCTGTGCAGACATTTCACTTTACCGCTGTGGTTTAGGTTCTACAATATTTAACAGTCAATGAGGTGGAGGAGGGAATGTTTATATGAGGCTGCAGGGAGTCTATTGTGTTGTCTAGGCTACCCAAGATAAGAGATTGCAGCTGAATGAGAAAATACTTCTGATCTACCCCTTGGTGATATCATTTGCATACATCTCACAGAATGCAATCCTTATGGGTCATTATTCTGGACTTCTGATCCATAGACTCCATTCTATGGCCCAAGCCACCCAGTGAGGAACAAGTGAAGTTAAATAAAGATACTGTGTGAAAGCGGCTGTTTACAACACAAACAATCACACAACGGATACACCCAGTGACACATATAGAGTAAAGTTATTTTCTTAACTAAACATACAAGAGGAAAAACAAAGCACATGTAAGATATCAGCAACATCAAATAAACACAATAATAATTTTTGTGTTAGTGTCCCTTTAAGTATACGTGAAGTCTCAGAGGTAAGATAGAACATGCAGACCACATTAACTATAATCGTTTCATAAGAAATATGTAATGCATCACAAGATCCATAAACAATAATAGGAAGACACGGAGAAGTAGTATTAGACTTCAAGGGACATGCTAATATATCAAAGGTCAAGGAAAGGGGGGAGGGGTAGGGAGAGAAGAATCATACATTGAAGAATGTAGCAAGTGAAAAAAGGATGTGTCCAGAAATGGAGTGGGCCAAAAAAGTAGATATTTGCAGGACCTTCCAGGCTGTGGATATGGCCCCATCAAGGATCCAATATAAGACCAGTATTAGATCGGACCCAGGTGGAGGACGCCGGACCAGTGAAGCACCCCATCGTCCAAGCCCAGCGCAGGGCTTCACTGTCTCTGCAGGGCTGTACCTGTGAGTGCCATGTGCCATATCATAGGTCGTATACTAGTGCACAGCATGCGGTATGGAGAGTATGAGCGTAGCGTGCCATGGACTGGATTACAATTAAGGCCCTTCCCACAAATATATATATATATGTACTGACTGGATGGAGTGGATGTAACATCACTGCTCTATAACCGTGGAGACACAGGTTCGAATCCTGGCCAGAGCACCTCTCCAGTAACTGTCCTTGGGCAAGACACCTAACGGTACATACTTGCCTATCGCACAATATCGGCTGCGGGGTCCAGTGGTAACGTCTCTGCCTTTTGACTGTGGAGAAACAAGTCGAATCCCATTCAGCACATCCCTCCAATACAACTGTGGAGGAGTCTCGACTTAACCAGAAGCAGGTTCAACCGAACCACCAGGACACTGCTCTACAATCATGGAAAGACGACCCGATCCCACTCAGAAAATGCCACTAGCGAGTGTCCGTGGGCAAGACACCCAACGATATGGATGTGCCTACCTCACAAAATACTTGTACATCTCATAGATTGTAAATTCTCTTGGGATCAGGATCCCCCTGAATCAGGCCGTATCATCCATGTGTGGTATTCCAATGTAAACCCCTTGTACACTGATCTTGTAAAGTGCTGCGAAATATGTGGCGCATTATAAATAAAGGATAATAATATATTGTAGCGCTGTGTTTAAATCCTTGTCGTGGCAGTACCTATTTTTGGCCACCGGAGGGAGACAAGCGTGATGAGAGACACTGAACTTTGCATTGAGACTACATTTCCCGGCATGCTTTGCGGGCGGACACAGGAAGTGGGTGGGACACACAGGGTTACATCCTGAGCCTCGTGGAGATAGCTGGAGAAGCGCGCCAGGGAGTGAGTGAGACAAGACGCAGTGCTGCAGAACGCAAGAGTGACTAGGCCGGAGCGCAGGTGCGGCCTTATCAGAGTTCCAGATCGGGTTGTTCAGCCTTACAAGAGGGAGACCCAGCGATCCACCATCTTATCCAAGCTGCTATTAAGGAAGCCGGAGGACCCCGAGTTAGGCATACCGCAGGTTGATCGGATTGGGAGAGCAGGCGGTAAACTGGACAAGTCACGGCCGGAAAGAGAGAGAGAGCCAGACAACTGATCCAGTAGCCGGCACCCCAGTCAAAATCGAGCGGAGAGACGTCCTGGGTCAGAATCTGGCGGATGGGTGAGAGGCCTCCAAGGCCGTTTGTGATTAACGAAAGCACGCTGCTGTTGTTTCTAAAACCCACAGGGCCCCAACTTGACTAGTCGAAGACACCGTTTAAGCAATTCACTGGCCAGTTGAATAGTACCCGGGTACCACAATACACACACACATTTACATTCCGGGATTTAACCTGTGCGGGACTCACTTCCTAATCTCCGAAAGGGATTAAAGATTCGTTTCTTATTTCTTTTTCCGATACGCGTTTCTCGAATTACGAAGCATTGTATTTTTTCTGTTTCCGCTGCGCGTCTCTCGAATTTCGAAGCATTATATTTTCTGTTCCGATGCGCGTTTCCCGAAATACGAAGCCTCGTATTTCTTTTCCGCTGCGCGTTTCCCGAAATACGAAATACTGTAAATATTTCTACGAACACCGTGTTATCTATTATATGCCATTCATTTTAGTAAACGATATAATTTATAAAATCCACAACGGTGCCGGAGTATATTTATTCCCTAGTGCGGGGAGACTGACCCGTGGTTCAATTTCAGCGGCTCCTCCGGGAGTGAGCGCTACAATATATTTACTGAAATTGCATATATTTTACCCATAATAAACACACACACATATGTATATATATGTATATATACTGTATATATGTATTTTTTTGCATGTTCAGGTTGACTGTGAACATTATGGGCTCAATTACGCTCTTAGCGTTAAAATGCAGGCGCAAGGGAGGAAAAACTGCACCGCAGTTTTCCCCCTTGTGCCCGCGTTTTAACGCTGGATTACAATGCAGGCACAAAAAATGCTGCCTGCATTGTTATCGAGCGTAAAAAGCCGGGATGCTCGCGGCAGCGCTGAGCGCAACCGCGAGCATCCTTTCGCTGGAGTCCATAGGACTCCATTGAGTTCCTACCTGCCGGTCACTTGACCGGCCGGATCTCGCTTCGTGAGATCCGGCCGGTCGGCATAGTGATACACAGGGAAAGACTGGGGGGGACTTTTTCCCCCAGTCTTTTCCTGCTCCCGCCGGACGCAGGAGGCGAGCAGAGTCGCGGTCCTCGCCTCGGGACAGAGGGTATGTGCTTTAACGGATTCTGCAGAAGCGGAATCCGTTAACACCAAGTCCTGGCTCTGGTTAACTTTGCGCTTACAAGAGCCGGACGTTAATCAGCGCTGGGACATTGTAATTCCAGCGCTGATTAACACTTTGCACTCCCCATGTTAAGTATAGGGAGCACAAAGTACAGTAACCTCGGGCAGAGGAGCTCAAGGTACCAAACGCAAACGTTTTTTAACCGTTTTTTAACCGTTTGCGTTTGGATTGTAATATGCGGTAAATACCGCGGCAAACGTTAATGCTCACGCAGGTGAGCGTTAACGTTTGCATATAGAATATAATAGAGCCATATATATATATATATATATATATATATACCTTTTCCTCCAATTACAGACACATTAGAAACAGCAATGTGCGCAGTACCGCTCTCTGCATAAATGACCTCTTACCCATCCACTTTAATTAATTCCTTTGATTGAGCCTGAATAATAAAATAATTATTGCTCTGTTTTTCCCAATTAAATGAGAGCTTGAAACAATAACATATTACTTGTGGCATGATAATAAGGTAAACAGCAATGAAAAAAAAAAATTATATATAAAAGAATATTTTCATGTTACCGAGCTTCCAGATCCTACATAAAACATGTCAGATATCTCCGCTCGCTGCTGCTTTCTTGCATTCTAATTCTGCTTGTAAAAGGTGTTCCAGATGCCAGCCCGATGCTGAAATTGAAGAACGCCAAAGTACCTGGGCACCGTCCCAAACAGCACAGCTAATTCCGAGTAATGAGGAACCATAACAGCTTCTTTAATCACTACGTTCTGGTTATTATTAACTTCACGCACTCGCTATTCTCTCTGCGCTGTATTAACCGCTTCCTAGTTACTTTGTGAACTTCTGCGCAGTAGTAATTTATACGTGAAAAGTGACACGGTAAGACCCGAGTCATTTATTCGGCCTCGTAGCTTATTCCTCTTCCAGCCCTGGGCCCTACTCCCCTCTTGACGATAAATGGGAGACAGTAAGGGGAAAAATATCATTGAGAGGTGATTTTCCTTACCCAATCCCTTTTATCACACCTATTCTGACCATGGAATAGTATGGAGGCACAGACAGATACCTGCAGGAGCACTGTGCGCTGCCACAGGTATTGGACTCCAAGGAGCTCAACGTGTCCCTGCCCCTGAGGAAGGGAGGAAAGACATTGGTAACTATTTGTGGATGCTCACGGAGAGGAAGTGGTGGACCGTGCCTCCCTCAGCCTATTTAATTTACTGTGTTAAGGGATATTGCTTTTGCAAAATCACTTAGCACCAGGTTCAGGCGGTCAGTATTTCTTTGAGAAATATTGGCCCCAAGCATAAGAAAGAGCTACCTTGGAATAACTCGTTCCTCCCCACCTAGGCTCAAAGTAACGCCTCCCATACAAAGTATAGGAGTCGTTAATTTACAGTGAGGAGCCACAATGATCGAGCTGCAACCTCAGCGGCAGGAATAGCAACTCCAGCTGTTAAGATATTGGCTGGACTCGCAGGGGTGGATCCAGACACAAGTTTTGGGAGGAGCACTTTACCAATGTTGACATACAGGGTTTTTCAGAGAGAAAGGTGAAAACCAGGAGAATGACTGGAGAAGGGAAAATTCTAGGTTAAAATAGCCGATTTGGAAAGTGAGATAAATGGGAGAATTTCTGGTTTGGCTATTTTGACCTAGAATTTTTACTTCCAGTCATTCTCCTGAGGTTCACTGCTCTCTGAATAACCCTGTAAGAGCAGGTGTATGGTTTGCCGTAACAGTAACAGGGAGAGTGGGCGCCAGTTCACAGGTTGCACTCATCACACTCTCCAGAACATTGCTGTGCAGGGACTGTCCTCCTGCTGCTCAGATGACACTTGACAGACCCCGCACAGCAATGTCCCGCAGTCTGCATTCTCGCAAACCAGATTTGAAATACAGATTTATTTTAGGACCCAGATAAATTATATATTGTTTTTTTCAGTGGTCTCAGCAGATTCAAAATGTATATATTTACAATGTACATATGTCATGTCACTTTAGTATGTCATATCAAAATATGTAAAAAAAATAATTTAAATTTCTATACAGATTTCAATAACTTTTATCATGTAAATCAGGGGTGGGCAAACTACGGCCCGCGGGCCACATGCAGCCTGCCATCGAGTTTTTTGCGGCCCGCCAACCAGCGGCGTCTTCTACTCCAGAGGTGAGCGGCCGCTGACATGCAGCTTGGCCGCTGACATGCAGCTTGGCCGCTCACCTGGGATGGGAACCACCTGACCAGCGTGCGATCTTCCAAAAACACGGCTGGTCAGGTGCTTTCCATCCCCGGTGAGCAGCAAAGCTGCATGTCAGCGGCCGCTCGCCTCGGGAGTAGAAGAACGCTGGCGGACGCGGAGCCTGGGGCCACAGAGGAGGTGAGAGCTGGGGCAATATATACCCATATGAGCTGGGGGCAGTATATATCCATATGAGCTGTGGGCAGTACATACCCATGTTAGCTGGGGGCACTATATACCCATATGAGCTGGAGGCAATATATATCCATATGAGCTGGGGCAATATATAGCCATATGAGCTGGGGGCAATATATATCCATATGAGCTGGGGGCAATATATACCCATATGAGCTGGGGCAATATATATCCATATGAGCTGGGGGGCAATATTTATCCATACGAGCTGGGGGCAATATATACCCATATGAGCTGGGGGCAAATATACCCATAATAAATTACCAGGAAAAAGTCCAAAAAGGACCAGGACAATTTGCTATGTTGTCATGTGGTCTTCGCAGTGAAGGAAGAGACTCCAGCTGCTCGGGACGGAGTCCCAGGGTGGTCTGACTTCCTTTAAGTCAGACAGTCCCATTAGACTCCTTCCAGTGCACTGACATCATCGTGCTGGGGCGCGATGACATTTTCCGGCACCCCCACCTGGCAGAGCCACGACCGTGCCTGAAGGGGAGGGTGAGGTCCTTTTGGGCCCCTTTCCCGATTGGTAATGGCCACAAAAATAGAAGAGGCATCACTGGAATGGTCATAGTCTAAGCCTCTCCTAACCCCTTACTTTCCATTCCGGTGTGCTGGCACCAATAGGCGCCAGTTCGAGGATTTCTCCCGGAGGTGGCTGACATCTTGGATGTCATGCCAGCCTCCGGGGGGCCCCCAGCCCACTGATGTCACCGTGCATGGGTGCAGAACGTTATATCACTCCAGCTGATATCTTAATGGCAAGAGTGGAATAGGGCCTGTCAGTTATACAGTCGGTTAAGAGCTAAAAGTCATTGGTAGCCGATATGCCTTTACTGACACTCCCTGAGCCAGCAGCAAGTCATATCTTGTGTTGCTCAGTGGGAGATCAGTGCTGCATAAAGGTCTTTTTAAAGGAAAGTAAAGGGTTAAAGCAAGAAAGGGGAGTGCTGAGGACCCCTCTCTCTCCACCGATTGGTAATGGCCACAAAAATAAAAGTTCATAGTCTAAGCCTCTCTTAACCCCTTACTTACCAGTCCCACGATCCAGCACCGATAGGCGCCAGATCGAGGACTTTTCCTGGAGGTGGCTGACATCTTGGATGTCAGGCCGGCCTCTGGGGCCTCCCGCCCACCCAGTGACATCACCACGTATGGGTGCAGATCTGTATTTCGGCTCCAGCTGATATCTTAATGACAGGAGTGGAATAGGGCCCGTTGCCTGTCAGTAACAAAGCCGGTTAGGAGAAAAAAGTCGTTGCTAACCGATATGCCTTACTGTCTCCCTGAGCCAACAGCAAATCATATCTTCTATTACTCAGAGGGAGATGAGTGCTGGAAAAGGTGTTTTTAAAGGAAGCTAAAGGGTTAAAGCAAGAACAGGGAGTGCTGAGGGAATCGAGGGGTTAATGGTTAAGCTCCCTGTTTCCACCCCATCCCGTTTTAACCCTGTAGTGCTCCTTAAATGGCACATAGAGGCACATATCATGCATCAAATGGTAAATTGGGCAAAATGGTACAAAACTCTAAATTAAAAAAAAATTGTATATCACAGGAAGATTTTAATGCAGCCGTCTGACTCATTGGATCTTTTTTTATTTGTGTAATAGGATGGCAGCGTCAGGGACAATTCAGGATAGCTGGGAGATTGTTCAGGTCATTTTGGGGATAATTCAGTTTGTGACAATTTTGGCTCAGTTTGGAGCTTTGCTCCTTCGTAACAGTAAATATAGTGAATCTAACACAAGCTGAAGGCTTGGAATGGCCACAAATGTTTTAAGCTGGATTTGTAACGGCAAATCTGACCTTTAGCATATAACCACCATTTTTAAGTAGAAATAATTCATTTTAAGCAACCTGAACTAAAACTGGATTGAATTAGACTTTGGTTTCCCATCCAGTGGTGACATGATGTCATTTTATATATTAAATTGGCTGGCAAACGGTGACCTCCCCCCCTGTGATAGGTTTGCGGCAAACCTATCACAGGGGGGGAGGTCACCGGTTTCTGTATTCACATCCAGAAAAATACAGACTATATAGGACATAGTAGCAGGGCTGCCATCAGAAATCTTGGGGCCAGGGCCGGTGCTAGTCAATTTTGCACCCTAGGCAAGGCCAGCTACTTGTGCCCCCGAAAAAATTGTCAACTGTTGAAATGTGGGGAACCACACACACACACACTGTGCAAGGGGGGGGGGGGCGCACACAGTCATTCGGTGCCCATCTTACCCCCCCGTTATTCGGGCCCGAGATTGGTCTGTGCCTTTCTTTCCTCTGTCTCTTTCCTCTGCCTCTTTCTTTCTTTCCTCTGCCTCTTTCTTTCTTTCGTACCGCTTTCTTTTGCCTTTTATTTCATCTGCCTGTTTTTATTCCTTTCATCTGCCTCTTTCTTTTCTTTCATCTGCCTCTTTCTTTTCTTTCATCTGCCTCTTTTTTTATCTTTCCTATGTGCCTCTTTCTTCTGTGCCTCTTTTTTCTGCCTTTCGTGTCTTTCTTTTATCTCTCTTTCTTCTGCCTCTTGTGGCGCCTGCACGTCATCTGGTGGCCCTTGTGCGTCACCATAAGATGCCCATCTTCTGCGCCGCTAGCGGGGGTCCGCTTTGTGAGCCGCCACTGCCGGCCAAAGCTAATGTCAGATGAATGCAGTCTGAGCGCACTCTGCATGCGTGCATAACGGATGGACGTACTGGCGGAAGATACTGTAGACACCACACGGTCCATTTTTTTAAACGGATGTAGGAAAAAAAAGGAAATATGGGAAATAAAATTAATTAAAATTAAATGACAATTACAGTCAGCCAGACCAGAAAAACTTCTGAGCGTCAACTTGATGGACGTCGCAAATGCGCTGCGTCTGACTGTAGCCGGAACAGACCAGAATTTAGCTGCCATCTTGTTCCCTAGCAGCCATCTTGGGTTGAGCTGTGATTCACGTAACTGTAAATAGCAAATATTAGCTGACATAGAAAAGTTTGCTTAGATTTTAGACATTCCAGAAACTTGCTGGCATAGCAATTAAATAGACAATCTGTCTTGAATAAACAGTAGGTGCCAAAAACAGTGATTTAGAAACACCAAGGTCATAGAGCTTTGGTTGAATACAAAGGACCCATTAGGCCATCTGTGTTCTTATCAGTAAAGGGAGGAGAACAGGCATTTGGGGAGAGGACAGAGACAGGATCTAGCTGAACTCTAAATAAACTGTCTTAATTGTATGAGAAACTGCCGATTTGTGGAATGTCTTTGTGTTCAAAATGAGGGGATGGCACATTTGCCCTGGGGAGGGCAAATTGCCCAGGGGTGGGTTGTTGGGATGTACCTCTTTACGTATTCATGTATAAAAGTTGAAACCCATACTGAGATGGGCACTCAAGCATTGCGATACATTCCAGCTTGAGACTTGACATCAATAAAGAACACTGTCAAGCCCAGGTACCAGGGTGGCACCGGGATGTGGGGGGTATGAACCCAGTATGCAGTTTCCTGCACAGATGGCCAGGTGGGTATGGTTTGGAAGGGGATGAAATATGAGAACTGACCGGATGAATTCTGCAGGATGGTGGGAAGCATGGTGGAAATAAATGCAGGAACCAGGAATAACAGAGAACAGATGGGTAAAGCAGAGCAGTGAGTAACAGCACCTCACTCTCTCAGGACATGAGCTGTATGAACCAGCAAAGGTCTGGCTGGGGCGTGGTGCCTTTATTTCATGTGCGTGTGTCAGGTGTTTTAACTGTTACATTGCTGGTTGCAAGGCAGGAGCAGAACCTGAAGTTCACCACCAGGGGGGGGGGGGGTTCCAGGATGGTTACAGCCAGGGATCCTGACAAACACCTTTCCTGCCATTGACTCGTGTCCGGCTTGTCATTGTCTGCACTGTGCCGAAACTGTGTTTCTCCTGACAGAACTGAGTGGACTCCGGTAACATGACGTCACCTCTTTACGCACACAGGCTGTATGCAGACGTGACGCACTCTGCGCGTCCGTCTTAGCAGTTTTACGTTCTCGCCTAACTTGCGTCTGTTTGCCACGTGCGTTGTGCGTGCGCAGTTCGGTGCTCACGTACTTCGTGTGTGGGGCTCTATTGATCATGATTCTATGCTACGGCAGACATTAAACTGTGCGGCAACACGGACGTGATCACTGCGTTCGTTTGACGTGGGCCTAAACAAGAAAACAATAATGGAACCCAGGTCGGGGTCGGCTGCACCCCTAGGTGGCTGTGTGCCCTAGACGTTTGCCTAGCTTGCCTAGTGGAAGCACCGGCCCTGCTCGGGGCCCCTTACTGACTTACTGGTTGGGGCCCTGTTCACATGGCTGCCCATTTCAGTAAACTAAGTAAAAATAAATAATTTTGCCTCCTCTTCTGCTTACCTTATTTTACACAGTGTGGGTAAGTCCCTGGCGGTCCGGCAATGGGAAAAATGTTTTCCCTACCTGGTATAGACCATATTAATTGCCCACTCAGTGATGAGTAATAACACTCTTACCAGCCCCTGACGCTGCGGCCCACCGGTAAATGCCCGTCGCAGCTTTTTGATGTCTCGACGGGGAGGACTACACCAGATGTGCTGAAAGCCTCCACATCGAAAAGCTACAAAGGGGCTAAAAAGCACAAACCTCCATAAGAGGACTGAGGTTTGTAACGCTGAGCGCTCTAACCGCGCTCAGTGAGGTGACCAGACGAGCGTCAGAGTGGAAGGAACGTCCATTCCCATGGACGTTGCTGCCGCTCTCAAGTATGCTCCAGTGTTCAGCAATGAGGTCCTCCTCGATAGCATTGTTGGGAGTATTGTAACCGTTGTGAGGGGCCCAAGGTGCCGCGTGGCCGATCCACCACATGTCATGGAATATTAAAAATGGAGGAAATGGAATAATCGTGTTTCGGCCTCCTGTGGATATGATTGACTAATTTGTTCACCCAATCTGTAGCAGTGAAGGTGGATGTTATTATGTGGATGTAGACTTTGACTTTGAAAATACGTTAACCAAATAAAAGGAAGAATTGGATATCTGGTTTTGAGGGCCAACAATGACATCACAAAAACTTGAGGTTTTATACACGCACCTAGGATGTCTGGATTACCCTGATTACTATACATTGGGTAGGCTGGTTTTCCCTTTCCAATGACACCTCACTTGACCTAACCAAAGGATCCCTGTCTCCACATCAAAATCTTCTCCACCTTTGCAGGAGTTAAGGGTGCTTTCCTGACGTTGAGAGGAGACCTCATACATCCTGACGTCAGCAGACCAGGAGAAGTCTCCCCACCCAAACCGTTGTATAGGGGAGCCACCGGAACGAGACACTCACGTCGTCCGCATCACAGAGTGACTTACGATGACGCTAGCATCTTGTCCTCCACAGCGACTGGTTAAATATATCTAAATCCTAGAGCTAAATTGCTTTTAAGTACCAATATAAAAAAATATATATATTAACCCCCTTAGGGCAAACTAAGTAAAGTCACAATTTTTTAACCTTTTAAAGTATTGATCACTGCGCCGTACATTGTAGGGTTGCACCGATACCGATACTAGTATCGGTATCGGGGCCGATACTGGGTACTGCAGGAGTACTTGGTACTCGTGCAGTACCCCCGATATTTTTTCCGATACCGGAAGCCGACATTGAGCCGGCTTCCGGTATCCGAGGGGCTGCGGCGGCTGTCCGAATGCTCTATCGGCATTCGGACAGCCGGCCCCGCACTCTCCGCAATACTTACCTTCCTGGGCGCCGCCGGGGAATGTCTCCGCGCGCCCGCTCGTTGGAAGGACCCCAGCCGCGACCACGTGATCCCGGCTGGGGTCCTTCCAACGAGCGCGCGCGCGGAGACATTCCCCGGCGGCGCCCAGGAAGGTAAGTATAAACACACTGAGCAGCTGCAGGGCCTGTCTGAATGCTGATAGAGCATTCAGACAGGCCCTGCAGCTGCTCTCCGCGACGATACTTACCTTCCTGGGCGCCGCCGGGGAATGTCTCCGCGCGCGCGCTCGTTGGAAGGACCCCAGCCGGGATCACGTGGTCGCGGCTGGGGTCCTTCCAACGAGCGGCGCGCGGAGACATTCTCGGCGGCGCCCAGGAAGGTAAGTATAGTCGGGGGGGGGGGCGGTCCATGAGCTGGGGGGCATATCCATGAGGGGGCATATCCATGTGGGGGCATATCCATGACCTGGAGGCAATATCCATGAGGGGGCATATCCATGAGCTGGAGGCAATATCCATGATGGGGCATATCCATGATGGGGCATATCCATGAGCTCGAGGCAATATCCATGAGGGGGCATATCCATGAGCTGGAGGCAATATCCATGATGGGGCATATCCATGAGCTGGAGGCAATATCCATGTGGGGGCATATCCATGACCTGGAGGCAATATCCATGATGGGGCATATCCATGAGCTGGAGGCAATATCCATGAGGGGGCATATCCATGACCTGGAGGCAATATCCATGTGGGGGCATATCCATGAGCTGGAGGCAATATCCATGTGGGGGCATATCCATGAGCTGGGGGGGCATACCCATGTGTGAGCTGTGGGGGCATAATAACCCATGTGTGTGCTGGGGCATTATCCATGTGCTGGGGCAAATCCATGAGTGAGCTGGGGCAAATCCATGAGCTGGGGCAGTATGAATATATATATATATCGGGGGGATATACATGTGAGCGGGGGGCATTTTTATATGGTCTGTTCTTATTGGAAAGCGGTCACATGACATTAAATAAAAGTATCGGTACTTGGTATCGGTGAGTACTTTTAAAAAGTATCGGTACTCGTACTCGGTCTTAAAAAAGTGGTATCGGTGCATCCCTAGTACATTGAAAAAACAAGATTATGACTAAATGTTACACAGCAGCTTAATTTTATATTTCTTCTTTGTTCAGAAAGTATTAGACAGTATTAATACTATCGCTAGCGGCAGTTATGGGTTTGACGCCAAGAAAAATTTGTATCAAAAGAGGACGAGAGAAAAAAGATGCAACTGTAATAAAAACCCAGTAAAAAAAGAGTCAAAAGCAATCCCTATTAAAATGGCACGACTTTTTTATGGCATCATATCCGCGGGATACTGAGATACAGCAACACCATAGAATTGTTTGGCTTTGTAAGGCCTCATCAGAAGCGTATCACTGATACCTCTCTAGGCCAGGGACGGATCCAGACAGAGGTGGTACCAAGTCATTGCTTTGCATGTCGCAACTCGCAAGGTCCCTAGTCATCAAGACAGATGATGCACTAGGTCGAGTCCTCTGCTTTAAGCTTCAATGGTTCAGCAAGTCAATAGTGCTCTCTGCATAATTTCATTTCAGAGCATTAATTACTCAGGAAGGTTTTTGAAATATGTTTATCTTTTTTCACTTAAATTTTATGTGAGATTAAAAATGTGAAATTGTGACATTCACTTAAAAAGAACAAAGTGTGAAAAAGCAGTATTTATTGTTAACTGAGAATAACAAAATTATTATTGAAATAACACAACTGCCGAGAACCCAAGTAAATGAAAAACGCTCTGCTGTCATACTTTGAGCGAGGGAATGGTGTCATTTTTGGTGTCATTGGAAAGGTGACCTTGAAGAGTTTATTGAACCCCAGACTGTATTTTAGGTTGTGTGTACATGCTACATATTTAAAGGCAGAAGTCTTGGAGATGCCATACACGTTCCGACCACCTTTTTTGACCAGGTCCGTACATATTGCTCTCGCTTTGTGTGGGGCTCTTCACGGGCGCGGATCAGTGGGCGCACGCTGTCCCACCCTAAATCGGCAGTTGGCCTCGCGCTACCTGACTGGACCAGTTATTACCGGGCCGCACACTTGGTTAGATTGGTGGAGTGGACCATGGGGGGAAGATGGGCACTCTGGCAGGACCTGGAATGGGAAGCCACACCCCGTGATACCACTGTTCTGCCGTGGATAGCACCGGCTAAACGCTCTCTGGTCGTGTCTCAACACCCATTCGTGGGCGCCACCCTTCGGGTGTGGACCTCGGTGCAATGCCGTTGTTCTTTTTCTACCTACCCGTCCCCGATGCTTCCCCTGACGAATAACCCAGACTTCCCGGTGGGAATCCACCCCAGTCTGCGCAGAAGACTGGGCCTGGCGATTACGCCCAGAGCCACGCATTTTATCACGGGGCAAGACTTGTTACCACCATGGGAACCCCCAGCCCAGACGACAGGACCGACACCTCTGGAGCGGTTTAATTATTCACAGATCACACATTACCTGCTCTCTCTCCCGGCACGTCATAGACTGATCCAGTCTCTTACCCCCTTTGAAAAACTCTGCCTGGCGAGACGCCCACTGTCTCACGGCATCTCGGTGCTGTACCGCTTATTGCAATCGCACCCGGAGCCGGAGCCCCCGACTTTTGAAGGTACGTGGGAGCGGATGTTGGATGTCTCCATCACGGCGGAGCAATGGCAAGACACTTATGACCTTGCCCATCGTGGCTCTCCCCAAGCACGCCTGCAGTCCACCTCGTACAAACTCCTCTCGCTCTGGTACTGTACCCCCTCGCTCCTGTTTCGGATCGGGGTGAGACTCACACCGAACTGTTGGCGTTGTGATGACCCCTCAGGCTCCTACCTTCATGTCTGGTGGGACTGTGCGGCCATTTCCCTATTTTGGCACCTGATAGGGATGTGCGTTACGGGTTTCGGAATTTCGGAATTTTCACGAAATTTCCCGATTTGTGTTTTCGGATACGGCCGAATCTCCGAAAATTTTTGGATCCGAAAATGGCAGATGCGAAAAGTTTTCCGAGCCGAAACAAAATATTTTCGGAATTTTCGAATGGACTTGAAATGTGTCAAATCGAAATTTATTGCTTTGAAACGAGGAGAACAGACGTTCCGAAAAAACGAAAATTTCCAAAGTTACGAAAAGTCGATACAAAAAACGAGCAAAGTGACACGAAAATACGAAAAACGGTCGATATTCCGAAAACAAAAATTGTACATGTTTTCGGAATATCGACCATTTTTCGTATTTTCATTTCACTTTGCTCGTTTATTTGTATCGACTTTTCATAATTTCGGAAATTTTCGTTTTTTCGGAACGTCTGTTCTCCTCGTTTCAAAGCAATAAATTTCGATTTGACACATTTCAAGTCCATTCGAAAATTCCGAAAATATTTCGTTTCGGCTCAGAAAACTTTTCGGATCTAAAATTTTTCGGAAATTCGGCCGCATCCGAAAACACGAATCGGGAAATTTCGTGAAAATTCCGAAATTCCGAAACCCGTAACGCACATCCCTAAACCTCATCGACCTTCTTCTGCCTGGTTACCTATAGCTATAAAAGTCACTACCCCTCCTATTGTCCCTCTCCAGATAAATTGTGCGAACCTGCTTATAACCTGGATCGTTTCATGACTTTTTGCGATATATAACGAGTATCATACTGTCGGCATGAAGACAATGAGCTGCCCGAAGCCGTACACGGTGATGCCAATGATCTTATATTGTCGCGCTATTATACACGCGCTGTCTGATTAACGATTCCTTTTGAAATACTATGCTGATTAGGTCCAGACGTTCCGGACCCGATGTTCTTGACTTGATGCACTTGTTGTCTAATTTGTTGCATTTCCTTGTATGCCACTTTGCTATGAATAAAAAAAAAAAAAAAGAAGTCTTGGAGATGTGGATGGGGTTAGGCGCTGCTCTTAACTACCTATCTCAATCCCAGCTGTGCTCAGCATCACTGACAGCTGCAAATGCCAACCATTAAACCCTGACCACAATAACTAATTACAACTGTAAATAACCACAAACTGTTATTAATGTTCTTTATCCTTGGACCAAATAAGAAAAACCCTAGAAGTGCAGATTAGGGACATAAAAGGTTGAATACAGGAGTAATAATCCAAGATTAAGTAATGGAATAGGGATAATAACCTCACGATGGTTCTGAAAGGATAAAAATGTTTCCCTGATCTCTGTAAACAAAGACATACTGTACATATAAGTAACGCTTTATAAGTACATACATACAGGGTTATTCAGAGAGAGGTGAAAAGCAGGAGAATGGCTAGAGAATGGAAAATTCTAACAGGGTAATTCAAAGAGATTCGAAAAGTCACCACACGTTCGGTGACTTTTCGTTCTCTTCAATTTGGTTCCTTTTGCCGATCCCATTTCGAGGACCCTGCGGTGTATTCAGCAAGCACCA
This sequence comes from Leptobrachium leishanense, assembly GCA_009667805.1. NCBI lineage: Eukaryota > Metazoa > Chordata > Amphibia > Anura > Megophryidae > Leptobrachium > Leptobrachium leishanense. Next base: position 376,857,179 of record CM019066.1, read on the forward strand.
CAGGGTCCCCGAATTGCAGGGAAAAGCTGCCGCAAACCCAACGAAAACGAACCGCAAAACCCGGCGAATGGCCGAATGCACGCCGAAAACCCGCAAAAACATCTAGATTAACCTGCCGAAAACCACGGAAAAATCCGAGCAGGAGCCGATCACACGCAGCGAAGCTGCCAGAAAAACCCGAGCAGGAGCTGATCACACGCAGCGAAGCCGCCGGAAAAAGCCGCCACCGCAGAAGAGGCAGTGAATAAATTAGAAAAACAGTTTGCATGAATGACTGAAAAGTGAAACGTGTTTGCAAAGAAACTACTGAGAGAAAATGTCAAAAAGAGGGCTGTTACAGAAAAAATAAGTAAACTTAAAAAAAAATCGGACTTTTAACCACTTGGCTGCTATGGACGCGCTGAGCGGGTCCAGCCAAGTGGTTCTCCTGTACTATGGACGCGCTGAGCGCGTCCATGCACAGGAGGCAGCAATCCGCCGGATTCCGGCAGATTGCTGCGCCCCCCGGTGCGGGCTGACATCTTGGATGTCAGCCCAGCACTCCGGGACCCCGGCGGAGCAATTAGATATCATTGCGGCGGTGCGATGACATCTAATTCAGGCGCCCCCCCGCATGTGCAGAGGAGGTGCCTGAAAGGGAGGGGCGAGGTCCTTCGGACCTCTCTCCCTCCCGATCGCCGGGAGCAGGGGGTTAATCCAGGCACCTTTTGGAAGGGCACAGCCTGCCCTTCCAAACGGTGGTTGTCATTAACCCCTGGGGAGCCGGATCACGAATCGGCGCTGAAAAGCGCCGGTTCGTGATCCTTTGCCGGAGCTGGCCGACATCTTGGATGTCGGCCAAGCCTCCGGGAACTCCCCCTGAGGACTGGCGTCATCGTGCATAGCACGATGACGCCAGTCCTGGAGTTAACCCCTAGCTGCCACCAATGGTGGAGATAGGGGGTTCCAATGAACCCCCTATCTCCTGATCCGTGGCAGCTAGGGGTTAATGTTTGATATCGTTGGATCGGCCAGAGCATCGCCTCTCCAACGATATCAAACATGATAATGAAAAAAGTTTTTAAAAAATAAAAATTAAAAATAAAAAAATATATATATTTAAAAAAAATTCTAAAAAAAAAAATAAACAAGTTTTTTTTTGTTTTTGGTTTGTTAATGCAGCAATATTGTTCCATTTCAATTATAATGTGAACAATAATGCTGCACTAACGATTTTTGTGTGCAGTGCGTTTGTTAAAAATAGCGACATTTCCCCAAAAAGAAATGTAACGGGACCCCATTTCTAATTTTTTTAACAAGCGCACCCCATACAAAATATAACCGCAAACGATCGTATGTTAAAATGTAAAAAAAAACACTTTACACATAATAAATTATTGAAAATTCAAGTTTTATTGCATTTATTGTTATAATATACAGACATGACATAACGTATACATATAATAATGACATATTATGAATCTGTGGAGTCTGCCGGAAAGAACAATATATAATATGTCTGGGTCATATATCAAAATATGGCTACAAAACGCGGTTAAACATGATGAGCGAAGCCAGTAAAAATTACCTCAGCACAGAGGTGTGAAAAGCCTCAGCAGCGAAAGGGTTAAAAAAAATAAATCAGAAAAATGCTTAAAATATCCTAAAAAATCTATAAATAAAGAGACTCTTTACTGCAGAATTTTATAATGAACGGTTTATTAGATATTGAATTAAAACCGGAATATTTTTAACATTGAAGCCTATGGGATTCTCCTGAATAAATCTGTCGAATGAAACCACCGAATGGCAGGGCATTAGGGGAACCTTTCACTGCTGGTTTGTGTTCTCTGAATAGCCGAAGCAGTGCTTTTTCATGGGGATTTCACTGCCCTCGAACAGGCACCAAACAGGCACCGTATGTTCAGGCAATTCGCCAGGATTTGGCGAATTGCCTGCTCTCTGAATAGCCGATATGGCCAAGAAAGGTAACCGACGCTGATTTTCAGCGTTCGGTTACCTTTCTCAAGCAATTCGGATCTCTTTGAATTACCCTGTAGGTCAAAATAGCCAAACCAGAAAAATTCTCCCTTTCATCTCACTTTCCAAATCGGCTATTTTGACCTAAAATTTTCCATTCTCCAGCCATTCTCCTGCTTTTCACCTCTCTCTGAATAACCCTGATAGTGTTTGATTTGAATTTTAGGGAGCGAAAGCAAAGCATTGTGTTAATGGAACTAACATAAACTGTAGCTAGATTACTTGTGCAATACAAACAAAAACCCATTATAAAACACATTATAAAACACCTGCTGCTGGGCTGTTTTTATATGTTTGAAGAAATTCCATGTAAAAAGGAAAAATAAAGTTAGGTTTTCTATTTACTGTTTCCATTTTGTGGATTTTTCCCATGATGCAACATTTAACAAAACCTTATCACCATAGTTTTACTTTATAGCTGTGACATAGCTTCTATAGTATTTAACAGTCAATGGGGTGGAAGAGTGAATGTTTGCACAAGGCTGCAGGGGATCTATTGTGCTGTCGAGGCTACCGGAGATAAGAGGTGGCAGTCGAGTGAGATATGACAGGAAGCTTAAATACTTCTAATGTACCCCCCTGGTGATGTCCTTTGAATACATCCCACACAATACAACGCTATGAGTCGGTTTTCTGGACTTCTGGAGCATGCCACAGAGAGAAGAGCAAGTGCTGTAAAGATACTGCGGAGGCAGTTTACAAAACAAAATATCACACAATGGATGCACTCATTGACACATATAGAGTAAAATATTTTCTTAACTAAACAAACAAGAGAAAAACAAACCACATGTAAGATATCAGCAACATACAATAAACACAATAGGGATATTTTGTTTTTTGGTGGTACTGGCCCTTTAATTTCCACATGGCATCCCTTTCTCCCAATATACCGTAGATATCGTGGTTGAGAAAAAAAATACTGATTTATTTAATGTAACAATTAATTAGTGTACTTCACACTGCTGTCTGAACCGTTTGGCACAAAACATTATATTCAATGTTGTATTTTTAGCCAGGATTTTTTATTTCACGAAGCTAATATGCAAAGGTCTGAAAATAGAGTTCAAATAGCTTTTATGCTAAATCAGCTGATATCAAGGGAGGCATCATTCATCACTCTGTCCTGGAGAGACAAGTGATTATTAGCATATTGACTTTCGGAAGTTGAAATTTCCGTGTCTTCGGAATATAACATTTTTGCAGGCAGGTAGGTCAGGACTCCCTGTATCACAACCTAGGTGAAGATTCTGCTGATATATCATAAAATAATTATAGCCGTGTATTTTTACAGATTGTTCATTCCTTGACAGGAAAGATGACATTGAATAAAATATGTGATTTATTGCTGATAATAACTTTGATTATTTTTTTTTTATTTCTTCTTTGCTTGATACGTACCGTCCAATTAGATTCCCTTTGTCTTGCATTGTTCTAATTGCAGACAGTTCGGGCATATAAAAGATGTAGCTACCTGTGTCCTCTGGAGATTTAAGCGTTTGGAATTACTGCATGTACTATGACATTTCTTTATTTATAGGCATCGTGGGGTTGTTGAGCCGACTGGAGGCTGGTCTCAATTCCCCTATCGTGTTGTACGAAGCAGTTTTCCTCTGCAGAATATGTGGATACATTCGGGTGTTATGTTTCACGATTGTGTACTTATCTCCATAACATCAATATTCTATTTATGACCCCTCATTGCGTAAAGAAGATTCAATAAACAGGGATTACGGACTTTATTGCATTAAACTATGCTACGGGTCATCCGAAGATTAATTTACATGACAAAGCAGGAGGAGAAGTACTTAAGGGATATGAACGGATTGATATTTTTTTCCAGTGTAATCTAAACTGTTCTGTGGACATGAATATATATGTCAGATTTTCTGGCTCTCGAGAGGTATTTCTTCAGTCACTCGGTAAGGGGTCAGCGAACATTATGTAACAGGTTATATAAAGTATATATTAAAAGTTGGATTTATTCAGTGGTATTTTTACCTTAAAAACTTAAGTCATCTTGACAAAATTTGGAACTTCAAGGCAGGCATAAAGTATCAGAATTATGGTAGAACAACTTTTAGGCTACCAAAGTTTCTCAAATGAGAAAGAGACGGGAAAAAAAGAACCCAAAGTAGTGTTGGTGGTGGCATCAGCTTGCCACCACCTCCTGTATCCAGTGGTGGATTGACGTAGGGGCTATTGGAGCTGCAGCTCCAGACCCATGCCCAAATATTGGCCCAGCGAAAGGTTAACTTTATCACCAAATGTCACAAACAAAATGGTATTAAGAGGGATTGGGTAGCGGCACACTGGAAGTGAGAAGAAGTGGGCAAAGGAACAAGGTAGCTGAAAAGGATGCGACAGAGGCCCCATGATGCCCTTAATCCAGCAATGCATGTATCATATCGCTGTTTGGTGTTTCCGGAATATATACAGTGAGCATGCAAGTTACCTGCCCTAGAATTGTTGATCAGAGGACAGGTAACATTGTAGCTAAAACATAACATTTATTAAGAGGTTATAAAACAGGAGAGACATACACACAGAAACCACCTATCATAGATAATATTGCTGGGCTCACAATTGAGCTGCCTTTTAGATAAATGATGCATGGGGCAAATATTGCTAATTTTAGTGTTTGTACCTATCTACCTAGCAGTAGAAAAGTCGGCGACATTTCGGTGCTCTCTGAATAACCCTCTATGTAGCCTTTATGATGTCATCCTCTCACTGGTAAATAATACATAGCATTTCTGATGTAATCATCTCCTTGGGAAATACTCTGTAGCATTCTCGATGTAATCTCTCCCTGGTAAATACTGTGGGTGTATTCACAAAGCACCGAAATCAAATGCAATTTTGGTACTTTCCATTTCGACCCATTTTGGCGCACTTCGGCAATTCCAATTCAACGGTAATATGGTGCATTCACTATTCACAAAATGGTCACTCTATTTTACCGAAAATGGAGCCGCCGAAGCAGCAAAAAAACGATGAATTACGCCGACATTGCCTCAGCGAATTCCAACGAAGTAAAGGAAAAAGGAAGTCTCCTATTCTCCTAATAGGAATGTAAACCATTTAAAAAAGTATTAAAAATATGTCTAAATAATAAAAAAGGCCCTTTTATAAAAAAGGTTTGTTACAAAATAATATAAAAACATCTTTTAAAAAAAATAAAAATCAAAAAATTTATTTTAAGGAATACAAAAAATACAAATTAAGCCTTTTAAAAAAATAATAATTTTTTTTTAAAAAAAAAAATAACAAATGGTCGTTAATTCTTTTTTTTAAAAAAAAAAGATATTCCATTTATTACATTGCAACCTTTTGGATTCGCCTTATTAATCCTGTCAAACTGAATCAGAAAAATCAGCGCATTTCGCCGAAATCTCGGTGCTATATGGCGTTCTGTGAATAGGTTAATTGATAGTTCTCTATGAGACAATTTCGGTGCTGCTGAATTGCTGTTATGTTTCGACCCTGCTCCCTGGTGGTGAAGGGCCTCCATGTCTGTTTTCCCCTGTGGTGCTGTCTGGGGCTGTTCTGGGTTTCTGATGTGATCTCCTGGTCTGGGGTCACATGGCCCAATCACACAGACACACTCCCTATAAATATCCCAGCAGCACAGAGCCTCATTGACGGTTTGTGGAGTTTGATGGTGGTTGTTACATAGTTACATAGTAGTTACATAGTTATATAGGCTGAAAAAAGACATGCGTCCATCGGGTTCAGCCTCTCCCACATAACCTACTGCTGTTGATCCAAAAGAAGGCAAAAAACCCAGTCTGAAATATGCAACATACTGGGAAAAAATTCCTTCTTGACTCCAGAATGGCGTCAGATTTCTCCTTGGATCAAGAAGCTTTTACCCGCATATTAAATATTATAACCCTAAATATTCTGTGTCTGCAGGAAGTCATCCAGTCGCTTTTTAAAAGTCTGTACAGACTCTGACCCAACCACCTCAACAGGTAGAGAATTCCACAGCTTTATTGTTCTCACCGTAAAATAACCCTTCCTATGCTTTAGGCAGAATTTCCTTTCGTTCAGTATAAATGGTTGACCTCGTGTCCTGTGTATAGTCCTGTTAATGAATAGGTTATCAGACAATGGTTGATAATGGCCCCGTATATATTTATATAAGGTTATCAGATCCCCTCTAAGGCGCCTTTTCTCTAAACTAAACAGGTTTAAGCTTGTTAGTCTTTCCTCATAACTTAACCCTTCCATCCCCCTTATTAATTTAGTTGCTCGTCTCTGCACTTTTTCTAGCGATATAATATCTTTTTTAAACAGGTGCCCAAAATTGCACGGCATATTCAAGGTGCGGCCTGACCATTGATTTATACAGAGGCAAAATTATGTTTTCATCCCGTGAGTGAACTCCCCTTTTAACCCCTTAGTACCGGCGGTTTTACACAAATCCGTCTTTTAGTGACCGCTGCTGTTTTTACGTTTCTGCGCTGTTAGTGTTTAGGACAATTTTTCTTACTCGTTTATTCGACCCACACATATTATACACCCTTTTTCCGCCATTAAATGGACTTTCTAGAAATACCATTATTTCCATCATATCGAATAATTTACTATTAAAAAAAATATGAAATATGAGGAAAAAAATGGTAAAAACACACTTTTCGTAATTTAATCCCCAAAATCTACAACCACCCAAAAGACCCCGGCTAAATAGGTTCAAAATTTTGTCCCGAGACTAGAAATACCCATTTTAACATGCGTTTGCTTTTTAACCCCTTCACTGCTGAGACAGTTCACCTATGTGCGTTGCGCTTATTCTGACCATTTTGTGCTAATTATTTTTAGATGACAGCCTAGGTCCTATTTAATTAAACTCCCCCCAGACAAAAAAAACTTTTAAAAAAAAAACATTTTTTATTTTATTTAATTTTTTTTTATTTTTTTTTTATTTAATTTTTTTTTAAAAAATTATTTTAAAACCAAACCTGGTCATGTTTGGTATCATTTGAAAGGCCATAATCAGGCCGTTTAAATGATGGCAAATATGACCATCCAGCTGCCATGGATCGGGAGATAAAGGGATCCTTAGGATCCCCTTAACCCTCTAGCTGCCATGTAGAGATAACTGGCCCACTGACATCCTCACACATATGGTGAGGTTGTCAGTGGGTGGGGGGGGACCTGGAGGCTTGGCTGAACCCTCCAGGTTTGAATCGCGTTTTGGCGCCAATTGGCGCCGAAAAGCGATCCGGCGGCGAAACTGTTAATGCCCTACACTGCTGGAAAGGGGAGGCTCTCCCCTCTCCAGCGGTGCAAACGGCATCTCTCTAGCTTCAATGGTTGGGGAGATAGAGGGCTCCGAAGGAGCCCCCCCCCTCCCCTCCATTGAAACACATGGGGGCACCTTCTGATGACGTCACCACGCAGCGTGGCGACGTCATCAGCCTCGCCTGCCCTTGTAAATCACATGGGCAGGCTTCCTCCCTTCCAGATCGCCGTGGGATCCGACGAGGGAGGTGAGTATCGGACGGGAGGGGGATTTGGCGCCGCTGACGTACCCTGTACGTCCGCAGGTCTAAGGGAGACCCGAGTACAGGACGTACAGGGTACGTCAGAGGTCCTTAAGGGGTTAATGCATGCCAGTACTTTGCTGGCCTTGGCGGCTGCTGTTTGACATTGCACATTGTTACTTAGTTTGAAGTCTATGATTATTCCCAAATCCTTCTCCTGCTTGGATTTCCCTAACTCCGTACCATTTAGGCTAGGGTCAGACTGAGGCAGTGCGAACGCGCGTTCTGGCGCACTTAATCACGGCCGTGCTAGCAGCAGATGCCGGGCAATGACGGCCAATATACGAAGTACGGTCGCACAAAAGTCCGGCTGCGCAACGCAAGTGGAAAATGAACGCATTTTTTCGAGAACGTTAAACCACTAGTACTGACGTACAGAGTGCGCTGCGTCCGCTAGCGGCGTGTTTGCGTGATTAGGAGATGTCAGACGCTGCTAATGTCCAGCCAACATAACGTCCAGATGCAAGAAGTGTTTTATTGATGATCCGTACAAAATCACGGATGAAACTGCGCATAGTATGACCGCTATTGCGTATTCCGTGAAAAAATACGTCCATTCTTCGAACGCACATTTTCACGGACAACGTGAAAAATGCGTTAGTCTGACCCTAGCCATAGGGTATAAATTGCTTGTGTGTTCTTCACTCCAAAGTGCATAACTTTGCATTTATCTAGATTAAATTGTGTCCTGTCTGTTCCCAGTGTTGCCTGAACGACCATTCATATATGTTTCATGTTTCATGTATTTTGTTTGTCCTAGTTTAGTTTAGTCTCCAAGGCCATTAAAAGGACCTCCTCAGTGCAGGATGTTTTGTCTGTTTTGTTAATCCCTTGCCCTTCTTATTTATATTGATCTGTTAATTCTTTATGAGGGTTTTCTTAGAAGTTTTCCCAGCATAGGGATCCCTTTAGTTTTCTCCTGGCCCTCCTGTTCCATGTGTCACTGTCTGTTTCCTGTATCATCCTGAAGTGGAGTTCAGTTCAGGTCCTGTTTCGCCAAGTCTGTCAGTTTGTTGACTGCCCTGCAGCCTGCATAATTCATCTACTGTCTTACATTGTTGGTGTTTCTGAGCATGTCCTCGGTTATCTGTCGGTCTTGAAACCTTCGGAGCTTAGTGGCAATTCAGTCCTGCTTTTGTGCTCCTTGGTTTTGGAGAAACAAGTCTGTTTTATTGATCTGTCCAGTGTCCAGTCAGTAGCTCACTTGCCTTAAGGGCTACACTCCATGTTCCAAGCCATGGTGGCCCAAGAGGGGGCCAACCGTTACATTTGCAGCGAATTGCGCCAAAATGCACCATATTTGTCTGTCAATTCGCTTTTATTCAGCGATTTGACCGCTTAGTGAATAGACGAATTGACCTGAAATTGCACCTATGATGAAATTCACTTTTCGGTGCAATTCGGTGGCAGTTTTGGAGGTTAGTGAATAAACTCAAGTGTGTCCTTTATGATGTAATAATCTCCCTGGTAAATAGTACATATACTTTATGATGTAATCATCGCTTTGATACTGTGTGGCCTTTATGATTTAATATTCACCTTTGTAAATCATGATGTACCCTGCACCTTCTATGATGTAAAGATTAGAATCCATGATAAATACCCTGCAGCTGCTGCAAATACCAATTTTCATTTATGTTGCAACAGTCTCCCTATTGAATTTCCTGTACAGCTTATGATGCAGACACCTGCCAAGTAAATATTACAAAACCTTTATGATGTAATCATATTCCCTGTGTAATCCTTGCATGTTTATGTAATGTAACTGTGTATCTGGTAAATATCTTTCAGCCTTATGATATAATTGTCTCTATCAAACTTTTATATATTTACAGTAACTGTCTCCCTGGTAAATTCATTCTGTTTACGATGTAACCAATAACCATCTCAAAGTAGATGTAATTTTGCCTTTATGACATAACCATCTGCTGGAAAATACCATAAGGTGACTTGGTTAACTACTAATTAATATTTTATAATGTAACAATCTACAGGTTATATCATTTCACCATCTACTAAATAATATAGGTTCTATCCATAAAGTAATGAAATTGTGTTAAATTTTGGTGCTCTTTGTTTCGCTGCATTTCGGCGATACCGTTTTGCCAAAAATACTGTGAATTCACTATTTAGCGAATGGTCATGTATATTGATGAAAATGGAGTCACCGAACCAGTTATCGGATATCGACAAGAACCGGCAAATTACGTTGATGACTGCAGAATTGTGCCGAATTGCTCCAAATTGGCATTCCACCAAACTGAAAGGAAAAAAAAAAGAAGTCTATCCTCCTAATAGGAACTTAAATCAATAAAGAAAGTAGTAAAAATGTGTCTAAATAATAAGAAAAGTCCTTTAAAAAACAATAAAAAGTTCTGTTGCAATGAAAAGTCTTCTAAAAAATTCAAAAAACAAAAATAAGATACAAAAAGTTTTTTAAAAAAAATAAGATAATAAAAGAATATATCATCTTTAAAAAAAGAAGTAAAGATATTAGTTTTTTACATTGAAACCTATGGAATTTGACTGTTTAAACCTGTCAAAACACTGAAAATCAGAGCATTTTGACACAATTTTGGTGCAATTCGACATTCTGCAAATGGAAAACACAATAGTTTTCTATGGGACAATGTCGGTGCCATCAAACACCGGCGAATTGCACTGTTTTTCCCTGTCAATTCACCTGTATTTGGTGAATTGACAGCATAGTGAATAGACAAAATGACCGGAAATTGTACCGAATAGGGAAATTCGCCATTCGGTGCAATTTCGGAACCAATTTGGAGGTTATGGAATAACCCCTTACGTAACCTCTATAAGGTACTTTTTTTATTCCCGGTAGGATTTTGGATGTCACTGCATCCCGTATAAGCATCTTGCACCTTTATAATATAACTGTTTCCCTGGAAACACTATGGGCTCTATTAACTGCTTCGCGCAAAAGCGCACGCACAGCGCTATTTTTTTTGCGCGCAGCGTTAAACGTTAATGCGCATAAATTAACGCTGGTATTAAAATCCGAGCGCATTTTTTCATCCGTCCAAAAATACCACGTGTAAAAAAGACTCACAAAAACGCACGCGCATTAACGTTGCGCGCAGAAATCGGTGGGCGGAGTGTTTTTTCACGCGACTCAGCCAATCAGAATTAAGAACCACAATTGTCTCCCGTTCAGTTTTTGCGCCTGTCAAAATCAATCTGAGTATATATGTTGCAGCAATAATAAAAACACGCACAACTTCTCAATTGTCTTGTTTGGGTATGTGTAGAATGTGTAACTATACTGTGCTATATTTTTTTTTTTGGGCTGGTGTATTTGGTTTCGGCCAGAACGTTCAGATTTGCCGTTACCACCAGCTTTTCAAAGACGTTAAAATTATGCGCGCAAACGTTGTCCGTTAAAATGTGCCATCCGCGTACCAGCGCACATATGTATTTGCGCTCAAAGTGTTAAATGTAGGACACGCAAAGTAACTTGCGCTCGCAAAGGGTTCGCGCAGGGTCACTTGCGTTAGACGTTAACGTGCATTTTGTGCGCGAACGTCGTAATACAAAATTGTGCGTGAACAGTGTAATAGTGCCCTATAGGAGTTATTCACGGAGCACCGAAATGTTGCCGACATTTCGGTGCTGTGTCATTCCCCGCACTTCGGGGAATCAAATTTCCCCACCCTGTAGTGAATTCTGCATTCACCGCAAGGTCCATGGAGTGCAGGGAAAACCCTGCCGAATAAAAAGAAAGATTCGATAGCTTCAACAGGTCTGCAGCTCTTTTTAAAAAAATACTACTCAGAGATATCAGATCCGATCTGATCCGATGATCCGCTGAACCCGAAATAGAAAAAGGCAACAGGCCACCGGATGGGCAAAAATAAATAAAAATAAAACGATTGAAAGTGTCAAAATAGAAACCCTGTTTGCAAAAAAACAGCTGAACAGAAAATGTCTGGAATTAACATGTAAAGTCCTATGAATGATAATAAAAAGGTCTGTTACAGAAAAAAGAAAAACGCTATTTTAAAAAAAAATGAAAAAAATTTGGCAAAAAAAATCCCGAAAAATGCCTAAAAGATCCTAAAAATCCAATAAACAAAGAGACTTTTTACAGCAGAATAATACGAGGAAATTCACTGCTGGGTGTAATTTTGGGGCAACTTCATATCTCTGTGAATAACTGTGTATAACATCTTTATAATGTAACCATCACTGGTAAATACGAGACAATAGACATGCGTACGGCTCAAAATGCTACGTACCCCGTGAATAATATACAAAGGAGGATATAAAACAATCCCCGGCTGCCATTAAATGAAAATTGCTAGCCACATTCTGAATCTTGGAATTTGGGGATTTTTTTTTGCAGTCGAATATACAGGAAGAATACCTAGCGAGAACATTTAATCTTACAGCTTTCTATTTTGTAAGGCTTATATAAATATTAATATCCTCTCATTTCTATAGTGAATGTCAAGTCTTTTTAATTAAACCTGGAAAGTCCTATATTTAATCTTCCAAAGATGTTGTCACACGTTGTCAAAAATATTTCTTCAAAAGCTCTGATTTCCTCCTTGAAGCAGTGATCCAGATGACAAATTTTGAGTGATTCTGTTTTATCTCATTTTTACCACGAGCTTCACAACTGAATTACCATTAATTCTCCGAGCTTTTATCGCCGAGCCCCACCATAATGTTACCTAACTGTGACCTGGATTGCCCGATTCGAGATAACAGTAAGGCTAAGGTCAGACTAACGCAGTATTAACGTGCGTTTAGCAGCACTAAATCACGGCCGTGCTAGCAGCAAATGACGTCCAATGCCGGGCAGCATACGAAGAACGGCCGCACAAAAGTGCGGCTGCGCAATGCAAGTGGCAAACGAACCCATTTTTTCGAGAACGTGATACCGCTAGTACGGACGTACAGAGTGCGCTGCGTCCACTAGCGGCGTGTGTGTGTGATTAGGAGACGTCAGACGCTGCTAATGTCCGGCCAACATAACGTCCAGACGCAAAAAAGTGTTTTATTGATGATCCGTACAAAATCACGGACGAAAATGCGCATCATATGACCGCTATCGCGTATTCCGTGACAAAATACGTCCATTTGTTCGAACGCACTTTTTCACGGACGATGTGAAAAATGCGTTAGTCTGACCCTAGCCTTATAGGGCATTATTCCAAATGAGACCTTATCAGCCCCACTCAGAAACCATGAACCCTATGCCACTACCACCTACACCAGAACACAACGGTAAAATGAAGACGGTAAGGGAAAATCCTCAGGCACAGAGTTTCCTGCTTACCGTCTCCATTTTCCCATTAATTGCGGAATAGGACCCCATGGAGATTCTTACAGACTGCAGGCGCCTGCAGGTTTTCCTTGCGTCTCCATTTTACCGTCGTATTGCAGGGTAGGTATTCTGACTCCGATTGTTGTATAGCGATTTATCCCTTGCAGAGACCTCTATGCCTGGCCTGTATAAGTAGATGCAATCACCGAGGACAATCCTTATCAGATAGCTGAACTCACCAAAACACTGTTTCTTTCCACGACTTGCTTTATTCCGAACATCAGGTTACAGCAGATCACAGGATACAGCAGATGATGGAATGATAGGTTTTATATGCGGTCAAAAGATGATACTGTCCTAGCTTGCAGATGAATAGACATGTGCTGCTAGATATCTACACCATGCTCTTACAAGAAAGAAGGGTGGAGCTTCACACACACAGGAAGTGCATCATCATAAAGCGAGGGAAAAAAGAGAAAACATGTACAATACAGAAAGACCACTAGGTGGCAGCATAAGGATTATCTATACAATATAAATCCCCATCTAAATGAATATAACTGTAACAGCACACTCCCCGTCTGGCATTGAAAATGTCACTATATATAAACATCATAACGGTAGTTATGCAAGCGCAAATAACGACAGTGTAATTTGCTAGATGTCTTGAAAACCTAAGTAAGTTCAGTCTCCAAGCGGTAAGAGCAAAACAAGTTCCGTGATAGGTCTGATAAAAGTCTTTACAGTTCCTTGTCTTGCGACCTTCACCTCCACCTTACGTACCTTACCATCATCGCTAGAGATGCTCTTTTTAATAAGTCCCATAGGCCACTCTATCCTTTCGACTTGCTGGTCCTTGAGGAGAACGAGATCTCCAACTTGAACGTTCGGTTTCAGGCATTGCATTTCCTGCGTCCTTGCAGAGTGGAAAGATACTCCATCTTCCAACGATTCCAGAAGCAGTTGGCAAGGTGTTGTACTCGCTTCCACTGGTTGTAGCACATTTTTCCTGCTTTAAAGTTTCCAGGTGGAACAGGAACAGTCCCGAGTTTCTGGGTAAGATGAGTAGCTGGAGTAAGGATGGTTGGGTTCTCTGGATCTGTAGACACTGGAACAAGTGGTCTAGAATTGATTATGGCAGATGCTTCTCGCGATGGAGAAACGTTCAAAGCGTTGACAGCCCAAGACGAGTCTTTGTGCAGTTCTAGTGACAAGAGTTTTGGCTTCAGGACGAATATCTGGATCTTTGTCAGGATTTTGTAGACCAAAGACGTCAGCTGCTGTTTCTTCTGGATGATCCAGCAGGAATTCCGGACCTTGTGGTAGGCGACAGCTGCTATGGAGTCAGAAGATGCATCTGAGAAGATGTGAAGTTCCTTTCTCTTAATTGTAGCAAGAGAAGCTGAAGTGTAGCAGCGTGTGGCGACTGGCTCCCTTCTGAACCTCATGAGTACACCTAAGAGGTTGTTGGTTAGGTTAGGACCAGTGAGAAGAACATCGTTCAGGGATATGCCTTGGTGCTTGGCACTGGAGTCAAATACTACCCTGATTTGTTTTGGCTTATGTGGATGATACACTCTGAAGAAAGGCAGGTACCAGCACTCCTCATGTTCTCGAAGAGGTGGAGCTGGCTCAGCGTGATTATTGTCAAAGATCCTTTTCATAAAGGCGATGAAATGGTCCTTCATTTCAGGTCTGTTCTTTAGTGTTCGTTGTAGTGGCTTGACTCTTGATAAAGCCTGTTCACGATTGTTTGGGAGTTTGACCCTTGCAGCACGAAGAGGTAATGGTGCTACCCAGCTGTTAGACTCATCCTTGAAGAATTCTTTGTCCATTACTTTGATAAATTCTCTGTCTTCAACTGACAAAGCTGTTTTGTTGTCATCACTTGTAGTACAAAACACTGTGGTACCTAGGTTGTCATCATAGAGGATAGGGGTGACGTCGGACACGCAGATGATGTCAAGAGGCTTCTCCTTTACGTCATAATGGTGAGGACACGGTTTGAAGTGGGATACACGTCCGTTTCCTAACACGTGAGTTTTGAAGGAGTGGATCTCAGATGACGTGTGCATTTTATCCAAGCATACATTGCCCACTATTACCCAGCCCAGGTCAAGTCTTTGTGCATAAGGGGCATCGTCTGGTCCGTCGCACTGTTCGCATACTTTATGTACTCTGAGAATGTCTCTCCCTAGCAGGACCAAGATTTCAGCATTCATGTCCATTACTGGAATCTCATCTACAAGATGCCTTAAGTGCGGATGGTGATATGCAGCCTCTGGAGTAGGAATCTCTTCCCTTTCGTCTGGTATCTGGTCACATTCAACTAATGTTGGTAGGAGTATTCCCTCTCTTCCCTTGACGTGAGAGACCATAAACCCGTTGGCCCTTCTGCCGAAAGTCTCTACGCGACCAGAACAGGTTCTGAGAGTATACGGTGTTGCATGTCCCTTTATGCCGAAGATCTCAAAGAATTTAGGCTTAACAAGCGATCTGTTGCTCTGTTCATCTAATATGGCATACATCTTCGTGGCTTTCTCAGGTTGACCCTCTGGGTACATCTTTACTAGGCATACCTTGGCACAGCATTTGTAATCTAAGCCTTCTCCGCAGACTTCTGTGCATGAAGAAGAAATATTCTCTATAGCTGGAGCATTACCTTGTTGCTCCCCGCCATGATTTGAGACAGGTTCAGAGGTAGGTAGCTGCTGTGGGTTGTCTGGAAGTGGAGTAGGGTGCATAGCTGTAACATGTCTGTCGCTGCTGCATTCTGTGCACTTGATGACAACTTTACAGTCTTTAGCAAAATGTCTGTAAGAAGCACAGCACCTGTAGCATACCCCAAGTTTTTGAAGAATCTCCCTGCGCTCTTGTAAAGTCTTTGCCCTAAGACCACGACATTTCTTTAAAGGGTGAGGCTTCTTGTGAATAGGGCACTGACGATTAGGGTCTTTATCGCTATCACCTGAATCCCTCTGGTTTGCACGAGAGGACACGGGTGGTGAGATGTCTGTTCTTTTAACAGATATTGTTCTATTAAAGTCTCTACGTGTAGCCGCTGTGTTATCATACCTTGATGAGGATGCTGGTGATGGTGATGAAGCTGGCAAGTTGGTTTCGCTGAAGCTGGGATCGTTTCTTGTCCAGGCTTGTTCACTGATGAACCTGCAAAAATATGAGAATGGAGGGAAGGATACGTTATAGTCTCTTTTGTATCTTGAGCCGTGTTGCGCCCATTTCTCTTGCAGGCCGTATGGCAGTTTAGACGCCACTGGATTTACACCATGAGCAGTGTCCAGGAAGCTTAGTCCAGGTAGACGTGGGTCTGTCTTTGCCAACTCTAGCTCCATGAGGAGATCACTCAGTTCTTGGAGCTTGCGATAGTCTTTGTTACCCATTTTTGGGAAGTTTTACAGTCTCTTGAACAGAGCGCCTTCTATGGCTTCAGCGCTGCCATAAGCTTGCTCAAGTCTTGCCCACGCAGCAACGAGACCTGCATCCGGGTGGTCAACATGTACTGTTCTCAGTCTTTTAACACGATCGGTGGATTCTGGCCCCAGCCACTTTATGAGCAAATCAAGTTCCTCCTTGGTAGTAAGGTTCAGATCAGCAATAGCAGCCTTGAAGGTTGATCTCCAGGCCCTGTAGCTCTCTGGACAGTCGTCGAACCTTGAGAGGCTGGTGTTAATGAGCTCTCGGCGGATCATATATCTGGCGAAGTCAGTCAAGTCTGATCTCTCACTCTTTGGTGCCAAAGTAACTTGAGGAACCGCTTGGGTGTTAAAGTTCTCTGGTGATGAAGGGTGAGGTTTACCAGGATAAAATGACGTTGCAAGAGCGTTTAACTTTGGTGTAGCCTCTAAGGCTTCTGCTGGCTGCGGCTTGAGCTGCGGCTTGTCGCTGGGATTCACCTTGCTGGCAGAATGAGTTGATGTGATTTGCTGCGTAGATGTTCTTGTGTTGTGGACTGGAAGAGGCTCAGGCGTTTGGAGCTGAGAGGTCTCTGCATTGAGAGTCAGAACAGTGTTGGGAGGAGGTACAGGAGATGACTGTGTATTGTTGCAAATGTTATGCTGTAAAACGTATTCGCTAGTGCGTTCGACTGGGTCTTCCAGTTCTGCTGGGATAGGGCAGTCTGCATTAGTACTTTGTCCCATTGCTTCTTCGAGGATCTTCAGCCTCGCTACGGCAGCTGCTTCCTCCTTTTCCATTTGCAGAATCTTGATTTGGGATGCCGTCTCTGCTTGGCGGGCTTCTAACTCTGCTTGGCGGGCTTTGCTGTGAGCTTCTAACTCTGCTTGGCGGGCCTCTAACTCTGCTTGTTTTTTAGTAAAGGAACTTTGCACTTTCTTTGACTCCGCTTCAGCGCGGGCCTCTATTAGCTTGTCGCTTAACGTTGAATGTCTGGAGCGAGAGGATCTGGAAGAACATGCAGTGTGCTTGGTTGATGTGGATCTGTGCGATCTGGTCTCTTGCAGTTGAGCAATGCGGAGTTCTGCCCTTTCTTTGGCAACTTGCACTAGGAGGTCTCTTTGTTGGTTTAGTGCATCAGTCTTGGACAATTCTGCTGAAAAGTCTTTCATATTAGAGTCCTGCAAGAAGTCTGTGTATTTTTCTGACAGCCCCTGGTAACGTTTATATGCAACAGACAGACGATCTATAGAGTCTCTTAATTCAGCTGGGTGATTGTTAAAGTGTGGTAAAACTGACATGCATTGTGAAGTTCTGTCAGATTGCTGGAGAGCTCATCTCTAGTGCATTCATAGTTTTCTCTGAGTTTCTGTGTCGGTTTTATTGTGCGTTTGGGTTTTACACTCTGTTCGGCAAACTCTGCAGAATCTGCTCATTGTACGTCTGCGGGTTCAGGGACATGATGAATCTGCGTCGGTTCAGCCATAATAGAGTGCACAGAACCTTGTCTGGACATTTTATACGTTTTTGCAAAAATAGTACTGTCTCTTTAAGAAGATGAACGGCAGCTTAGACAGGCAGGTAACACAGTTAAATGCAGAGAAACCGTTTTCAATATTCAGTGAGATGCAGTATAAGTGAGATGCAGTAAGCTTGTGCGACCATGTGCTTCCCCAAGATGGCCGATGGCACTGAGCTTGATTGCAGATTAAGCACACACATATATAGTAGCAGTCTGTAGGATTCTACACATCTTTTGACTATTCTGACTCCGATCGTTGTAAAGCGATTTATCCCTTGCAGAGACCTCTATGCCTGGCCTGTATAAGTAGATGCAATCACCGAGGACAATCCTTATCAGATAGCTGAACTCACCAAAACACTGTTTCTTTCCACGACTTGCTTTATTCCGAACATCAGGTTACAGCAGATCACAGGATACAGCAGATGATGGAATGATAGGTTTTATATGCGGTCAAAAGATGATACTGTCCTAGCTTGCAGATGAATAGACATGTGCTGCTAGATATCTACACCATGCTCTTACAAGAAAGAAGGGTGGAACTTCACACACACAGGAAGTGCATCATCATAAAGCGAGGGAAAAAAGAGAAAACATGTACAATACAGAAAGACCACTAGGTGGCAGCATAAGGATATCTATACAATATAAATCCCCATCTAAATGAATATAACTGTAACAGCACAGTAGGCGCTTTCTTAGCACCTTGCTCTGGAACGTAGAGCAAAGCTGCCAAATACCAGAAGCGGTGCTCCGTGTCGCCACAAATATCGACTCGTGGAGTCCATAGGACTGCAGGGACCTCTGTGAATTGTTCTTGCAGCACGGCCTCCAGCTGTGGGAGATCTTGTTTGCTGGTATAGATTACAGTGTCGTCTGCGTACATATGTACAGTTGAGGCTTTGCAGACGTTGGGCAGATCATTTATGAATATCGTGAATAGCGGGGGGCCGAGTATCGAGCCTTGGGGTACACTGCAAGTGACTGGGAGGGGGAGGGAAGCACTGTCAGAAATGGACACATATTGCGATCAATCCGATACATATGATCGAATCCAGAATAGTTGTGATCACCAATACCAGAGTTGTTAAGTTTTTGTAACAAGATGCCATGGTCTACTGTGTCAAAGGCCTTGGCAAAATCAAGGAAGATGGCTCCAGTTAGGTTTCCTTGTTCCATGCCAGCTTGGATATCATTGCCCACTTTTAAAAGGGCGGTTGAGTGATTTGGACGAAAGCCGGATTGATCTGGGATAAAAAGCCGGATAAAGTATGAAAAGAAAATGATTTTCTGTGAATAAAATACTCTTTTACTGGTTCCTGTATTCCTTGAGGAAGCAAAACATTTATGATATTTTACAGAAGAGCACATACAGTATGCGAGGCCTGGGATCGCAAAGCTCGTATGTATATTGGATGCCGAGAGCTACCATCGTTATTGTTTTATATGTACTTCTATTCTAATCACTGGCCTGTGCAGCCCCTTTCATTAAGGTCGGAACCCATGGAACATTTATTAATTGAAAGTTTATGTTTAGAAGATTTTGCACAAAATGCACATTTTTCATTAGAAATAACGAACCTGTAGTCAGAGATACCATCAGTTTTTATGTTATTCATCATGAACCAGATAAGGGAAATCTAAAATGTCAATGTAGGATGTGAAAAGGACCTCTTCACTCAACCTTAGGGAGTGCCTGAGCACCCCCCTGCACACACCTATGATTCTAATGTATGACAGGAGCAGAAGTATACCTAGGGTATTTGGCACCCGGGGCAGATACTCCCTTTTGTACCCCCCCCCCACCAAGCAAAAAAGCAGTTTAACGATCCACCTCAATGATGAGGTGAATGAGTTTAAATTTTATGCAAAACACAAATAACTTAAATAAAATATTAACTTAAATTATTAATAATTAATAATTATTTAATTAATCCACCCCAATTTTATAATTTGCTTAATTCCCTTTCCAATGTTTTTATTTCCTCATTCACATGTCCACCATTTGATTTTCGTCTCTTACATTGTTGAGGGTCAACCTTGGCACTGCTGTGCTTGCTGGGAATGGGTCTGCATGGCCGCGGTATATGTGGGCTCGGGCTGGCTACTGTACTTAGCAATTGTTTAGTTCAGTGGCGGAAGTACCAGGGTCGCAGCAGTCGTAGTTGCGACCGGGTCCTGGCATTCCTCCACTGGAGGGGGGCCCAGCCCTGCCGCCAGATTCTGGCAATAAGCGCCGGACTCTGGGAGCAGCGCTGCCGGCTGTTCCTCTCTCTGCGAGCGGCCCACTGGCTTGCAGCTTGGCCGCTCACGTGGGATGGGAACTAGCTGACCAGCGCACGAGATCTCGCGAGAACTCGGCTGCGCTGATCAGGTGGTTCCCGGCGAGCGGACATGCTGCATCATGCCAGCTGCCGCTCGCCTCGTGAAGAAGAACAGCGCAGAGCAAGGTGAGTGCTGGGGGCAAATATATCCATGAGCTGGGAGCAAATATATCCATGAGCTGGGGCAAATATATCCATGAGCTGGGGGCAAATACATCCATGAGCTGGGGGCAAATATATCCATGAGCTGGGGCAAATACAGCCACGAGCTGGGGGCAAATACATCCACGAGCTGGGTGCAAATACATCCACGAGCTGGGGGCAAATATATCCATGAGCTGGGGGCAAATATATCCATGAGCTGGGGGAAAATACATCCATGAGCTGGGGGAAAATATATCCATGAGCTGGGGGCAAATATATCCATGAGCTGGGGGCAAATACAGCAACGAGCTGGGGGCAAATACATCCACGAGCTGGGGGCAAATACATCCACGAGCTGAGGGCAAATACATCCATGAGCTGGGGGCAATATATATATCCATGTGAGCTGGGGCAATACTATCTTTTTTATATTGCAGGAAAAAAAAGTAAAAATATAGATTTTTTGGGGGGGGATTGGGGGGGCCCTTCATGGATTCTTGCACCGGGGCCCTCAGGTTTCTAGTTACGCCACTGGTTTAGTAGATGATGTAACATAGTATCGTGTGATCTGACTGTGAGTAGTCGCCTGCATTTACACTTGAACATGGTTCCCGGACTCTTGTCCTCGCTCTTGCGAGATTCTCCCGCGGCAGCAAGGCCGAGAGGCTGAAAGCCGCGTTCAAATGTAAATGCAGGCAGCTGCTCGTGGGTCACGCAGATGGCGCGATAATGTGTTACATTAACTAAGCAGTTCTTCTGATGTACAGATACAGACAATGTGGTCGTCTTTAAGGCGAGGCTGTATGCAACACACCCTTGAAGAGCCCCATATGCGCCCCTCTACCAGGCTCTCACCCGGGGGCCCCCCCCTTAGTACGCTACTGGACAGAAGACCATTCCATGCTGTGTTCTTTGCTTTGTTTAAACATATTTAAAAAAATATTCACAAAGTGAGTCTATCACGGTTATTCAGAGAGTGGTGAAAAGCAGGAGAATGACTGGAGAATGGAAAATTCTAGGTCAAAATAGCCAAACCAGAAAAATTCCCCCATTTATCTCACTTTCCAAATTGGCTATTTTGACCTAGAATTTTCCATTCTCCAGTCATTCTCCTGCTTTTCACCTCTCTCTGAATAACCCTTTTCTAAATGTGACGCCGTACTCTCCATTTCCCAGTTTTGTGAATGAATATAACTGAAACTGAAATGTTATTAATGCAATGCAACTGTCTAGACCTCCGAGTACATATTGGATCTGCGTATTTTATAGGATTACCCTGGTTTTAATATCTATTATTATTATTCTTTATTTATATACCGCCAGCATATTCTGAAGCGCTGTACAATATCTAATCTGATAATGGTTGAAAACAACTCATGCAAAGTTTTGAACCTTTCTCTACCAAATGATTTCCATAAGATCACTGGCAGGAACTATAGTGGTTTCATGAAAAATCATTTTCCATTACCCAAAAATGCATGAACTGCCTACACATACCTTTCTACTATACAGTACACTACAGTAAGATCATTTGACAGGCAGAGGGCTCCCCCTGCAGGTCAGATTTTGCTACTGCATTATGTGTCTGTGACACACAGGCAGATAGACTCAGTTGTTCAGACACGGGAACAGTTCTCTGAGATGCAGCACATCGTCTGCAAAGTCTGGTACGCTGTAGCTTTAAAGAAATCAATCTTTGACATTCCATCACCACCAACTACATCTGGGATGATCCTTTGAATACATGAGGCAGCAGGGTTTTGTGTGGGGTGCGGGCTGGCTCGTAGAATAGATTCACCTGAAAGGCAAAGCACAGTTATTGGGATTTAGTCCCTCTCATTCATTCAGGAGTAGCAGGGTCGCTCGTGATTATCGGCCTGGAGCCTGTCAGGATCGCTTGGGAACTCACAGGGTTATTCAAAGAGAATCGAAAAGTCACCCCACGTTCGGTGACTTTGCATTCTCTTCAATTCGGTGCGATTTGGCGATCCCATTTCGGCGACCCTGCGGTCTATTCAGCAAGCACCACAGGGTCCCCGAAATGCAAGGAAAACCAGCTGCAAACCTGGCGAACACACACCGCCAACCCGCCGAACACTCACCGCAAAACCCGCCGAACACTCTCTAAAACCCACAAAATAGCTGGATTAACCCCGCCGAACACGCCAGAGAAACCTGAGCAGGAGCCTATCACAGCGTAGAGCAGACGCCGGAAAAAGCCTACACCGCAGACGAATGGAGTGAAAAAAACCAAAAAACAGTTTGCTTGAATGTTTGAAAAGTAAACGCTGTTTGCAAAGAAACTACTGAGTGAAAATGTCTGAAATTTACATATAAGATCCAATGAATGATAATAAAGAGGTCTGTTACAGAAAAAAGAACGATTTAAAAAATAAAGATCCTAAAAAATCTATAAATAAAGAGACTTTTTACTGCAGAATTTTATAATGAACGGTTTATTAGATATTGAATTAAAACCGGAATATTTTTAACATTGAAGCCTATGGGATTCGCCTGAATAAACCTGTCAAATGAAACCACCGAATGGCAGGGCATTTCAGCAACTTTTCTCAACTGTTTTGTGTTCTCTGAATAGATGAAGCATTGCTTCTCTATGGGGATTCACTGCCCTCGAACAGGCACCGAACAGGCACCGTATGTGCAGGCAATTCGTCACAATTTGGCAAACTGCCTGCTCTCTGAATAGCTGAATGGCCCCAAAATGGCACCTTTCGCTGAATTTCAGTGTACGGTTACATTTCGGGGCCAGATCGACTTTCTTTGAATAACCCTGTAAGTGAGGAAACATTATTTATTGAATCCAAAGTCAGCACAAATATAAAGATATTTAACACAATTATCATAACGATTCTCTAAGACACAGTCTATCTTTATAGTATTTCCGTGTGCATTGATTGGTTCAGTGAGACATGGTAATGGTTAATCAAGGATAAAAAGATCTTGCTGAGTTCCCACACTTTTTTTTCAGGACAGGTAGATCTTTTGATTTTCTCATGGATGGCACCAGTCTTACATGAGCCAGGTGGCCTCCGCAGTTTGCCCAGAGCCGATGACCATTACAGCTCAGTGGGGAATTAGCAAGGTTCACGTGGTTATAATGTCTAGAGCAGGGGTTCCCAACTGTGGTCCTCAGGTTCCCCTAGCAGGCCAGATTTTACAGATCACCTTGGGGAAATGCAGACTGAATCCTGCAATCACTGCGCAGCAAATCCTATCACCTGCGCTGTGCATCAGATATCCTGCAAACCTGGCCTGTTGGGGGGACCTGAGGACCGCGGTTGGGAACCACTGGTCTAGTGGAAATTGTAACATAAAACACTCAAATGTCAGGGTTTGTAATGGCTTATATTCTCAATGCTTCTGAAACTACTGGAATGAAGAGCAGTAGAAAAGAAAATCAAGTCTTTACGAGCCGTTTGGAGAACTCTAGCGTTTCCGTCAGCCGAGCGATACTGTGAAACAATTAGGGAACAATTATCATGGTAATTAGTAGCAATAAGAGCGATAACCTGTCATGAACAAACTGGGGAATATGATATGTTAATTAAAGCTCGAATCTTGTCAAGATAATAAAAAAACAGACAGAGCAAACATTATAAATAGATTTTAAAACAATGTATTAGAGACCAGTGATTGATGACATAGAGAGATTTAACAACCGGCTATAAGAGATGGCAGTCCTACCATTGAGCAGGTTCATACAATAGAAAATATGCAGGAGGAGAGCTTATTTTCCCCCTTGTCAGTGGTAATTATTCATGGCAAAGTAGAATGAACCCTTTCACTACCATGGTTGAATATACTAGATTTTCAAAAACTCCTACAGGAGACCAACACCGAGTAAACTCGATCTGGTCATATTTGACACCTGTCGAAAAAGAATTTAATTCCCTTCAACAGAAAATCGTTTGCAAACGGGCCCCAGAATGTGCTCCCAAATTTTCAGCACCTTGGACATGACAGCCAAGGTGCTGAAACTGTTTGGACAGTTTGGGATTTTGTCTTTTTCTTTTAAGGAAACACAGATTCACAGCTTTATTAATATTGGGGTTATTAACAGAGCACCGAAATGACTCTGACATATCGGTGCTCTGTCATTCCCCGCACTTTGGGGAATTACATTTTTCCACCCTATGGTTAATTCTGCATTCACTGCAGGGTCCCTGGAGTGCGGGGAAAAGCCACCGCAAAGCTGCCGAAAGAAAAAAACAAAAAAGACGCAGAACGGATGGAATTATCGGATCCGATTCGATAATACACCGAGAACCGTCAGAAAGTATCGGATTCGATAACTTCGGCGGTTTTGCGGCTCTTTTTTTTACAACCGCTCAGAAAATATTGGATCCGATCTGATCCAAATTATTACCGGATCTAATCCGATCCGATGATCCACTGAAACTGAAATGAAAAAAAGCTGACAAGCTGTCAGACGGGTAAAAAAATAAAAGATTCAAAGTGTCAAAATTTAAAAACTGTTTGCAAAAAAACTACTGAACGAAAATGTCTGGAATTTACACATAAGATCCTATGAAATCCTATGAATGATAATAAAAAGGGCTGTTACAGAAAAAAGAAAAAACGATTTAAAAATAAAAAAGGAAAAAAATCACAAAAAATGCCTAAATTAGCCTAAAAGATCCTAAACAATCTATAAATAAAGAGACTTTTTGCTACAGATTAAAAAAATAAATGGCTTATTAGATATTGAATTAAAACAGGAATATTTTTAACATTGAAGCCTTTGGGAATAAACCTACCGAATGAAACCACCGAATAGCAGGGCACTTCAGCAACTTTTCATCGCAGTTTGGTGTCTCTGAATAGACGAAGCATTGCTTCTCTATGGGGGATTTCACTGCCGTCGAACAGGCACCATACTTGCTGGCAATACGCCAAAACTGGCTTAATTTTTCAACATTTCAACCTTTTTTTAACTCATTCTAGATTTTCACAAGGTTTTTATCCCTTCGTTCTATTAAAAAATGATGAGAATTTAGTTCACATTATATGGCCATAAATTGCTTATGCCTGTCAACATCTCCAATGTATCCCACCTTTTGACAGGTCACACTGTACAGCACCTAATGACTGCCATTCCCATCATTTTTTAACAGAGCTTTTGGTGAAAAACCTTGAATGGGTTGAAAACAAAACTGTTGAAATCTTGAAAGGATTAAGAGTTGTTAGAATCGCTAAAGGGTTAAAATTTGGTAAAATATTTAAATGTCTTAACCCCTTAAGGACCGAGGACGTACCATGTACGTCATTGCAGCGGGTCTCTCTTAGACCCGCTGACGTACATGGTACGTCCTGCCGTTTTTTGAGCGCTGGAAGCGATCGGATCGCTTCCAGCAGCTCAAACGCCATTGCAGGCTGCCTGGGAGTCCAGGCAGCCATGCAATGGCGTTTAGAAGTGCCGGGGCACCATGTGATCGCTCCCCGGGAGCGATCAACATCCGGTTTCACCGGAGAGGTGCCCGGCACTTCTAGAGAGCGCTGGAAGCGATCAGATCGCTTCCAGCTGCTCTGAGTATATTACAAGGATGCCTCGACATCGAGGCATCCTTGCAATATGCTTACCTGCCGCCGTCCGTCCGTGATCGCTCCCCCCGAGCGATCACTTCCGGTAGCGGCAGGAAGTACTGAGTGCCACGAGGTATCGTGGCACTCAGTACAAAAACGATCACATCAGTGATCAGGTGCTCTGCTGGGTGCCTCGAGGGATCAAGGCACCCAGCAGAGTAAAAAAAAAGTGTAAAAAAAAGTGAAAAAAAAGTGAAAAAAAAGTAAAATAAAAATAAAAATAAATAAAATAAACTGACGGTTAGGGGTAGGGTGGGGTAGGGTTAGGGTTAGGGTTAGGGGTAGGGTTAGGGGTAGGGTTAGGGTTAGGGGTAGGGTTAGGGGTAGGGTTAGGGGTAGGGGTAGGGTTAGGGGTAGGGTTAGGGGTAGGGTTAGGTTAGGGTTAGGGGTAGGGTTAGGGTTAGGGGTAGGGGTAGGGTTAGGGTTAGGGGTAGGGTTAGGGGTAGGGTTAGGGGTGGGTAGGGGTAGGGGTAGGGGTAGGGGTAGGGTTAGGGGTAGGGTTAGGGGTAGGGTTAGGGTTCTAAGGGCAGGGTCATCTTGGGGCTGAGTGGGATGTTCCTAGCCTGCCTCATCAGAGAGGCAGGCTAGCAACATCCAATCAGAAGTTAGAAAAAATCAAAATAAAATTTCTAATTTGTCAGGTCAGGTCAATATTTTGTAAATATTGGCTCTGACCTCTGTGATTCTCCCTCCCTCTCCTCACTTGTGTTTTGGTGAGCGAGAGAGAGAGATCAGATTTGACAGGTTAGAGATTTTAGTGAGATTTAGTGAGATTAGAAAAATTGAGGCAGATTTAGAGAGATTTTAGGGAGATTTAGAAGAATTGAGGCAGGTTTAGAGGGATTTAGAGAGATTTAGGTGTTTATTTGTATTTTCTTGTGAAACCCAACGGTTCTTCTAAGAACCAACAATCCGCTTATATATATATAATAATTATAAAATTTATAATCTATTATATATAATGTCTGAGAGGGTGTACAGCGCCGAGGAGGCATATGCCATCCTGGCGTCAGAATCTGAGGCATCTGCGTCAGACTCAGACCCTCATTTCGACCCCGCTAACTGCTCAGAGACGTCGCTAGATACATTATCTACGCTGGCTGATGTATCTAGTGATGTTTCTGATGCAGATCCTGGGTCACCACCTGCCAGCAGGAGACGCACAGCTCCAGCTGAGGAGTGGGTAGTGCCTCATCGCCAGAGGCCAGATATCCCTCCTTTCACGGCAAATCCTGGCATCAATATTGATGTTGCAGGATTTACCGCCACACACAGTTTTTGCAGGTGTTTATGGGGGATGATTTGTTGGGCCACGTCGTGGCCCAATCAAATCTGTATGCCCATCAGCATTGTGCTGCGAAGCCAGACTCCTACTTGGCTAGGCAGCAATGGACCCCGCTAGATGTGCCAGAATTTCTGAAATTCTGGGCACTTACTATGCTGAGGGCATCATAAAGAAGCCCTCAATTCGCTCCTACTGGAGCAGTAGCCCCATCTGCTCTACCCCCATTTACCCCCAATCAATGTCACGTAGAAGGTATGAAAACATTTTGCGTTTCATGCACTTCAGTGACAACAGCCTGTGCCCCCCTAGAGAGCATCCCCAGTTTGACAGGCACCAGACTTTTACATTTTATTCGTACATTTTTATGTTCTACAATTGGTGCTGTATTTTGCCAAAATCTTTGCACACCTATGCATGGGGGGCATGGGTGTACTCAGGAGATCTTGCAGAAAACAACCTGGAGAGTTTTCATGCAGTAACAAACAACAGTGTCTCCTAAATCACAGTCCAAAACTACTGTGGGCGTAAAAATCTGAAAATTACCGCCACACACCTTCTCAAATGTTTTGGGCTAAAACCGTTGCATCCATGGCATCAAAGCACTCCATATGCAATACCTTGGGGTGTCAACATAGCAAATATAAACAATTTTCTGGCAATAATTCAAACTGGGGTATGCGGTAGACCCAAAACCAAAGATAGGCCTAGCTGAAGAAATAATCTCAATTTCAACTCTAATGACAAAGTCATAAAAATTGTATTTGAACCTTCCCAAAATCCTGGCAAACCTATGCATGGGGGGCATGGGTGTACTCAGGAGATCTTGCAGAAAACAACCTGGAGAGTTTTCATGCAGTAACAAACAACAGTGTCTCCTAAATCACAGTCCAAAACTACTGTGGGCGTAAAAATCTGAAAATTGAAAAATTACCGCCACACACCTTCTCAAATGTTTTGGGCTAAAACCGTTGCATCCATGGCATCAAAGCACTCCATATGCAATACCTTGGGGTGTCAACATAACAAATATAAACAATTTTCTGGCAATAATTCAAACTGGGGTATGCGGTAGACCCAAAACCAAAGATAGGCCTAGCTGAAGAAATAATCTCAATTTCAACTCTAATGACAAAGTCATAAAAATTGTATTTGAACCTTCCCAAAATCCTGGCAAACCTATGCATGGGGGGCATGGGTGTACTCAGGAGATCTTGCAGAAAACAACCTGGAGAGTTTTCATGCAGTAACAAACAACAGTGTCTCCTAAATCACAGTCCAAAACTACTGTGGGCGTAAAAATCTGAAAATTGAAAAATTACCGCCACACACCTTCTCAAATGTTTTGGGCTAAAACCGTTGCATCCATGGCATCAAAGCACTCCATATGCAATACCTTGGGGTGTCAACATAACAAATATAAACAATTTTCTGGCAATAATTCAAACTGGGGTATGCGGTAGACCCAAAACCAAAGATAGGCCTAGCTGAAGAAATAATCTCAATTTCAACTCTAATGACAAAGTCATAAAAATTGTATTTGAACCTTCCCAAAATCCTGGCAAACCTATGCATGGGGGGCATGGGTGTACTCAGGAGATCTTGCAGAAAACAACCTGGAGAGTTTTCATGCAGTAACAAACAACAGTGTCTCCTAAATCACAGTCCAAAACTACTGTGGGCGTAAAAATCTGAAAATTGAAAAATTACCGCCACACACCTTCTCAAATGTTTTGGGCTAAAACCGTTGCATCCATTCCATCATCAAAGCACTCCATATGCAATACCTTGGGGTGTCAACATAACAAATATAAACAATTTTCTGGCAATAATTCAAACTGGGGTATGCGGTAGACCCAAAACCAAAGATAGGCCTAGCTGAAGAAATAATCTCAATTTCAACTCTAATGACAAAGTCATAAAAATTGTATTTGAACCTTCCCAAAATCCTGGCAAACCTATGCATCATGGGGGCATGGGTGTACTCAGGAGATCTTGCAGAAAACAACCTGGAGAGTTTTCATGCAGTAACAAACAACAGTGTCTCCTAAATCACAGTCCAAAACTACTGTGGGCGTAAAAATCTGAAAATTGAAAAATTACCGCCACACACCTTCTCAAATTTTGGGCTAAAACCGTTGCATCCATGGCATCAAAGCACTCCATATGCAATACCTTGGGGTGTCAACATAACAAATATAAACAATTTTCTGGCAATAATTCAAACTGGGGTATGCGGTAGACCCAAAACCAAAGATAGGCCTAGCTGAAGAAATAATCTCAATTTCAACTCAATGACAAAGTCATAAAAATTGTATTTGAACCTTCCAAAATCCTGGCAAACCTATGCATGGGGGGCATGGGTGTACTCAGGAGATCTTGCAGAAAACAACCTGGAGAATTCATGCAGTAACAAACAACAGTGTCTCCTAAATCACAGTCCAAAACTACTGTGGCGTAAAAATCTGAAAATTGAAAAATTACCGCCACACACCTTCTCAAATGTTTTGGGCTAAAACCGTTGCATCCATGGCATCAAAGCACTCCATATGCAATACCTTGGGGTGTCAACATAACAAATATAAACAATTTTCTGGCAATAATTCAAACTGGGGTATGCGGTAGACCCAAAACCAAAGATAGGCCTAGCTGAAGAAATAATCTCAATTTCAACTCCAATGACAAAGTCATAAAAATTGTATTTGAACCTCCCAAAATCCTGGCAAACCTATGCATGGGGGGCATGGGTGTACTCAGGAGACCTTGCAGAAAACAACCTGGAGAGTTTTCATGCAGTAACAAACAACAGTGTCTCCTAAATCACAGTCCAAAACTGATGTGGGTGTGAAAATGAAAAATGACCACCAAACTGTATCCAATTTGTTTGGAGCAAACGGATGCATCCATAGCATAAAAACACTCCATTTACAATACTTTGGGGTGTTAGCTTACCAAATATATGCACGTTCATAAAATTGGGGTATGTAAAAAGGCCCCTAAAAAGAAGATCAGCAAAGAAGATACTGTATGTCAAATTAGAAAATTGACAAGCACATGTCAAAGATTGGCGTAGCACCCCAAAAACAACAGAACAAATCTATATATGGGTGGTATCAATTTACTCAGAAGATGTTGCTGAACATATTTTGGGGTGTTTTTTGGCAGTAACCATAACTGGATTTGACAATTCATGCCTAAAGTACAATGTGTGTGAAAAAATAACCCAAAAAGTGACTACCTGAAAGTTTGACATAGAGCTAGTGCATGGAAAGTGTTAAAATACAACTCTTTGAAGCACCCCAGGGTGTGCCCTTTCTAAAAATATATGGTTTGATGGGGGTAAATTACTTTGGCCTGCTTCAAAAATGTCCCAAATAGGACATGGGTGCATGATGACGAAATGTGAAAATTCCAAGTTGGAAAACTGAAATGCGCACCCCCCAAATAAGGCCTATTAGCCCCCAAATGACCCGACATACCTATACATGGGTGGTATCAATTTACTCAGAAGATGTTGCTGAACATATTTTGGGGTGTTTTTTGGCAGTAACCCATAACTGGATTTGACAATTCATGCCTAAAGTACAATGTGTGTGAAAAAATAACACAAAAAGTGACTACCTGAAAGTTTGACATAGAGCTAGTGCATGGAAAGTGTTAAAATACAACTCTTTGAAGCACCCTAGGGTGTGCCCTTTCTAAAAATATATGGTTTGATTGGGGTAAATTACTTTGGCCGGCTTCAAAAATGTCCCAAATAGGACATGGGTGCATGATGACGAAATGTGAAAATTCCAAGTTGGAAAACTGAAATGCGCACCCCCCAAATAAGGCCTATTAGCCCCCAAATGACCCGACATACCTATACATGGGTGGTATCATTTTACTCAGAAGATGTTGCTGAACATATTTTGGGGTGTTTTTTGGCAGTAACCCATAACTGGATTTGACAATTCATGCCTAAAGTACAATGTGTGTGAAAAAATAACACAAAAAGTGACTACCTGAAAGTTTGACATAGAGCTAGTGCATGGAAAGTGTTAAAATACAACTCTTTGAAGCACCCTAGGGTGTGCCCTTTCTAAAAATATATGGTTTGATGGGGGTAAATTACTTTGGCCTGCTTCAAAAATGTCCCAAATAGGACATGGGTGCATGATGACGAAATGTGAAAATTCCAAGTTGGAAAACTGAAATGCGCACCCCCCAAATAAGGCCTATTAGCCCCCAAATGACCCGACATACCTATACATGGGTGGTATCAATTTACTCAGAAGATGTTGCTGAACATATTTTGGGGTGTTTTTTGGCAGTAACCCATAACTGGATTTGACAATTCATGCCTAAAGTACAATGTGTGTGAAAAAATAACACAAAAGGTGACTACCTGAAAGTTTGACATAGAGCTAGTGCATGGAAAGTGTTAAAATACAACTCTTTGAAGCACCCTAGGGTGTGCCCTTTCTAAAAATATATGGTTTGATGGGGGTAAATTACTTTGGCCGGCTTCAAAAATGTCCCAAATAGGACATGGGTGCATGATGACGAAATGTGAAAATTCCAAGTTGGAAAACTGAAATGCGCACCCCCCAAATAAGGCCTTTTAGCCCCCAAATGACCCGACATACCTATACTTGGGTGGTATCAATTTACTCAGAAGATGTTGCTGAACATATTTTTGGGTGCTTTTTGGCAGTAAACCTTAAAGTTCACAGTACATGTATTCTTAAATTGCGTTCAAAAAAAAAAAATCACCAAATTTTTTTTTTCTCAAACTTTGGCATAGATTTGTGGTAAAATGGTTTGCATGGAAAGAGTCAAAATACCCCAAGTTTAATACCTTGATTTGTGTACTTTAAAAAAATATGTATATGTGGAGGGTTATTCAGGAATTAGTGACAGATATCAGTGTTACAATGTCACTATCACTAGTTTTGAAAATAAACTCTTTGGAAATGGCAAAGTGCTACTTGCACTTATTGTTGCATAAAATAAGGAAAAAAGCGAGGAATATGTAAACATTGGGTATTGCTAAACTCAGTACTAAATTTAGAAACTACTAAGGAATTAATTTTTTTTGACGGTTGTTGATACATAAGAAATTTTGGGGGTCAAAGTTCGAAAAAGTGGTGTTTTTTCAATTTTTGTGTCATATTTCACAATATTTTTATAGTAAATTATATGAAATGATGAAAAAAATGGTATCTTTATAAAGTCCATTTAGTGACGAGAAAAACAGTGTAAAATATGTGTGGGTTACATAAACGAGTAAGAGGAAAATTTGACGTAAACACTAAGAGCGCAGAAACGTAAAAACAGCAGCGGTCACGAACGGACGGATTCGTGTAAAACCGCCCGGTCACTAAGGGGTTAATGTACAGTATGAGCTACTGTTGAAGTCATTGAATGTGTTTTTTTTTTGTCTTGAGAAACACCCGCCCTCTATGCTTAGATTTTAGGGTTCTGTGTAATAACAGATCCAGGATGCATAAAAGTGGGACAGAGGTCATTTGCATATCCTACCCAGAGTTCCTTGCTGCATATGGGGAATGTGGCACAGGAGCTCTGGGATGCAATTCATTGAATTGCTGTGATGTGGCTTCTGCAATAATAAACACACATATATATATATATATATATATATATATATATGTACTTTATAGCTATTTTAGGTACTTGGGAGAAATAGAAAACACATGAAATATGAAGTTATTTGTTTTCTGTTTCTTCGTGCCAGTAATCACAATTTTTCTGGATACGGAACCGAGTTCCAAGATCACAATGCGGCAAAAATATCTTTGAATATTTATGTAATTTTCTGTAGCATTAAATAGTCATGTGCAGCGCACCTTAGGCACATAATAAGTATATATTGATTGTATCTGGGAGCTACACATGTTCCCATGACTGTCTTCTTTGTGACTTCCTAATCTAATTTAGAAGTGAGTCGATGGTTTACGCTCTCTGCTCTATACATTCTGCTATGGAATTTAATTAAAGTCATAAAATAAGTTGCCTACATTTTCTCAAGTGTCTGCTTTTATTCTTTAAAAAGATAAAGTAATAGTCAGGGTAAGCAATAAACAACAAGTAACAAGACAAAAAAGTGTGTGTATATACACACAGCCACACACACTAACCCTTTCACTACCGAGACCACTTTTGTATACCCTATCAAAGCCAGATTAGTGGGCATCCCGTGGAAAAAAAAGCATTAGGACTATGTGATCCTAACGCTAATTACTCTCTGCTTACACTTTGCGCTCCCCGCGTTAAGCATAGGGAGCGTAAAGTACAGTAAGATCGCGCTAAAAAGTGCTGTTACGATTTGCTAGCGTTTTTTTTAGCCCGTTAGCGACCGGGAAGTGATGCGAGCATAATGCTTTCTCACCTCAATTAACCTAACATTAATGTTCATTTATGTGAGTGCTAGCTTTAGCTTTAAGAAGGAGATAGAGCCCCCCGTGTTTGCCTTCTTTTGGATCAACAGCAGTAGGTGTTGTGTGAGAGGCTGAACCCGATGGACGCATGTCTTTTTTTAGCCTATGTAACTATGTAACTATGTGTTTCAAATAAATGCTATGATAAAGATCTTTTTTTCCAACAAAAACAAAGTAGTATTGAAGGATTTAACCCCTTCACTACCAAGTGATTTTCCAAAAACCCATTGTCAGGAACCAGTGGTTTTTTGAAAAATCATTTTTAATTGGAGTGTACGGCATATTTAGAAATAATTCCATGAATTATTTACTGTACTCACATATTTGGCAGTAGATGTGCCATCTACTGCCAAATTGACTTACAGGTGCAGGCTGTGCTTCACTGCAACAAATGTATCGGCTTGCTGAATGTCCGATGTCAGGACATCCAGTTAGCTGACTTTGGGGGGCGCCTTCTGCACTCCAAAAGCAAACGAAATTCGTTTGCAGCAAATAAATGTCATTTGCTTTTGGTTTGCAGAGCTGCAGATCGTGATATCCCGATACTGGGGCAACGGATGGTACCTTTTGAAGCCTGAGATATTTCGATCTCGGTAGTGAAGGAGTTAAGATAGAACACATCTTAAAATGTGAAGACTAAAAATACGTTCCATCTCTTCTGAATTTATAGATACATTCTAATGGTTTCTGAAGTGTGTCTAAAGCAATTCAGCATGTTAAAACCAAGATTTTCTACTTTACATCCATTATTTATTTCCGTCCTTCAGTGAAGTATTCCTATTTAATGGAAGAGTCTGCTGACTTCTCCCTCCTAAACCCATTCACCCTTCTTACCAGCTAAGGACCCTATCACCTGGTGTGAGCTAATAGCGTCAGCATGTTTTTGCGTTAGCGTCAGGTTAATTCAGTCTTGCGCCTGACCAACAGATCATTTGTCTCTCGCTAAAAAACATAAAAATCACTTAACGCATCGCTAATAACAATTCATGTTGCGAGCTTACGGTACTTTCCGCATTCTAGACTTAACATGGGGAGCACTAGAGATCTCTAGCGCTTTTGTAATCAACAGATCACTTGGTTCCTGCACTAATTTTTGGACAGACGTTAATCGCAAAATTTTACCTACTGCACAACCCTGGTGCCAACACCAAAAAAACAGGTCCTCACCCAAAAATAACAGGCAATTAACAAGCAATTGAAAGGAATGCAGCACAGGTGTTCTCTTGGCCCCGTACACCATAGTAATGGATCTGGTCAGCAATGTCGCTGCTGTTGCAGTAGATTCTATTGTGATATATATGTATCCTTTGTCCACATACAGTATATCCTAATTCTAATATATTGCCTAATTTTAAACATTTTATGCTGGTGTTATTCATAGTATGGAAGCGGTTGCATATTAGGGTGACTGTGTGGACCATGTTCATAGTTCTTGCATAGTCTAGTTCTTGCATAGAGGAGCACATGGATAAGTCTTGCCCTGAAACATGTATTATTTATATGCTGCAGCAGGGAAATTATTGTCGCTCACCTGGCCTTCCTTTTGGACCTATTAAATGCAATGTAATGATTCTACATGCTGTTGGGTGGCATTTATCGTGCAATGGCCATCAGCTACTGCTATTCATGGTGCTGAATAGGTTTCGGCACCAAGAATAGCTGCTGTCCGTGGTACTGAATAGGTTTCTGCAACATGGATAGACCACACTGAATGCAGCCAGACTGAAGGAAAGAAAAAAAGCCTTGTTGATTTAAAATAAATTAGGAATTTAAAAAAATTCACCAAAAAAATGCCTAAAAATATTTTTTTTGTTGTTGCTGCAAGTGAAGAGAATAAACAGTTGAATAAATATTTATTAAAAATATACTGAATACTTTTTACATTGAAACCTATGGGATTATTTTGTATGGCTGGTATTTTTATTGTAGTACCGGATATATTTTCTTTTAGTACTGGCTGTAATTTATTTTCGGACCGGCTGTATTTTATTTTAGTACAGCTTGTATTTTCATTTTATTATAGTACTGGCTGGTATTTTAGTACCGGCTGGTATTTTCATTTTATTGTAGGACTGGCTGTGTCACGTACCTCTCCTGGCCTCAGCGGCTCTTCCTGTGGCCGACTGGGCTCCTGGTAATTCCTGGGCCCCAAGATCTGTCCATGCTGAGGAGACATTATAATTCTGGTCCTTCTCCTTCAATGACTAAGGTCTGAATGAAAAGCGCACGCGTGCGAGCAGGCATCCTCCCATATAGCCATTACAGCTGCAACTCAAGCCGGAAGTCTGGACACGCTGATGCACGCCGGCTGGATTCAATCAACTCGTTATACCTGACTATAAAAAATCTACAAGCTGAGTAAGTCATTGTTCGTTTATTGCGGTTTACAACCTGAGCCTACCTGTGGAATCCTTGCCTGAAGCCTCTTACCTGTGGAATCCTTGCCTGAAGCCTCTTACCTGTGGAATCCTTGCCTGAAGCCTCTTACCTGTGGAATCCTTGCCTGAAGCCTCTTACCTGTGGAATCCTTGCCTGAAGCCTCTTACCTGTGAAATCTTTGCCTGAAGCCTCACCTGTGACCTGTTCCATTGAATACTTGCTAAATTTCTATCTTGAAGTATTACCTGCACCAAGCTGTTGATCCTTGTCTCCTGGAAAATCTACTAGCAAGTATATTCTGATATTGATACCTGTTGCCGACCTTTGCCTGTTATTGATTACGCCTGATTGCCGCCTGCCTTTATGATCCTTACTTCTGAACTGACCTTGCTGAGAGACTGTTTATCGCTATATATATATAAAGATATTAAACCGTGGTTGTGCTAAAGAAATGTTCCAAGAGTTCTCTGTCTAAACATCACTCCTACTGAGCAAGAGAGGTCTGTGTAAGCCATTCAGCCCTTTTTGCCAATAGCTGTACTGAAAGGGCTGCTACTTCTGCATAATTGGTTCCTCTGGAAAACCGGTACCTGACAGAATAAACGAGCCATCTCATGGAACCAGCAGATATAGCAGAGGCCTTGAGCACCATTACAGATCAACTAGCAAGTCTTGCACAGACAGTTCAAGATCTACAAAGGAACCAAGTCATCATGCAAACCACACAAGCCCAGTTAACCACAAGACTAGCTGCTGCTACCCCTTTACCAGGAACTACAGCTATGATTAATACTCCTTCCTTCCACCCAGTAGCTGGATCAGCAGAACCATACGTTTCTCCACCTGAGAAGTTTAGCGGGGATCGTTCTAAGTTTCGTTGTTTTATCACTTCATGTACAATCATGTTCTCTCTCCAGCCTCTTACCTACTCTACCGATTTTGCACGCATTAACACAGTTATATCCTTGCTTACAGAAAAACCACAGTGCTGGGCTCATCACCTTATACATGTCAACAGTCCTATCCTATCTAACTGGAATTCCTTTCTGCATGCTTTAGAAGAAATGTATGATGACCCCCACAGACTTGAAAGCGCCGCTCAAGCATTGTCTAACCTAAAACAAAGGAGAAGAGACGTAGAAGACTACATTACTGAATTTAAACATCTAGCCTTGGATTCAGAATGGAATGAGCCTGCACTATTAGCACAGTTCAAGTCCGGCCTTGCTGAACACATAAAGGATGAGCTGGCTAGAGCTGAAAAACCTACATCAATAGAATCAATGATGACCGTATGTACACAAGTTGATAGAAGATTCAGAGAAAGGAGAGCAGAAAGAGCTGCTACTTTTCATCCTCCAATACACAAGCTCCCACCTCAACTAGCTGTAATGCAGCCGACACCTTTGCCTGCCTTGCATACATCAGAAGAACCTATGCAAATAAATGTAATAAGAGGTCCTTTAACTGACAACGAGAGAGCACGAAGAAGATCACTGGGGCTCTGTATGTACTGTGGACGCTCGGGTCATCAATTAAGAGAATGTCGAGAGAAACCAGAACATCACAGAGGTAAGGCCTCACCTCTGTTTTATGCCATGTCTATAAAAAATATTAATGGTTATATATCTACACACCTAACCATCCCTGTGTCTCTCCAGTGGAAGGACGATCACGCCAACCTCAACGCGATGATTGATTCTGGCGCAAGCGGCTGTTTCATTGATCAAACTCTTGTAAGCATTCTACGAATACCCTTTATAACTAAACAACATTCCGTGGCATTGCAATTACTAGACGGTAGCCCTTTAAAAACTGGTCCTATTACAAAAGAAACAATTCCTTTGTCTGTATCCATAGGTACCCAGCATGAAGAATCATTTTCTTTTGATATCGTAAGTTCTCCAGCTTTTCCGTTGATATTTGGACTTCCTTGGTTAAGAAAAAAACTCCGTACATCGATTGGGAAAGAGGTACGCTAACGTTAAACCTACCAAAACAGAAGACCTCAATTGATATTCCATACAACACTTCTTCAACTGCTATAGCAGCTACCACCTTACCTGAAATTTATGAAGAATATTCTGATGTGTTCCAATCTACAGGAACAGACACCTTACCACCTCATAGGGTCTACGACTGCCCTATAGACTTATACACTGGCTCCCCTATTCCGTTTGGAAGAGTGTATCCTTTATCAGAACCCGAGCTAAAGGTACTCAAGGAATACATAGATGAAAATTTGACCAAAGGGTTTATACAACCCTCTACTTCTCCCGCAGGAGCTCCTATTTTTTTGTGGGTAAGAAGGATGGAGGCCTGAGACCATGCATAGATTACCGGGCATTAAATAATGTAACCATTAAGAATAAATATCCTCTCCCTCTAATCACGGAGTTAATGGACAGACTAAAGGATGCCAAATACTTCACCAAACTTGACCTCAAAGGAGCCTATAACCTTGTAAGAATTAAAAGCGGACATGAGTGGAAAACAGCTTTTCGTTCCCGCTACGGGCATTACGAGTACCTTGTGATGCCTTATGACCTCTGTAATGCCCCTGCAACGTTTCAAAGGTTCTTAAATGATATCTTTCGTGAAATACTAGACGTTTACGTAATTATTTATCTAGACAATATACTAATATTCTCATCTTCATTATCAGAACATCAAGACCATGTGACATCAGTACTTAAGAAACTAAGAGAGAACAAATTGTACGGTAAACTAGAAAAATGTATATTCAACAGTCAAGTCATTGAATTTCTAGGATTCATCATAACACCAGGTAACATCCAGATGGACAAGACCAAAACAAAAGCCATAGAAGAATGGCCTATCCCTGCTAATAGAAAAGGGGTACAATGTTTTCTTGGATTCTGCAACTTTTACCGTAAATTTATCTGCAATTTTTCTTCTATTGTCAAACCCCTAAACGAACTAACACATATCACTATCCCTTTTTCCTGGAACAGTCAAGCACAGAAAGCTTTTGAAAAACTAAAAGAACACTTCGTTACAGCTGCCAGACGAAGATGAATACATCCTTGCTAAATCCTGTTTTGTTACCAGAACCTCCTCCATCTGGGATACCATAAAATTATATTCCAATGATATTAAAGATACTATATCTCATATTCCTTTACAGAAAAAGAACGGATACGTATTTTGAAATAATCGTATAGTCGTTCCTCAAGAAGCCCGTCTACACGTTCTTCAATATTTCCATGACACTACTATCGGAGGGCATACCGGATTCCACAAGACCCTTGAGGTAATAAAGCGGTCCTTCTGGTGGCCATATATGAAAAAAGAAATAAGAGCATACGTCTACCACTGCCCTACATGTCTTCAGACTAAATCACTCCATACTCTCCCCCAAGGCCTGTTACAGCCATTACCCATACCGAAAAGTCCATGGACTGATATATCCATGGATTTTATAACTGAGCTACCTATGTCTTCAGATTGTAATACCATAATGGTCATAGTAGACAGATTCTCTAAAATGGCCCACTTCATCCCAGTAAAAAGTATACCTTCCGCTACAAAAACTGCTCATTTATTCATCAAAAATGTATTTTCATTAAATAGTCTCCCAGAGACCATAACCACGGACAGAGGGACACAATTTACATCCCGTTTCTGGTCAGCATTTTGTAAATGTTTACATATACAAAATAATCTATCTACTGCATTTCATCCACAGACCAATGGTCAAACGGAAAGAGTAAACGGCGTATTAGAACAATATCTCCGTTGCTTTATTACGCATCTACAAAATGATTGGATACAGTACATTCCTATAGCTGAGTTTACGTACAACAACCAGAAACATTCTTCTACCGGTATGTCGCCTTTTTTTGTTAATCACGGCAGACATCCCATCATGCTTCCTGGTTCTCCAATTCTAGGTGATGTACCTTCAACCAATGAAAGAATAAGAAATATTCTAGATGTATACAAGACCGTGCATGCTGCATTGTTACGTGCTCAATATAGGTACAAAACATTTGCAGATAGAAGACGATGTCCCGCTCCGGTATACAAGGTAGGAGGCAAAGCATGGTTGTCAACAAGACATTTAAAGGTGGAATATCCATCTAAGAAGCTTGGGTTACGATACATAGGACCTTTTCCTATTATTCAAGTCGTCTCCTCTTCAGCAATCAAATTATTATTACCAGTTTCATATAAAATTCATCCTGTGTTCCATGTTTCGTTACTGAAACCAGCTTATGATGATCCTTTTCCGGGACGTCTCCCATGCAAACCAGGTCCTATATCTATGAGTGACGAAGAAACCTACGAAATCAAGGAGATCTTGGATTCTCGCCTTTGGAGAGGTCGTTTAGAGTATCTTATCAGGTGGAAGGGTTATGGTTCGCAGGATGACTCATGGATTCCCGCAGTAGAGGTTAGTGCTCCTCGCTTGATTCGGAGATTCCATCAACTGCACCCATCTCGCCCCCAGAGGGGTCGCCTTGTTGGGGGGTTCTGTCACGTACCTCTCCTGGCCTCAGCGGCTCTTCCTGTGGCCGACTGGGCTCCTGGTAATTCCTGGGCTCCAAGATCTGTCCATGCTGAGGAGACATTATAATTCTGGTCCTTCTCCTTCAATGACTAAGGTCTGAATGAAAAGCGCACGCGTGCGAGCAGGCATCCTCCCATATAGCCATTACAGCTGCAACTCAACCTGGAAGTCTGGACACGCTGATGCACGCCGGCTGGATCCAATCAACTCGTTATACCTGACTATAAAAAATCTACAAGCTGAGTAAGTCATTGCTCGTTTATTGCGGTTTACAACCTGAGCCTACCTGTGGAATCCTTGCCTGAAGCCTCTTACCTGTGGAATCCTTGCCTGAAGCCTCTTACCTGTGAAATCTTTGCCTGAAGCCCCTTACCTGTGAAATCTTTGCCTGAAGCCTCTTACCTGTGGAATCCTTGCCTGAAGCCTCTTACCTGTGAAATCTTTGCCTGAAGCCTCACCTGTGACCTGTTCCATTAAATACTTGCTAAATTTCTATCTTGAAGTATTACCTGCACCAAGCTGTTGATCCTTGTCTCCTGGAAAATCTACTAGCAAGTATATTCTGATATTGATACCTGTTGCCGACCTTTGCCTGTTATTGATTACGCCTGATTGCCGCCTGCCTTTATGATCCTTACTTCTGAACTGACCTTGCTGAGAGACTGTTTATCGCTATATATATATAAAGATATTAAACCGTGGTTGTGCTAAAGAAATGTTCCAAGAGTTCTCTGTCTAAACATCACTCCTACTGAGCAAGAGAGGTCTGTGTAAGCCATTCAGCCCTTTTTACCAATAGCTGTACTGAAATGGCTGCTACTTCTGCATAATTGGTTCCTCTGGAAAACCGGTACCTGACAGGCTGGCTGCTGTCCTTGGTGCTGAAATATATTTCAGCACCAAGGACAGGGGATTACGTATCTCCTTTTTTTCCCCTAATCTAAGTAATTAACCAGTTTCACATTCCGAGATAACTAATAAAAATGAAATAACTAATAAAAACGAAATACGAATCAACCCGAAATAACTAATAAAAACTAAAATACAAAGTGATCCGAAATACTGGCTGTCCGCATTGACAAAGCAGTCAGGAAAAAAAACGGTACGAAATGATCCTAAACTAAACAATTTTTTTGCTGTCTAAGGGACACCATCTAGAGTTTAGAACCTTTCATCCCAGTGATATTACTGTAAACGATAAATCAATATATAAAAAAATAAAAAATTTACACACACATTTACATTATCTTAATCTTTTTAACTATTTTAGAACAACAATATCTGTGCAAACTTTCTATTTTGCCTTATGTTTAACTGCTAGCGTCGCAGCCCATGTTTCAAACAACTGTAATGATAAAATATGGTCAACAAAAAGAATTTGGTAATGTAGGGGTTAAAGGTCCCCCCCCCTCAACTGCACTGGTTTTGCGGGATATCTTGTAAGTGCCCACGTTCTTTTTGATTAAGAGGTTTATATCTTAATGGTGTTTATATAAAATAGATGTAATATAATATGTAGCTCACGAGAAATAAAAAGTATCGAACACATTTCTTAACGACTCCTTTGCTACATTCTTCTAGCTCAATCCAAACATGTTTCCGTGGTTTCATGAGGATGTCAAGAAGATTGATCGTATCTGTTTATATGTGCTCCCTTTCCCACATATAGTACATTTATCTTGGTACTTGCTAGTTTAGAACAATTTAATGGAGTACCCAGGTCCACTAATGATTCCAGTAGAACAGACTGTATTAATCAAAACTATATTACCTGTTAAAATGAAGAGTGTGAGTCATACTGATGTTGATACCAATTATCCTGATCTAAAGCGATGGGCCTATTCAGGACACCGTTATATGTAATAACAAGAATTTTCTATGGGTGCATGTTTGCTACAAGGCAGTGGTTTCAATTATCCGGTGTCAGCTAGTCCATTGCTTGTCTGTGTAGGTTGATGATGAGTGTCACTCCAACCAAAATACGTTCATATCTCATAATATTTAATTACGGCGTCTAAATCAAGAAGAAACGGAGAAGATGTCATAACTGGCGTCTTACAGTTACTGTCAGATATGTACAATATGTCACCGAAAGGTTTTCTAGTCGTAGCGAAGGGTAATGACTCAGTGACGTCTGCAGATTACAAAAATGCTGAATTGCGATAATCCAGATTGTACGTCGTCTAGAAATGTATCTAATGACCTCGGAACAAAAAGCTTCACTTTACAAAGTTTGTGAATTGAGACGGA
This sequence comes from Leptobrachium leishanense, assembly GCA_009667805.1. Lineage (NCBI taxonomy): Eukaryota > Metazoa > Chordata > Amphibia > Anura > Megophryidae > Leptobrachium > Leptobrachium leishanense. The sequence goes on from CM019066.1 coordinate 376,899,933, forward strand.
GGAAAATTACAATTGGAAGTGGTTTAACAATGGATTATTGATGGAAAATATACGTACCCCCTTTACTACCAAGTGATTTTTCTATGAAAAAAAAAACCTCAGGAAATTGTGTTTTTTTTTTTAAAAAAATCACTTTTTATTAATTATAGAGTTAAAAATTATTTTACAAATAAGCAACTTATTTTTTCACTGTAGTAACCCTGTTTGACAGACGGGCGACGCCATCTACTGGCCAAAAAGTCCTAGTGCGGTCAGGGATCTGTGCTGAATCAGCTGGGAATCTGTGTTTTAGACACAGAGTTTCAGCTGTTCGCTATGTTTTTGCACCTCAGCCGTCTTGTCCGAGGTGCTATACCGTTTTGGGTGAATTCTGGAGCCCATTTGCAAATGAATTTTGTTTGCAATAAATTAAATTCCTTTGCAATGCTCCAGAAATAGACCAAATCGTATATACTCTGGGCTAAATTACAATCTTCACGCAAACGTTTGCGCTGGCGCAAAAAAACATTAACGCGAGGGGTAAAACCATTTGCTATTAAATCCCGTATTACATAGTCAGCGCAACAACCCCGCGCAATTGTCTACCGCGGGTGAACCTGCGCAAACTCTGCGCGAGCTTACTGTACTTTGCGCGTCCTATACTTAACATTGTGAGCGCAAATGCGAATGTGCGCTGGTACGAGGATGGTATTACAATCTATTCGCGGTAATTACCGCATAGCCTCTGCACGCATAATTTTAGCAACTCCTAAAAGCTGGTGCTAACGTCATATCTGAACAACCTGGCGAACCCAAAAAAAAAAAACAGCCCATAAAAAGGAATGCAGCAACAATATAATGGATGATGGCATGTGTGTGTGTGTTATTACTGTAGCATATGCGCTCATTTTGCATCATAGACGCAGAACCCGTCTCCGATGCCTCTGCCAGGCGCAATTCAGTTGCGTTTGATAGATTTGTTTCTTCATTTTGATTGGCTGAATGTGTGCAAAAAACTGCGCGCGCAAAGATTTTTGTACGAGACGGCACTGCGCCTGCATTTGGTCGCGCCCTGTTTGCGCGCGCAATTGATCGGCAGAAGAAAAAGGCCGTGAGGATTGTAATTCCAGCGGTGATTTGCGCGCGCAAAAGTTTAACGCTTGGCGCAAAAATTTTTGCTTTGCGTGAGAGTTTTTGCATGAAGATTGTAATATAGCCTTCTATGGGCTAAATTCCATACTTAACGCTAAAATGGGGGCGCTAACGGGGAAAATCTGCATCTGCAGGCTTCCCTTCAGTGTCCCCATTTTAGCGTTATATTCTGATGCAGGCGCTACTTCAGCACCTTGCCCCGGAATGAGGTGCTACCCTCAGTGATACTCGCAGTAGCGATTCCATGGCGCCGCGAGTATCACCTTCTGTTTTCCATAAGACTCCATTGAGGGTTGCGTTGCTGTGCTGCGAGCCCTGCGCAGTAGACTTGTGCACCGATTTTTTTTCCGGTTCAATTCGGTTCGGTTCGTTCGTAATTTGTAAATTTTCGTTTCGGCTCGTTTCGGTTTCGTTTCATTTTTCGGATCGACTTTTTTCGTAATTTCTGAAATTTCGTGTTTTTCGGAACGTCTGTTCTCCTCATTTCAAAGTGTCTATTCGTTTTGACGTAAACTAATGGTTTTTCGGATCCGATATTTCTGTCGATACGATAATTCTGTCGATACGATAATTCTGCCATTGAGATTTCTCATGTTTTACAAGAAGGATACTTTGAGATTTCTCTGGTTTCACAAGAAGGATACATTGAGATTTCTTTGGTTTCACAAGAAGGATACATTGAGATTTCTCTGGTTTTCCAGGAAGGATACATTGAGATTTCTCTGGTTTTCCAGGAAGGATACATTGAGATTTCTCTGGTTTTCCAGGAAGGATACATTGAGATTTCTCATGTTTTACAAGAAGGATAGATTGAGATGGGAACGATACAAAATTACAGAATCAGCGATATAACCAAAAAATATGTTGTCCGAAATTACTGAAATGGAACCGAAATCAGGAATTGAGCCGAAATTATGAATGGAACGAAAATGATTTTCGATTTTACACATTTCTAGTCCATTCGAAAATTCCGAACAAATTTTCGTTTCGTTTCGTAAAGTTTTCGGATCTGCCGTTTTCGGATCTGAAAATTTTCAGAAAATCGTCCGAATCCGAATGCACGAATCGGGAAATTTCGTGAAAATTCCAAAATTCCGAAACCCGAAACGCACATCCCTACTGCGCAGTGCCACAGAGTGATCGCGGAGGGAGACTGGGAACTATTTGTACCCAGTCTCACTCTACTCAATCACTGATGCGCTAATGGATTTTTCATGGGTTTACTGTCAGGAAGGTAATATGGGGGGCATGTGTTAATGTCAATTATCCTAGCGTTAACAGTTACACACCTGAATGGTAACAGTAGCGCCAACCATATAATTTAGCCCTATATAAGGGGATCAGCAGGTACTTTTACTACCAGGTATGCTTGATTTCGGTAGTGAAGGGTTAAGCATTTATTGTTTGTTTCAGCACGAGGCGTACTGGTGCAGTTACACTAATAAGTGCATGTGTCATACTTGCCTCCAGGGTGCCATCATGCTGGTGATAGCATTTTCATATCTGGCTTAAGCCACCTTGAACTGATCCTGCACTTTATGTTGGCAGGTCGTTAAGTAGTGCTCCTTAATAGCCAACTTGAAAAAGTCATCCACTCCTGAGCTGCCAATCAGCATTAGCGATTCCAAGAAGAAAAAAGTCTGCGAACGGCTCAATTTAATTCCTTTGTGCATCCTGCTACTTTGTATCCTCTGTAAGGACAAGAAGACTTTTGATGCATTTGTGTTGTCATGGTCACACCATTTTCCACGGACCTTGAAAGAGCTGCGTGAACTGGTTACCTTCACCAAATTCTAAATATGCAAGGTGTATTTTAAAGCTTTTGCCTTTTCATTGTAGTTCACAGAAGATTAAGAAGGATGGAGATCTACACATTAGGCCTTGCTGTGTTGGAGTAGCCGGGGACCCCTTTGCGTATTGGCGTATTGGCACCTTATTTTTGGGTTTGAGTTTTTAAAAAACATAAGGGTTTTTCACAAAGCGACAAACTTGCCACCGAATTTCACCGAACTTTGAATTTCACCGTATGTTGCGATTTCGGGTCAGTTCGTCTATTCATTAAAATGTCAATTTGCCAGATACTGGAGAAATACAACGCAGTTCGCTGCAGATTGGCGATCTTCACTGGCAGCGAAATTGTCCCATAGAGAAGTAATGGTCCTTTTATACACAGAACGCCAAACTGCACCGAAGTGAAATGCCCTGATTTTTGGTGTTTCAGGCCGACAGGTTTAAACAGACGAATCCCAAAGGATTTAATGTAAAAACATAAATAATTTAAAAAAATATTTTAAAAAAGTTTATTCTTTTCAGTTTCAGCAAAAACACTTTTTTATTGTTTAAAAAACCTTTTTGTATTTTTTTAAACAACATTTTTGTTTCTTAATCTTGTTAAAAGGCATTGTTTTATTTATTCTGTAACAGACCTTTTTATTATTTTTTAAATGCCTCCTTGCTGTGATTTACACCCTGAACTGACAGCTTTGTGAATAGACGAATTGCTCCGAAATTGAACCTACGGTGAAATTGACTGTTCGGTGCAATTTTGGTGCCAATATTAGAGGTTAGCAACTAATCCCCAAAAACCTTCCTGGCTTTCACTGTGTTAAATAATCTTCTGTTTGATATTTAATTTTAACAGGGTTATTCAGAGAGCGGTGAAAAGCAGGAGAATGACTGGAGAATGAAAAATTCTAGGTCAAAATAGCCAAACCAGAAAAATTCTCCCTTTCATCTCACTTTCCAAATCGGCTATTTTGACCTAGAATTTTTCATTCTCCAGCCATTCTCCTGCTTTTCACGCTCTCTGAATAACCCTGTAAGTGCGTATTTCACTGGCATGGGTGAAGTGATTGTGTGTGCCATGTTTTAAAGCCTATGGGCTCTATTAAATTCTTTGTGCTAAAACGCTCGTGAAGAGTGTTAATTTGTGCACAAAGTGTTAAACGTTAACGCGCGGAAATTAACGCTGGTATTACAATCCGAGCGCATTTTGTCATCCGTCAAAAAATAACGCGTGTAAAAAAAAGGTGCAAAAACGTGCAGAAATCAGTGTGCGGACTGTTTTTTCACGCGATTCAGCCAATCAGAATTAAGAACCACAATTGTCTCCCGTTCAGTTTTTGCACCTGTCAAAGTCAATCTGAGTATATATGCTGCATCAATAATCAAAACACGCACAACTTATCCTTTTTATTGTTTGGGTATGTGTAGAATGTGTAACTATACTTTGCTGTATTGTTTTTTTGCGCTGGTGTATTTGCGTTCGGCCAGGACGTTCAGATTTGCCATTACCACCAGCTTTTCAAAGACGTTAAAATTATGCGCGCAAAAGTTGCCCGTTAAAATTTGCATAGATTGTAATACCATCCGCATACCAGCGCACAAACGCATTTGCGCTCACGATGTTAAGTATAGGACGTGCAATGTACATTACGCTCACAAAGGGTTCGCGCAGGTTCACCCGCGGTAGACGTTAACGCACATTTTTTGTGCGGACATTGTAATACGACGTTCTGCGCAAAGTGGTTTTCCCCTCGCATTAATGCGTTTTTGCACACAAGTTAACGTTTGCGCGAAGAATTTAATAGAGCCCAATGTATATAATTATATATAAGAAAGCAAATAAATCATTGGGAAAAACACCTAAACATCCAAGCAAGTCTTGCTTTGACTGCAGAACTCATTTGTTACACTCCTCCGCACGCAGCAGGGTATTCTGGGGAAGATACACAAATGAAGTTCACAATGCTTTTTGCATCAAAAACTTGCTTTAGCGCAGACACACTCACTTTCAATGCAGTGACACCCGGGATGGCTTCAAGATATATATATCACATATATTATCATTATGATTTAAAAAGAATAAACACACTTGATTGATAATAAATGGCTTCAGCCAAACACTAACCATGAGTGAAAGAAATGTTTTTGTGTTATCATTCATATTCTCTGAATAATGGCCAAGAAATCATAAATTCTGCCAGGGTATGTATACTTAGGAGCACAACTGTATAGCCCAATGTGTTTACTGGCCTTTTTTGTTTGTTTCGTCATGCTTTAAGTTACTTGTCCTGCTTAGATTAGCTGAATCAATTCATTGAATAAAGTATCTAACTTTTGTAACCCCTTCGTTACCAAGATTTACTGTACTCAATCTGCCTGGCACCTCAATGTGCATCAATATAGTAAATATGGTGATACACAATGCGTTTGCAATTGGGCTCCTAAACATGCTCGTAAAGTTTTAGCATTGTTGGCGGCATGATGCCCAAGGTGCGAGGTTTTTTTTTTTTTTTTTTTTAAAAAACAAGCTGGGAATGTGTCTGTATGACATCTCCCCAGCTGATCCTGCACGGAGACCTGCAGTAACTCCTTTTGGCCATTAGATGGCAACATTTACCAAACGAATAGGTTATTACTGTAAAGCAATTCACTGGAAATATTTTTTTACTGTATAAATAATTAAAAATGATTTTCCAAAAAAACAAAGGGTTCATTCAAACTTTCCAACAATAACTTGCAAAATGCTACGTGCAGGTAGATGCTTCGGCACATCCCATGCTTATTATTGCCAGGCAGGATTTGTTTATTTGCAAAGTATTCTAGTATGTTCTGGGTTCAAGAACATTGAAATTTTACAGTCGTTACAGAAATAAAGTAATAAAATGCAAGATGTTAAACACAAAACACAAATATACAAATTAACACAGAAAATAAATATGTAATTTAGTCACTATGTTACATGTTTACAGGTGCATTCTGTATATAGTCACTATGTTACATGTTTACAGGTGCATTCTATATATAGTCACTATGTTACATGTTTACAGGTGCATTCTGTATATAGTCACTGTGTTACATGTTTACAGGTGCATTCTGTATATAGTCACTATATTACATGTTTACAGGTGCATTCTGTATATAGTCACTATGTTACACGTTTACAGGTGCATTCTGTATATAGTCACTATATTACATGTTTACAGGTGCATTCTGTATATAGTCACTGTGTTACATGTTTACAGGTGCATTCTGTATATAGTCACTATGTTACATGTTTACAGGTGCATTCTATATATAGTCACTATGTTACATGTTTACAGGTGCATTCTGTATATAGTCACTATGTTACATGTTTACAGGTGCATTCTGTATATAGTCACTGTGTTACATGTTTACAGGTGCATTCTGTATATAGTCACTATGTTACATGTTTACAGGTGCATTCTATATATAGTCACTATGTTACATGTTTACAGGTGCATTCTGTATATAGTCACTATGTTACATGTTTACAGGTGCATTCTGTATAAGTCACTAATTCATTTAGAGTTGACTCTTTAAAGATGCATTTGTAATGGATGTCTATCCTAAACTAATCTATATAAGACATAATATTACAACATAAAATAGTGGCCACAATTGGTGGTCATATATCTATAATTAAATACAGAAAAAACGGCGTTGCGCCCATACTCACTTATTTTCGGAGGGGCAGCAACTGCCAGGAGTAACAACCCAGTCAATGCATAAAACATAACAAGGAAAAAGAGTGTCATCTGCGCTCGTTTCTATGTGTTCCATGTACAACAAAAATGAGGTTTTTGTTTGTTTCAATGGCCATTACAACGTAAGCCCACTCGCCACTTCAAGGCACCTCTTTAGAGTGGGTACCTAACAATTGTGACCAAAAGGCCGCTCTACTGAGCAGCTCCAAGCCCCTCCAGCTGCTTTTCAGCGAAGGAGAGGCAAAGATGGTGGCTTTTATTTATACACGCACCAAACACTTCCCATTTGGGATCAAAAACAAAAACATGGAAAGAGGAACAGCTGCAGAACGACGGACTGGTGTTACAAGCATGATATACATAAATACAAAAAAAATGGCGTCGCGCCCATACTCACTTATTTTCGGAGGGGCAGCAACTGCCAGGAGTAACAGCCCAGTCAATGCATAAAACATAACAAGGAAAAAGAGTGTCATCTGCGCTCGTTTCTATGTGTTCCATGTACAACAAAAATGAGGTTTTTGTTTGTTTCAATGGCCATTGCAACGTAAGCCCACTCGCCACTTCAAGGCACCTCTTTAGAGTGGGTACCTAACAATTGTGACCAAAAGGCCGCTCTACTGAGCAGCTCCAAGCCCCTCCAGCTGCTTTTCAGCGAAGGAGAGGCAAAGATATGGTGGCTTTTATTTATACACGCACCAAACACTTCCCATTTGGGATCAAAAACAAAAACATGGAAAGAGGAACAGCTACAGAACGACGGACTGGTGTTACAAGCATGATATACATAAATACAAAAAAAATGGCATCGCGCCCATACTCACTTATTTTCGGAGGGGCAGCAACTGCCAGGAGTAACAACCCAGTCAATGCATAAAACATAACAAGGAAAAAGAGTGTCATCTGCGCTCGTTTCTATGTGTTCCATGTACAACAAAAATGAGGTTTTTGTTTGTTTCAATGGCCATTACAACGTAAGCCCTCGCCACTTCAAGGCACCTCTTTAGAGTGGGTACCTAACAATTGTGACCAAAAGGCCGCTCTACTGAGCAGCTCCAAGCCCCTCCAGCTGCTTTTCAGCGAAGGAGAGGCAAAGATGGTGGCTTTTATTTATACACGCACCAAACACTTCCCATTTGGATCAAAAACAAAAACATGGAGAGAGGAACAGCTGCAGAACGACGGACTGGTGTTACAAGCATGATATACATAAATACAGAAAAAATGGCGTCGCGCCATACTCACTTATTTTCGGAGGGGCAGCAACTGCCAGGAGTAACAACCCAGTCAATGCATAAAACATAACAAGGAAAAAGAGTGTCATCTGCGCTCGTTTCTATGTGTTCCATGTACAACAAAAATGAGGTTTTTGTTTGTTTCAATGGCCATTACAACGTAAGCCCACTCGCCACTTCAAGGCACCTCTTTAGAGTGGGTACCTAACAATTGTGACCAAAAGGCCGCTCTACTGAGCAGCTCCAAGCCCCTCCAGCTGCTTTTCAGCGAAGGAGAGGCAAAGATGGTGGCTTTTATTTATACACGCACCAAACACTTCCCATTTGGGATCAAAAACAAAAACATGGAGAGAGGAACAGCTGCAGAACGACGGACTGGTGTTACAAGCATGATATACATAAATACAGAAAAAATGGCGTCGCGCCCATACTCACTTATTTTCGGAGGGGCAGCAACTGCCAGGAGTAACAGCCCAGTCAATGCATAAAACATAACAAGGAAAAAGAGTGTCATCTGCGCTCGTTTCTATGTGTTCCATGTACAACAAAAATTAGGTTTTTGTTTGTTTCAATGGCCATTGCAACGTAAGCCCACTCGCCACTTCAAGGCACCTCTTTAGAGTGGGTACCTAACAATTGTGACCAAAAGGCCGCTCTACTGAGCAGCTCCAAGCCCCTCCAGCTGCTTTTCAGCGAAGGAGAGGCAAAGATATGGTGGCTTTTATTTATACACGCACCAAACACTTCCATTTGGGATCAAAAACAAAAACATGGAAAGAGGAACAGCTGCAGAACGACGGACTGGTGTTACAAGCATGATATACATAATACAAAAAAAATGGCGTCGCGCCCATACTCACTTATTTTCGGAGGGGCAGCAACTGCCAGGAGTAACAGCCCAGTCAATGCATAAAACATAACAAGGAAAAAGAGTGTCATCTGCGCTCGTTTCTATGTGTTCCATGTACAACAAAAATGAGGTTTTTGTTTGTTTCAATGGCCATTGCAACGTAAGCCCACTCGCCACTTCAAGGCACCTCTTTAGAGTGGGTACCTAACAATTGTGACCAAAAGGCCACTCTACTGAGCAGCTCCAAGCCCCTCCAGCTGCTTTTCAGCGAAGGAGAGGCAAAGATGGTGGCTTTTATTTATACACGCACCAAACACTTCCATTTGGGATCAAAAACAAAAACATGGAAAGAGGAACAGCTGCAGAACGACAGACTGGTGTTACAAGCATGATATACATAAATACAGAAAAAATGGCGTCGCGCCCATACTCACTTATTTTCGGAGGGGCAGCAACTGCCAGGAGTAACAGCCCAGTCAATGCATAAAACATAACAAGGAAAAAGAGTGTCATCTGCGCTCGTTTCTATGTGTTCCGTGTACAACAAAAATGAGGTTTTTGTTTGTTTCAATGGCCATTGCAACGTAAGCCCACTCGCCACTTCAAGGCACCTCTTTAGAGTGGATACCTAACAATTGTGACCAAAAGGCCGCTCTACTGAGCAGCTCCAAGCCTATTGTTAGGTACCCACTCTAAAGAGGTGCCTTGAAGTGGCGAGTGGGCTTACGTTGCAATTGCCATTGAAACAAACAAAAACCTCATTTTTGTTGTACATGGAACACATAGAAACGAGCGCAGATGACACTCTTTTTCCTTCTTATGTTTTATGCATTGACTGGGCTGTTACTCCTGGCAGTTGCTGCCCCTCCGAAAATAAGTGAGTATGGGCGCGACGCCATTTTTTCTGTATTTATGTATATCATGCTTGTAACACCAGTCCGTCGTTCTGCAGCTGTTCCTCTTTCCATGTTTTTGTTTTTGATCCCAAATGGGAAGTGTTTGGTGCGTGTATAAATAAAAGCCACCATCTTTGCCTCTCCTTCGCTGAAAAGCAGCTGGAGGGGCTTGGAGCTGCTCAGTAGAGTGGCCTTTTTGTCACAATTGTTAGGTACCCACTCTAAAGAGGTGCCTTGAAGTGGCGAGTGGGCTTACGTTGCAATGGCCATTGAAACAAACAAAAACCTCATTTTTGTTGTACATGGAACACATAGAAACGAGCGCAGATGACACTCTTTTTCCTTGTTATGTTTTATGCATTGACTTGGCTGTTACTCCTGGCAGTTGCTGCCCCTCCGAAAATAAGTGAGTATGGGCGCGACGCCATTTTTTCTGTATTTATGTATATCATGCTTGTAACACCAGTCCGTCGTTCTGCAGCTGTTCCTCTTTCCATGTTTTTGTTTTTGATCCCAATGGGAAGTGTTTGGTGCGTGTATAAATAAAAGCCACCATCTTTGCCTCTCCTTCGCTGAAAAGCAGCTGGAGGGGCTTGGAGCTGCTCAGTAGAGCGGCCTTTTGGTCACAATTGTTAGGTACCCACTCTAAAGAGGTGCCTTGAAGTGGCGAGTGGGCTTACGTTGCAATGGCCATTGAAACAAACAAAAACCTCATTTTTGTTGTACATGGAACACATAGAAACGAGCGCAGATGACACTCTTTTTCCTTGTTATGTTTTATGCATTGACTGGGCTGTTACTCCTGGCAGTTGCTGCCCTCCGAAAATAAGTGAGTATGGGCGCGACGCCATTTTTTCTGTATTTATGTATATCATGCTTGTAACACCAGTCCGTCGTTCTGCAGCTGTTCCTCTTTCCATGTTTTTGTTTTTGATCCCAAATGGGAAGTGTTTGGTGCGTGTAAAAATAAAAACCACCATCTTTGCCTCTCCTTCGCTGAAAAGCAGCTGGAGGGGCTTGGAGCTGGTCAGTAGAGCGGCCTTTTGGTCACAATTGTTAGGTACCCACTCTAAAGAGGTGCCTTGAAGTGGCGAGTGGGCTTACGTTGCAATGGCCATTGAAACAAACAAAAACCTCATTTTTGTTGTACATGGAACACATAGAAACGAGCGCAGATGACACTCTTTTTCCTTGTTATGTTTTATGCATTGACTGGGCTGTTACTCCTGGCAGTTGCTGCCCCTCCGAAAATAAGTGAGTATGGGCGCGACGCCATTTTTTCTGTATTTATGTATATCATGCTTGTAACACCAGTCCGTCGTTCTGCAGCTGTTCCTCTTTCCATGTTTTTGTTTTTGATCCCAAATGGGAAGTGTTTGGTGCGTGTATAAATAAAAGCCACCATCTTTGCCTCTCCTTCGCTGAAAAGCAGCTGGAGGGGCTTGGAGCTGCTCAGTAGAGCGGCCTTTTGGTCACAATTGTTAGGTACCCACTCTAAAGAGGTGCCTTGAAGTGGCGAGTGGGCTTACGTTGCAATGGCCATAGAAACAAACAAAAACCTCATTTTTGTTGTACATGGAACACATAGAAACGAGCGCAGATGACACTCTTTTTCCTTGTTATGTTTTATGCATTGACTTGGCTGTTACTCCTGGCAGTTGCTGCCCCTCCGAAAATAAGTGAGTATGGGCGCGACGCCATTTTTTCTGTATTTATGTATATCATGCTTGTAACACCAGTCCGTCGTTCTGCAGCTGTTCCTCTTTCCATGTTTTTGTTTTTGATCCCAAATGGGAAGTGTTTGGTGCGTGTATAAATAAAAGCCACCATCTTTGCCTCTCCTTCGCTGAAAAGCAGCTGGAGGGGCTTGGAGCTGCTCAGTAGAGCGGCCTTTTGGTCACAATTGTTAGGTACCCACTCTAAAGAGGTGCCTTGAAGTGGCGAGTGGGCTTACGTTGCAATGGCCATTGAAACAAACAAAAACCTCATTTTTGTTGTACATGGAACACATAGAAACGAGCGCAGATGACACTCTTTTTCCTTGTTATGTTTTATGCATTGACTGGGCTGTTACTCCTGGCAGTTGCTGCCCCTCCGAAAATAAGTGAGTATGGCGCGACGCCATTTTTTCTGTATTTATGTATATCATGCTTGTAACACCAGTCCGTCGTTCTGCAGCTGTTCCTCTTTCCATGTTTTTGTTTTTGATCCCAAATGGGAAGTGTTTGGTGCGTGTATAAATAAAAGCCACCATCTTTGCCTCTCCTTCGCTGAAAAGCAGCTGGAGGGGCTTGGAGCTGCTCAGTAGAGCGGCCTTTTGGTCACAATTGTTAGGTACCCACTCTAAAGAGGTGTCTTGAAGTGGCGAGTGGGCTTACGTTGCAATGGCCATTGAAACAAACAAAAACCTCATTTTTGTTGTACATGGAACACATAGAAACGAGCGCAGATGACATTCTTTTTCCTTGTTATGTTTTATGCATTGACTGGGCTGTTACTCCTGGCAGTTGCTGCCCCTCCGAAAATAAGTGAGTATGGCGCGACGCCATTTTTTCTGTATTTATGTATATCATGCTTGTAACACCAGTCCGTCGTTCTGCAGCTGTTCCTCTTTCCATGTTTTTGTTTTTGATCCCAAATGGGAAGTGTTTGGTGCGTGTATAAATAAAACCCACCATATCTTTGCCTCTCCTTCGCTGAAAAGCAGCTGGAGGGGCTTGGAGCTGCTCAGTAGAGCGGCTTTTTGGTCACAATTGTTAGGTACCCACTCTAAAGAGGTGCCTTGAAGTGGCGAGTGGGCTTACGTTGCAATGGCCATTGAAACAAACAAAACCTCATTTTTGTTGTACATGGAACACATAGAAACGAGCGCAGATGACACTCTTTTTCCTTGTTATGTTTTATGCATTGACTTGGCTGTTACTCCTGGCAGTTGCTGCCCCTCCGAAAATAAGTGAGTATGGGCGCGACGCCATTTTTTCTGTATTTATGTATATCATGCTTGTAACACCAGTCCGTCGTTCTGCAGCTGTTCCTCTTTCCATGTTTTTGTTTTTGATCCCAAATGGGGTGTTTTGGTGCGTGTATAAATAAAAACCATCTTTGCCTCTCCTTCGCTGAAAAGCAGCTGGAGGGGCTTGGAGCTGCTCAGTAGAGCGGCCTTTTGGTCACAATTGTTAGGTACCCACTCTAAAGAGGTGCCTTGAAGTGGCGAGTGGGCTTACGTTGCAATGGCCATTGAAACAAACAAAAACCTCATTTTTGTTGTACATGGAACACATAGAAACGAGCGCAGATGACACTCTTTTTCCTTGTTATGTTTTATGCATTGACTGGGCTGTTACTCCTGGCAGTTGCTGCCCCTCCGAAAATAAGTGAGTATGGGCGCGACGCCATTTTTTCTGTATTTATGTATATCATGCGTGTAACACCAGTCCGTCGTTCTGCAGCTGTTCCTCTTTCCATGTTTTTGTTTTTGATCCCAAATGGGAAGTGTTTGGTGCGTGTATAAATAAAAGCCACCATCTTTGCCTCTCCTTCGCTGAAAAGCAGCTGGAGGGGCTTGGAGCTGCTCAGTAGAGCGGCCTTTTGGTCACAATTGTTAGGTACCCACTCTAAAGAGGTGCCTTGAAGTGGCGAGTGGGCTTACGTTGCAATGGCCATTGAAACAAACAAAAACCTCATTTTGGTTGTACATGGAACACATAGAAACGAGCGCAGATGACACTCTTTTTCCTTGTTATGTTTTATGCATTGACTGGGCTGTTACTCCTGGCAGTTGCTGCCCCTCCGAAAATAAGTGAGTATGGGCGCGACGCCATTTTTTCTGTATTTATGTATATCATGCTTGTAACACCAGTCCGTCGTTCTGCAGCTGTTCCTCTTTCCATGTTTTTGTTTTTGATCCAAATGGGAAGTGTTTGGTGCGTGTATAAATAAAAGCCACCATCTTTGCCTCTCCTTCGCTGAAAAGCAGCTGGAGGGGCTTGGAGCTGCTCAGTAGAGCGGCCTTTTGGTCACAATTGTTAGGTACCCACTCTAAAGAGGTGCCTTGAAGTGGTGAGTGGGCTTACGTTGCAATGGCCATTGAAACAAACAAAAACCTCATTTTTGTTGTACATGGAACACATAGAAACGAGCGCAGATGACACTCTTTTTCCTTGTTATATATCTATAATTACATAAGAATTCATAGCTTGGCATTAAAATCGGCAAAAGGCCGCAACTGCGCACGCGCAAAGCCTGACGTATTACAACGTAAACGTCACTTGCGCACAGTACTTATTACACAGCCTGCGCACAGCATCTACTGCATATGTAAACAGATGCTGGCACCCCGCATCGGCATATATGTCGCCCCAGTTCCCTAACGATATCCTATGGAGTGGTTACTATTAATATTCTGACATACTGTATTTACATCATATAAACTTGGATAGACATCCATTACAAATGCATCTTTAAAGAGTCAACTCTAAATGAATTGTCTTGCCTATAATAGTGGAATCGCTCTATTAGATAGCGTTAAGGAGCTGGGGCGACACAAGTGCTGATGCGAGGTGCCAGCGTTTGGTTAACATGCGCAGTAGATGTTGTGCGCAGGATGTGCAGTAAGAGCTGCGCGCAAGCGACATACACGTTTGTGATACGTCGGACTTTGCGCATGCGCAGTTGCGGCGTTTTGCCGATTCTAATGCTAAATGGTGAAAAACATAAATCCTCTATGTAATCAAGGCTAATGAGCAAACGTTCTACACTGAGAGATAGCGCAGATACACAGGCGCCCACTAGATTGATTGATTAATGGCTATATGTGATCCTAATTGTTTTTAATTGTTTTCAATTGTTTTAATTGTTTTTAATTCCCTTAATGATTTCATCTGATGTGAATTGTGAATGATTAAATGGGACATTTTAAACAATATATAAGGAAGCAGCAGACATAAGACCAGTGATACCAGCTGAAGAAGCTCTGAGGAGCGAAACGCGTTCTGGTAATATAATTTATGTATCAATAAATTAATTTTTATTTTTAAACTACTGCTGCTTCCTGATACGTGATTGAAAGAAGGTTTTGGAATTACCTTAATATTCCTATGCGACATCTTGGAGCCAATGCGGCTCATTAATATGTGAGTGTAACCTCTATGAATATCCACTTTACTATTATTTTAAACGATATTGCACCAGAAAGTGCGTTGTTATTTTTATGATCCACTGCAGGAGAAAGTGTTTGAAGAAACCTAATGCTGGTACATGGGCACCTGAACACTCTTTGAAGACCCATAATCGCTATCCATCCTAGAGCCAAGGTTAGGCTCAAAAGAATGTGAGTAAGACCACGACCGCTTTTCTTTTATCTTACGGTGGACCAACATACTGGTGCATTCTTGTTTGTATTCATACTGGTTTACAGGTGCATTCTGTATATAGTCATTATGTTACATGTTTACAGGTGCATTCTGTATTGAGGTATGTTAAAAGAGATCTCTTAAGTGACTTTAGACTGGGGAAGATTTGATGGCGTCTGGGAGGTTATTCCATAATTGCGGTGCTCTGTAGGAAAATGAGGATCAAGACACTTTCTTTTTGTATTGTGGTATTGCAAGTAAGGTGCTGGTCCTGGATCGGAGGTTATAGGATGAGGGCACTGCTAGCGGAAGGTAGGGTGGTAGCTTCCCAGAAAATCTCTTAAACACCAGGGTGGAAACCCATTGGAGCTCAAAACAAATCCTTACATAAGGCACGAAATCATCCTGCACCTCTTCCCTGTGCAGTGTGTATCTGTGCAAATAATTGTACTTTTTGTTAAATCTCACATGGTGCCTGAATAATGGATTGAGAAAATGATTGGCCCCGCATACACGCTCTTGTTATGGCTCATTACTCTGTATCTGTGAGAGATTCTGTCACTATCATTAATAATCATTTTTTTCAGCAGACGAAATTGTCTTTCGTTTTACATGATGAGTATATCTAGTTGTGGGTTGTTAGCGATATTAATTGCTCATTGCATGGCTTGCTTTGGTCGTGCAATGATGGGTATCAGCCATTTGAAGATGTCTTACAGTAAGCTCATTATCGCGTTCTTTGTGTGTTGTGGCTTCATTTTATTGGATGCACGCAGGAAGCAATAAAACATTTTCAAATGGGGATTGTTTGTATGGTCTATTCACCTTGAGTGAAAACACGTTTCGTCATTTGTTGAACGTAACACATTGGGATGGGGGTGTTCCCATTCTGGTCGGACGCACTGTAAAGCTTTTATTTA